>JALIZH010012142.1:0-92947 GCA_030522465.1 Rhipicephalus appendiculatus | reverse complement strand
CGCGCCGTTCCGTCGCCGCCGTCGAAGCTCCGCGGCGCATCAACGCTCGCACCCCTCTCCCACCTGTCTCCCTCTCTCTGCGCTGCGCGCACCGCACAATTACTCGCTCAATCGTTCCCGCCACGGAGCGCAGCAGACGCTCTCGCCGCCCTACCGCCTTCATGAAAGCCAGAAGTGAGATCAGGCACATAGTCGTTTGCGTCCCATTTTAAGGAGCTTCGCTCATCGGCTGTATTCATAAACGGAACAACTGCTAGTTTTTTATATTTATTTCTATTTTTCATCCTATTTTTTCCTTTCTTTCTCTCTCTTTGTGTATCTCGCTTGCTTTCACTTTCAATTTTTATGCGTGGTTTTTGTTGTGTTTCCCTAGCCATAGTAGTAATGTCTACTCGTTAATTCATCAAGGCGCTCGAAGAACAAGGGGAAGAAGACTTCTCTCTGGCGCGAGCGCGCGCTCATTCTCAGTATGCTACAGCTGGAGCTATGCTGTGGCTTTGTCTGCGTTACGCTAAGCGACGACGACAGCATACGACGGCCTGGGCCCGTAAACTGCTCTACACTTAAAACTTAATTGTTTTCACTTTCTTTACTACCGTGCAAAATGAAATTTTTCAGCATCTTATGAGGGCTTGGGCTACAGAAAAAAGGACGTCTTCAATTCAAGCAAAAATTACATTTTTCCTGATTTTTGAGAATTCGCGCCACATCTCTAGAAACACCCTGCCTAGGGAATAAAGATTGGTAACATTTTCAAGCGAAGCTTTTTATGACACACATATGTCGTACGCGAAAAAGACTACGCCGGCG
Source organism: Rhipicephalus appendiculatus (assembly GCA_030522465.1). Lineage (NCBI taxonomy): Eukaryota > Metazoa > Arthropoda > Arachnida > Ixodida > Ixodidae > Rhipicephalus > Rhipicephalus appendiculatus. The sequence continues at coordinate 92,137 of JALIZH010012142.1, read as the reverse complement.
AGCGTACATAATTGTGGCCCTGAAATGCGCGCCGGCCGCATTCGATCTTTTATCGAAGTGCTTTGTTATTTGATTGTTGCCTGGATGTGAATCCACGACGATCGTTGCTGCAGCTAGCAACTTTAGATGGAGTAATTAAGCGCATGGATCTAGGTTTATTTTCCTACATGGACGAAAGAAAATGTTTGGGGGGTAATACTGTGGATTGCGAATGAGAGAAAGACAGAAATAAGAAAAGAAAGAGAAAAAGTAAGAAAGGAAAGAAGGAAGAAAAAGAGAAACAAGGAAAGGAAGATAAAAAGACAGAAAGAAAAAAAAAGCAGTACATCAGGCACGCACACTCCAATCTTCGCTCGCACACATCTTCCGTAGTTCTCACTATGGAAGATGGGTGGGCCGCAGTCAGGTTGAAATAAAAATAAATGCAGACGCGAAGCCGGTATGCTTGTCACTGTCACACTGAACATTTTAGTTACGTCTAGCCGGTGTAGATAAGTGCTGCAGTTACATCTCTCGCGATGAGACAGACTGTCAAACTAACGATGATAACTAAATAAGTGCTGTACGCATTTAACAATAGCCACCGATGGAATTACTTACCGCAAGTACTCTCACTGATCCAAGCGCAACTGGTTCCTGAAAAATATATGAGCATGAACACCCTGCCATGAGGAACAAGAAGCACAGTCGCAGCGTATTATTGAAGAGCATTATATGAGCACCCTGCCATGAGGGGCAAGAAGCACAGTCGCAGCGTATTATTCGAAGAGCATTGTATGAGCACCCTGCCATGAGGAACAAGAAGCACAGTCGCAGCGTATTATTGAAGGAGCGGGCTTCGAAGAGGCCACCAAAAGCTGTCCTTCGGCCCCTGCTCCAAGTACAAATACCTGGCACTAACTACGCGCACATTCAGCATCATTTTGCGAAGTCGCGAAGTACCCACTCCTCGGGTTCAAGCAGCCAAAGGTGCACCTACATGGCTTCCCACTTTGTTAATGATTCGGTTGATGATGACTATTATCACAAATTTGGCTGACTGCTTTTTAACTGATGGACACTTTTAAACCACCCACTCGCTACGCTTTTAACATGGTGTGACGCCTGGCACGAAATGTTTGCATAGCTGCTAACGCGGCTACACACCCGAAATTACGCTTAATAATAATTAATACCTGGGGTTTTACGTCCCAAAACCACGATGTGATTATGAGAGACGCCGTAGTGGAGGGTTCCGGAAATTCTGACCATCTGGTGTTCTTTAACGTGCGCTGACATCACACAGTACACGGGCCTCGAAATTACGCTTCCATAGGGCGTTTTCCTAAGTAGCTTGAAGCGCTGGCACGGTTGAGTGGTTGACTACTGGACAACCACAGATATTTCCTGTGTTCGGTTCTAGCTCTAACCTACATTTTTTTCTCTAGCTATGCACGATAGCTGTGATTGACATCGGTGTCGACGGAGGTAGACAAAACCACCATCAAAATTGGTTGGTTTGGGTTGCTTATAACACCTTATGCTGTCAGACATACCTCATTATGCTTTGTGAATCTAGAAGCATTGCAATTCTCTTGTCGGTAGACGTATATTTGCGCTGTAATTTTGTTATCCATCACAGAGGAATATTTAAACACGCCATTAGTGTTTCTGTACATACGAGATATGCGTCATCTATTGATACTTGACCTAAGGCTAACGCGAAAGAAAGCTAATCACCCATGAGGGCAGTAGCATAGCCCGAACTTTTTTTCGGGGGGGGGTTCAACCATACATTATGTATGTTCGTGCGTGCGTTTCTATGTGTGCGTGCATATATACGCAAGCAAAACTGAAAAATTTCGGGGGGGGGGGGGGAGTTTGAACCCCCCAACCCCCCCCCCCCTCGGCTACGCCACTGCATGAGGGTCATATATACAAGTTTTTTATATTACTTAATATGGTTCTGAAGTCTCCGTCTGTTTGTCGTCCTTGTTTTCTACCACGCAGTTTACATCTATTTTGAAGCCTTCACTCATATTAGTGGTAGAAGAATTATGCCATCCGCCAATGTGCGATCATGCCGCTGTCTTGACCACCATTTTGCCGCCCTCGTATCGATAGCGAAGGTGTGTTCAGTGCGTAAGGGATTTGGCCACGAAAGACTCGAGGCGCCCTGTAGCAACCAAACTTTCAAGTCCAAGTCAGCCTGCGCTTTTTTGTGCAAAGCTCTGCCAGGCTTTGTTTTGCTCCAAAGCGGCTCTGCCAGACCCAGGATATCACCCTTCTGTCATCCGCTGGAATTAATAATGTTCACACTTGTTTGGCAGTCCCGCTTAAGCGTATAGCTGCGCGCGCACCAAACGTCAAGCATAAACTAAGTAGAGCATACTGGGGAAGAAGTGGCTGCGTTAATCTATATGTTTTGGTGCAAGCTGTAGCCAACGCCACTTATGTCACATTAACTTAATTTTTCCGTCATTGAGATGCGATAAAAGTAACAGCTCGACATAAGTGCCCTTTTCACAGCATACATAGATAACGAAGCCTCCCACGATGCCAATGCAGAGCCCCTACTCACAAAGCTATTCTTCACTACAATAATTCTAAAAATTAAGATGGACTGAATTTTGATATAGCACATATTACCTGGGAATGACATACAAAGGGCTGTCACTTTTCCTAATTATTTTTCCTACTCCTTAAGTCTTCGTAGAATCCATGCAGCTATTTACAATGCCTCACCTTCAAGCTCGAATATATGTATAATGCTTGCTCGGTACATGGGAGAAGCCATAGACAAGTAGCGAAATATGGGCGTTCTTTTGATGAACATCCTTATACATGCACTGAACAGGCAACGCTATACCATGCTTTACAATGGGTTGAGAACATAATGCGACGGGAAGGGACAATTTATTGACCAGCCCATCCGTTAAGCATGATTGCTTTTATTCTGGGAAAAATCATACTTTCGCTTCAGGGCGAAACAATGAATGCGATAGCAACAAAACTTGGTGTTATGACGAAGTAAGGCCTAGCAGCTACCTCTTTCGGATTTGACCTCGCGTGACTCGCCAAACCGCTGGTTTAAGGGAACGCGGCCACTCCAGGGAACGAAGTGGTTTTCGTGCTGCCAGTCCTTTAATTGCGAAGTGTTCAGAGCATACGAAGTTTATGAGCCGTCTCTTCATGTCTGCGGAGTTTGCGCGTGCGCCAGTGGCAGCGCCCTTCGAGTGACACAGCCTCACCCCACTCCCCTCCCCTGGCCGTCCCTTCATGCTCCTTCCGAAAGACAGGCCGCGCGTTTCCTCTCTGCGCGATGACCAAAACGATTGCAGGCCTTGTACGTGGGGTGATGTCATCGTACGCGCCCTCCGTGCGACGTAGTTAGCAGGCTAGTTTCATCTCCGCTTCAGCCGCGTACGTCGCCAGCGCTCGTGATTTTTTACCCGGAGGTTGTGGAGATGTTATCAATTTGGGCTTTTTACGTGAAATGACAGGGACGGCGACGCCAATGGCTACAGTAAAAGCCCGTCTAGAGTGTCCACATAATTGCTATAGCAATTATATTATTTGGTTTTGTGTGCACCCCATCGTCAGAGAAAGCCGTGGCCGAAAACACGCACTACACTGTAAAAAATACATTGAAAAGTACAAACTTCTTTACAGAAAAAGTATGTGGTCACACAGACAAGTTCTGTTTTTCGTTGTTAACAGAAATACATTTCTGAAAAAAAACAGAGAATTTCTGTTTTTGATGTTGGCGTTCTACAGACGATCGGTCACGTGTCTTTTATAACATGAAAAACAACTATAAAAAATACGCTTCACCAAGCATTAAATTACTTATATTTTAGGGAGCAAGCGAACGGTAGCAATTAATTTTTTTCCAAGTAAAATACGTATTAGTAGGTGCTGCGGTCCTTGCTTTTGGCGCGCTTCCTCTATTGGCATAGTTTCTTCTTTGCGGATGGGCCCAACTGACGAGCTTTGCTGTTTCCTCGTCGGAGGTCTGATGCCATTAAACTGCTGCGCTTTGATACAGTTCCCCTATCAGGTGAGTGAGAGTTTCGTTATAGGTTTATGTAATTACAGAACTATATTTTGTGTACTTGAAGTGCTACTACGTGATAACGTTGTTGCTTTAGCGCTCGATAACGGTGGTTCGCGTAGCCATACACAGCTAGCAATGTCTCGAGAACAAAGGTTCTAGAAACGTTGGTTGCTAGAGTGCATCGCATTTAGCTGTGCGGCTGCGCTTAGCCGTGCGGCAGGTGGTGTAAATAGTGGCAGGATGTGTAATCAGAGCAGTATTGTCATTTGAAATGTGGCGAGCGGGTCCCACGATCTGCGCAGCGTGCTTTGCTGTTACCGCGTAGAGCATAGGCTTACTATCGTACGAGCTCACTTGAGGCATTCAGTGCGTGAGATTGCGTCACACTGCAATTTTTGACCGTTGTCTCATCTGTAAAGAACTAGTTGAGGAGCGCCGATGCTGGTGCACCGCTAAAGTGTTGCATTCAAAAATTGTGCTCGCGCCATGTGGCATTGTAGGAGCCCCATTTGTGTCGATCGCGCGTGTCCTCAGCCGCCTATGAAGCGTGGTTTTTAATTTTTCTTTGCCGGTGTAATCGACTCGTTGTAAGGGCCCGCATTCGCTTCAGCCAGCGTCACCGGGAGTTGGCGACGTCAGGTTCGTCCCGTTACGTTGACGCGAAAACCAAGCACTCATATTCCCTATATTTTCCCACTTGCGCGCCGCGCCGGCCGCGCTCGTTGCCTTGACGCACGCGCATTTGAGCACGCCTGGCGCCACTTCGTCACGGAGAACGAAGAGACGCAGACGCGGTGGCGTCAGCGTCTCTGGGTGATGTCGCCGGCGCGGAATGCAGCAGGTCGCGCCGACGGACGCGACAGTCGCGGCTGCATACCGAACATGCGCGCGCGTCGACATTGCGTAGGATTATAAAGGGCCCTTAACACCGCAACGCTAATGTCTTGAATGGTATCGTTAGAGATTCTGTTCGATAATATAAGCATTTAAAAAAGTGACGCTATGCAGTGTATCTTATGAGGAATGCCTCGACGCGTTCCATATTACCGCATTGATTGTGTATCCTCATCTGCATGAACAGTATTTAGCGAAAAAATTCAGTTGAACGCGCATATATCGGACCACTATAATTGTTGTGTATGTTGAACAGTTGTAAAATCACACTGATGTGTTGGGCTTCGAAAGATTGAACATATGATATATTGAACACGGCGACACCCCGAAAGCCTGCACTGCACTACACGTGCATGAAGTCCGCGCACGCGCAGCGTACCGAGTGTAACGCCTGTCTTTCATTCCTCTAGTTATTTTTCTTACCTTTATTTTTTGAACATTACGCTAATTCAGTATACGTATGCGTGCCGACAGATCATTCCTCGTCAGCGCCACAGTCTTTCCTCACTTCTAGCTCACTAGCTTCTTTTTTGACTGACCGACCCAAATGTCTCAGCGCGCTTATTGGTTCTCGCCAGGGTTCAGGATAGTTGGACATGAGTTATCTATGCGCAATACAGCAGCGGCTTCGGAAGGACTGTAAAACCAGTTCCGCGTCGTCGGCAGACGCACCGCTGAAAGCAGTCTCGTTTGAGACGGCGTCACGCAGTGGCGTAGCCAGAGGGTGGCACACCGGGCACGTGCCCCCCCGAAATTTTTTTCGCCATGGCATACAGTGCGAAAAATGACCATTTCAAGGAGGTGCCCCTCCCGAAATCAAGGGGGTGCCCCCCCCCCCCGAAAAAATTTCTGGCTACGCCCCTGGCGTCACGCCAAGCATTCTAGAACTTTCGAGGCTTTGCGCAAGCGCTTGCTTGTTTTAAGCACGCTGGCTGTTCTTGCACGCGTTTTTCCGGCGTGAGGTAAGGGTGGGTGCTTCGAAGAGGTGGCGGCCGTTGATGAATGCGCGCTCCGTGGAAGGTATCGGCGCCGTGGTTTGGCGCTCGATGTCAAATCTGGTGTAAGCGCTTGCTTGTTTTAAGCACGCTGGCTGTTCTTGCACGCGTTTTTCCGGCGTGGGGTAAGGGTGGGTGCTTCGAAGAGGTGGCGGCCGTTGATGAATGCGCGCTCCGTGGAAGGTATCGGCGCCGTGGTTTGGCGCTCGATGTCAAATCTGGTGTAAGCGCTTGCTTGTTTTAAGCACGCTGGCTGTTCTTGCACGCGTTTTTCCGGCGTGGGGTAAGGGTGGGTGCTTCGAAGAGGTGGCGGCCGTTGATGAATGCGCGCTCCGTGGAAGGTATCGGCGCCGTGGTTTGGCGCTCGATGTCAAATCTGGTGTAAGCGCTTGCTTGTTTTAAGCACGCTGGCTGTTCTTGCACGCGTTTTTCCGGCGTGGGGTAAGGGTGGGTGCTTCGAAGAGGTGGCGGCCGTTGATGAATGCGCGCTCCGTGGAAGGTATCGGCGCCGTGGTTTGGCGCTCGATGTCAAATCTGGTGTAAGCGCTTGTTTGTTTGAAGCACTCTGGCTGTTCTTCCACGCGTTTTTCCGGCGTGGGGTAAGGGTGGGTGCTTCGAAGAGGTGGCGGCCTTTGATGAATGCGCGCTCCGTGGAAGGTATCGGCGCCGTGGTTTGGCGCTCGATGTCAAATCTGGTGTAAGCGCTTGCTTGTTTTAAGCACGCTGGCTGTTCTTGCACGCGTTTTTCCGGCGTGGGGTAAGGGTGGGTGCTTCGAAGAGGTGGCGGCCGTTGATGAATGCGCGCTCCGTGGAAAGTATCGGCGCCGTGGTTTGGCGCTCGATGTCAAATCTGGTGTAAGCGCTTGCTTGTTTTAAGCACGCTGGCTGTTCTTGCACGCGTTTTTCCGGCGTGGGGTAAGGGTGGGTGCTTCGAAGAGGTGGCGGCCGTTGATGAATGCGCGCTCCGTGGAAGGTATCGGCGCCGTGGTTTGGCGCTCGATGTCAAATCTGGTGTAAGCGCTTGCTTGTTTTAAGCACGCTGGCTGTTCTTGCACGCGTTTTTCCGGCGTGGGGTAAGGGTGGGTGCTTCGAAGAGGTGGCGGCCGTTGATGAATGCGCGCTCCGTGGAAGGTATCGGCGCCGTGGTTTGGCGCTCGATGTCAAATCTGGTGTAAGCGCTTGCTTGTTTGAAGCACTCTGGCTGTTCTTCCACGCGTTTTTCCGGCGTGGGGTAAGGGTGGGTGCTTCGAAGAGGTGGCGGCCGTTGATGAATGCGCGCTCCGTGGAAGGTATCGGCGCCGTGGTTTGGCGCTTGATGTCAAATCTGGTGTAAGCGCTTACTTGTTTGAAGCACTCTGGCTGTTCTTCCACGCGTTTTTCCGGCGTGGGGTAAGGGTGGGTGCTTCGAAGAGGTGGCGGCCGTTGATGAATGCGCGCTCCGTGGAAGGTATCGGCGCCGTGGTTTGGCGCTCGATGTCAAATCTGGTGTAAGCGCTTGCTTGTTTGAAGCACTCTCTCTGTTCTTCCACGCGTTTTTCCGGCGTGGGGTACGGGTGGGTTCTTCGAAGAGGTGGCGGCCTTTGATGAATGCGCGCTCCGTGGAAGGTATCGGCGCCGTGGTTTGGCGCTCGATGTCAAATCTGGTGTAAGCGCTGACTTGTTTTAAGCACGCTGGCTGTTCTTGCACGCGTTTTTCCGGCGTGGGGTAAGGGTGGGTGCTTCGAAGAGGTGGCGGCCGTTGATGAATGCGCGCTCCGTGGAAGGTATCGGCGCCGTGGTTTGGCGCTCGATGTCAAATCTGGTGCAAGCGCTTGCTTGTTTGAAGCACTCTGGCTGTTCTTCCACGTGTTTTTCCGGCGTGGGGTGAGGGTGGCTGCTTCGAAGATTTGGCGGCCTTTGATGAATGCGCTCCGTGGAAGGTACCGGCGCCGTGGTTTGACGGCTGCCTGTTCTTGCACGTGTTTTTCCGGCGTGTGGTGAGGGTGGATGCTTGGAAGATTTGGCGGCCTTTGATGAATGCGCTCCGTAGAAGGTACCGGCGCCGTGGTTTGACGGTCAATGTTGAACCTGGTGTAAGCGCTTACTTGTGACAACAGGGTATCTCTTTCTCGGCAACAACCTGTTTTTTTTATTCAATGCTTCTTCCTTCTTGTGCATTTCATGTGTGCGGCCAGTGGATCCTCGTTGAGCTGTTCGCGTTTTTTTCTAATTAAGTAAATCATTTATCACCGTCGGGTGCTTGTTGAAGTTGCTGCTTTTGGATACGCCAATCGGCAATCTCCTGTTTTTTGAAAGTGTAGACGTTTGTCAGAGACGTGCTCCAGGTTTTATTCGGAGCATAATTTCGTATATCGGATTACTTATATGTCGAACCATTTATCATCTTCGTCTAGTTCGATATATTCGGGTTCGACTGTACACTAAAAGTGGCGCCAACTGTCGCAGGTGCAGACCAGCGCTTTCAAAAGCACAATTTGAGATCCACTTAGAGCAAGAGATTCGGTGCTAATATAGCCTGACAATGGCTTGTTTTTTTTTATATTCTTTCTTGCTTTGTGATTTTTGTTAAGCATGGTTGTGGCGTTCAAAGTGTATGATAGTACGCAGTGTAAATATGTGCAAACATCCTGCGTTAACAAATTGTGTTTTGCCTCATGTTTCTTTAAATTATTTTATGTTTGCAAATATCTGCGCATTTTAAGACATTTCGAGTATTAGAACCGCTTGGTACCCTGATTTTCTAGCTTCACATTTTAGGTTTGCTTGGGACAATCCTGTTTCTCATAGCCATTGTGGTTTTGTCTGTTTACAGAAATGTATCGGTGCAGCATATGCGGCAGCGCTAACGCAACTCTCTCTGCTTTCCTGAAACATGCCGCTTTACACAAGAATATCGGCCATTTTCAAATCAAGTGCCCGTTTCAAAGCTGCATCAAGAAATTCAGTAAGATTGGCACAATATACCAATAAATGCCAAGTTGGCCTTTCATATTTGCTAAAGGTATGCTATTCTCTCCATCTAAACGTGAGTAAGTTTTGAACCTAAATTTTCAACTTGCAGGTGGTGGTTTCCTAACAGCGAAGTCCTTCACCGTTTGCATTGACAACGTTCCTCTAAGGCATGCATCGAGTCCGAGAGAGGCGTTCAAAGTGTTATTCCTGGCACACTTCGCATTCAACGTTGCCTACCCAAAAGAGACAAGTCTCACCTTGGAGTTCACTCAGAGGTGAGAATGAAGCTAAATCTTTGACACAGTACGACACAGTACTTTAGCCAATAACTCTAGCTTTCCGATAGCATTTTTTTTAATTTGTTACATTGATCACATAAACTGCCTTCATTTATTGAGATGGCTTCATTTGGTTAAAAGGAAAACAAAGCATTTTGCAACGAAATTACTAGCATTGAACCGCGATCTGTTTAAAGATATGCTTCCTGTTTTAAGGTATACTGGTTGCGAGATATACTGGCTGTCAGGGCATAGACATTAGAAGCTTCAAATTCAACCTTTAGTGCTAGAAAGGTTAGGAGCTTAATTTTAAACTGATGTGGCGATATCTTATTTAAAGTGAAGGTAATTAAAGGAAAGATCCATGTATGCAGAAAGGTATATTCTTAATAAAGAGCAAATGGGTTTCTTTGTAGTTACACCGTATCTAACAATATTCTGGTACTTCTGCACTGCTAAGCACAAGCCTCTTTTTTTTAGGTCAATTGCCACTATCAATCCCGGAAGGGGCACAAAGGTTGAGCGGACACGTGGGAAACAACACAACCTGAACCCGAAAGTGGCTTCATTGATTAGCACCCTCAAGGACTACGACTTTCGACCAACTTTTGACCATCCGTGCCGGCCAACTCGCTCGGTTTCTCTGATTGATGCCTGCATCTGGGTCCCTTGCGATAGTGAGGGCATATGCCACAAATGTGCCAAAACAGCCCTAACAGCCAGTTTTTTTTTGTTTCGTTTTGTTTGTCGCGTACCAAATGCCTCGCCCCACATGGCACAAATCTCTCTTTCTCCAAGATCCGCACGTTCGCAAGTGCCTGAACTTTTATGGTCTACTTCAATAAACGTGTTTGCATTTCACTCTATGATGTACTGAATTAACGAATTTCCGAGAGAGCACACACTCTATATAAAGGGGAAAGTGCAGATGCAAAAAAAAATTGTCCTTTCGAGATTTTCTGTTCTTCCACCACAAATTTAAATTTTGCATTACCTATAACATTACGGAATATTAGGATACTGACGTTGCTGCATGCGAAGAGAAATACAATTTCTAAAATTTCCTGTTACCTATAGAACAGAAAACTTATTGTATTTACAGATACTTTCTGTACTAAAAACAAATAACTTTTGAAATCACAGAAGATTTCTGTACTGCAAATACAGAAGTGCAGTAATATTACAGAAATTCCCTGTTAGTCAGAACAGAAAAGCTTATTTAAAGTAACAAAAGTTTTCTGTTACTGATAACAGAAAAAAACCAGCGAAATAACAAAAATTTTCTGTTACTGAGAACAGAAAAATTATGCAAAATTACCGAAATTTTCGGGACTAAAAACAAAGTGTAAACAAAAAAAAAACTGAAATTTTCTGTTAGCAGGAACAGAAGAGCTATGTAAAAATACAGAAAGCATAAAAACAGAAAACAGAAGCAAACAGAAATTTTCTGGCAGGCCAGCTGCCAGAAAATTTGTTTTTTTTCAGGAAAAATTTTTTACAGTGTAGTTAGGCCATGTTCCACTATAAAAGCGTGACAACAGGGATATTTTCAACATCTGCATGACTGCCACTGGCGATTTGTAGCCGCGCAACCTAACTGTTTCGCCACCACAGCAACCTGCGACGGTGACGAATGTTTGTGAGGGTATTTGGGCTGTGCGTGATTGCCGATGGTGTAACTAATGCTGCTACTCATCATGCTGACTGCGAAGCCACTCACTCTGCATTTCTCGTGGCCGTGGATGCAACGCGCTTTTGGTACCATATCAGACAACAATGTTCTTGCATTTACGCATCGTAAGAATCGCTAAGGAAGGTGTAACCATATATATTTTTTGTTGCTCATCACCCGACAAATATAGCCGGTCAAACCAAAATTGTGATTTCCGTAGAAAGGAGAACTCAGAGAGGCAGCAGTGTGTTAGACCATTTCACAAATCCAGGTGTGAAGTTTTGTTGACTTGATATGCCAGTAAACATTCAGCCTTAAAAAGTGCGATATCGCAAGCGCATCGCCAAGCATTAGGCGACTCTAGGCGATGTAGGTACTCGCCTGCATAAAAATATACTCACGTAAACTGGTTTCAAACCATCACATGTGAGCCCGTTCTCGCCCAAGCACTATGGGAAAATGAAATACATTAAGTCGCACAAGCAAAAAAATAATCGGAAAGTGACTTTTAAGAAATATCCGTGATGTCTTTTGAGTTATATTAACGAGAGTACAGATAAGGTTAAACCACTAGAAGCATTCATGCTCGGATTTTTGTTCCACGACAACATTCACTGGTAGGATGCAGCAAGGTTATGAAAGCTAGTAAAAAAGCTAACTGAGTGAGTTCGTTTCTATAGGGCAACAATCAAACATCATTGCAGCATTTTAAATTCAGTACTGCGCTTGTCCTTTCCATAATCGATCTTAATTCGCTGACGAAACACACACGTGGTGTCACAAGTATACTGAAAGGAGTGATCTTGCCATTACCCTTAAATTATATAGAAAAATAATGTCGCATGTTGGTGTGAGGGGGTCCGTAATCATTTCTTAAAATAAATTCAGATGTGACACATTTCCAATAGGGATAGCTGCAGAATACAGATTAAATTATAGTGTTTTGTTCCTGAGTGCTACGAGCATACATTGCGCAATGTGTTCGGTAACCCGATACAATAAACGTAACGGAGAAAGAAGTGCTGTCACCTCTGCAAATGGTGTGGTGGCCTGGGCGCTTATGAAGATGGGATCGCTGCAGACCGCTTTTAAGTCGAAGTTCAGCTCAGAGCAGTTAATCTTTACAATATTACCAGTCAAGGTACCGAGTCCTGAGCTGATACTCTTGCATAAGTTGATAATTAAAGGATATACCACCTCTGCGAAGAAAAAGAACAACAAAACATAGTGTGTTACTTTATTAACACGTAGCTACCTTGAATACATAAATTATGTTTCCACGTTAACGTGTCAAAACTGAAACTTCTTATGGCAGCGTGCATGAGAAAGAATGAAGAAGCAGACAAATAAACATAAACAAAGACGTAACTAGCCCACCACCTAGTTAGACCGGTCAAACAAGTAGCCCACCAGTGCGTCTAAAGCATAGAAGAAATTGGCATGAAAAACACCGTGATGGCGTGGTCGAAGGTCATAAGGACCACGTAACATGTTCCTAAAGCTAGGTACGACACAATTTATGGCCTCTGCACGCAAATCAATACCCGTTTACGCCACTTATGCAACCAACGGCCTCCTTCTCAGCGGCAAAACGCAACGCCAATATTGTCACTACGCTGGGCCGTCCAAGTCGAGTTAGCAAAGGAACGCGGCTGAACGCTCCAAAGGCTGAACACTATAAGCGCAGTATTTGGCTGAGTCATGTGTAAAAAATTTTTTTCAGTAACAGAGCATTCCTGCGACTCTTTCACGGAATTTCTCTGAGGTGGTGTAATGAGGACTGTAGGTTTTGGTCGGATTCAGCACGTCTTGAGGCCTTGCTTCGGCAAGTGACGTATTGCCTCACAAGATTGCAGCGTTACCCAATGTCGGCTAAAGTCGACTTAACGATGCCTAATGGATATTGATGTTCGCTACAGCTGGATGATATCGCTTACTTGTTTTAAAACCACCATAGCCTCCATTCTATCTCAGTCACACGATTGTTTGACCAACCAAATATTTTTGAGGAGAATCCTTATGCGTGCTGTATTGTTTACTGAAAACCATGTGCAGAAAAGCGAACTAAAGATTAATCTGTAGAAACAGCAGTAGTTGAAGGCAATAGCTTACAATATTGAGTTTGTACAGAATAACTGTGGTCCAAGTCTTACCGAAGTCGTCGGTTTCTGCACGGAGAAGAAACTTCAGAAACTCTATTGTCAAGTACCTTTGCGAATTTATATCAATGTTGGCGAACCCAGCAAACGTGCACTGAAAAATCAGTAAGCAGATATAGTTATAATGTTTAGCATCAGTGGGATAAATTTGAAAATGAACCACGCGACGAGACGCCAGCTTTTGTGGAAGACTTAATTTTACTCTCGACAGGTCGAAGACAGAGAGGGAGTATGATCGGAAATACTGCTTTCTTCGCTGCCGCTAAGAATCGCGGTCATTTTCGATTTTGCAAAATACACATATCTATGCAATATGGCAGCTTGATGAATGTTCATTAGTCGGCATCGCTGTCGTGTCGGCGTGATGTCCATGCATGCTACTTGAATAACGTCGTAAGAAGGCGCAAGCTCCAGCGAAAGAAAGGCGTGAATATCTTGTGTGAGGTGCTCGTCACTATGGTATGCCGCATGCGCGCAATGAATTCGCAAAAGGCTGATTGACTTATTTTAAAGCAGCAATCGAGGTGAAAGGATAGTTTCAGTGTTCGCAAAAAAGAGTGTGAGAAATTACCGATGCTATAATTTACGTTTATTTTCGAGAAACATGAGGTATTGCTGCAGCCATTATTATTATTATTATTATTATTATTATTATTATTATTATTATTATTATTATTATTATTATTATTATTGTTGTTGTTGTTGTTGTTGTTGTTGTTGTTTTTGTCGCCACATCTCTTGAGCGTCGTCCTTTTGATCAATACCTGGTTAGTAATATGGACTGCGTTGGAAGTAATATGATTAAGGGGAAATGGCAAATGAATTTCTGTATTGCGATAATGTCTTCCCCTTGAGACATAACTGAGGATGTCAACGCGTGTAATATATGTGCGCTTTGTGCAACTAGGCTTGAGTGCACATTCAGGAGGCTTGAGTTCTTAAGATATCTCTAGTTTCACCACTATGGCAGCGACTTATATGTTCTGTCAGGGTGCTTCAATTCCTTATAATAAAAATTGGTCACTCTTAGTGGTGAAAAATGTTTGTATTGTGCGAAATATATAAAAACCAAATAACTACGTCTTACCTTTATTAGTTCAGATGCGAAACCGACGACACCCACCTGCAGGTATGTATAAAAGGTATATCAAATTTCATTGCACAGTTAAACATTGCCAATATATTCTCTTTTTGTCGTACGCATATTTAGGTACAATGAAAATAAATATGGAAAACAGCGCATACTGAAAGCCTTGGTTGTCATCGCAATGTATTCTCGCAAATCAAGCAGCGCTTTAGAAGAAAGTTCGCTTATGGCCGCACCTGTCATTCACAGCCTTGAGAGCCATTCAAATTAGCTAAAAACAAATAGAAGATCAATTTTCATGCACACACAACACGAAAGTAAACATAAAATATTCATCAGCGGTACTGTTACGTGTAAAAAACACAGTTTATGACCTTACATATGAGGATCGTAGCGACAGATACAATTACGAGTCGTCATAGTGCCACAAAAATTGTGCATAATGTGGAAAACAATCAAAGAAATCAAGGAGATTAAAAACAGAACTTAGTGGGGATGCAATAGTACCGTATGCTTCGCATTCTGTTTCGGAAAAACAAATTACCCGTTCACATTTTTTTAGTGACAAAGGTTCTCGTTTATTGTAGAAAGGCGATAACGTGAACTTATACGAATAAGCGTGAAATAACGACTGCTAGTAATCGGATTCCTGGTTGTGCCTTGATGTTTCCCGCCCACCTCGTTCACACAATCTTACAATGCTTTTTCAAAAGTTACAGAGAGAAAGTTCTCTATTGTGTAAGTGGTGAAGAAACCATTTGAAGTGAAATGTTCGTTACGCAGGTTACCTTATGGATAAAAAAGGATGCAAGTGAAGTTGAGGTTTTTGAACATACTTAGGTTACTTAAACACCAAATATGTATCAGCATTATGCATCCAGCGTTTTGATAATGGAACTACCAAACGAGCGATGGCACCCGTTTTCATAGAGACCAATCGTGTAGGTTCTTTCGAAAAAAAGCTGATGAAAATGACACTCTATTTTTTTGGTCATTTCATGTAAGCTACCTACTATTTTGGTCATCTCATGCGAAATGCCAGTTCGGTAGAACTCAATTATATTTTTAGTAAAATTGTAAGGAGAGACAAACAAGGTTGGCCATGTACAGGTTTCTTATGTGCTATTTGGGAGACCAACGAAAATTGGTTCAGTGCGCTTGAAGCACTTGTTTTAAGGAATACACTGTTGATTACCTACTGGTGGTATCAAAATGAGTCTAGAGCAACTCAAGAGCACCTAATAGTGGTAGATCCATGTTACAAGTCACGAAAAAGATAGGGCGAACATAGTCCGGCATCTATGAATATTCTGTTTTTTTTTCTGCCTTTGCAGGTGTCTAAAGGGCATAAGTAACGCAAGATGACTATGGTTCGACAGAACACATAAGAATTAGAAGTATAAGATCTTAAGGATAAATAGAGGTGGGAGGGCACAGGATGGCGCTGTACAAATAAGTTCTTACCGAGTCAGCTGTACACAAATTCCCAGAAGTGTTGAGGCACTGGAAAAAGATGAATGCAAGAAAAAATTGCTTCACTTTCTAATAAATGAAATCCGTATTTGATATAAATGGACGACTGCTGAAAAGTGTGATGTAGTGAGATACGCTAGAAGAGCATAGTCCGGCATCTATGAATATTCTGTTTTTTTTTTCTGCCTTTGCAGGTGTCTAAAGGGCATAAGTAACGCAAGATGACTATGGTTCGACAGAACACATAAGAATTAGAAAATGTTATCCCATGGGATAACATTTTCTAATGCTATTTGATCTTCTAGCGTATCTTCTAGGTAGTAATGTTATCTTCGATAACATTACTACCTAGAACATACTACCTACTACCGATAACATTACTACCTAATGTTATCTTCGATAACATTACTACTAGTAATGTTATCTTCGATAACATTACTACCTTACATCTAGATAGATTCGTATCAAGAACAAGAAGTTGCAACTTCTTGTTCTTGATACGAATCTATCTAGATGTAAGGTAGTAATGTTATCGAAGAAGAGAATAAACGTGATATATGAATATAACACCAATATATAAACTGTTTCTGATCTCCATGTACGCCCACAATGTATAATTCTCTTTGTAGATTCATGGCACTATTTCTTAGCCCACGCATTTGAGTCGCCTTCGTCCAGCAAGAACCTTGAAGAGCGCATAGCGGATGTCGCCTGTTTCGGATTTACGCCCAACATAGAGAAAGACCCGAGAGCTACAAGGAATGGTGGTGAGACATCCCCTCGTTTGCTCATTCTCTCATTCCATTCGACCGATGTAGTGGTGAGGTACAAAATGGGATGATCACAAAAATGATCGTCCCTGTGCTATATTCGAGGCTGTGCAGACGGCACGCGAGTGCGACACATGCGTAAGCAAGCCACCCGTGTTCATCTCTTAGCAGGATATATAAGTTTTCGGGGAGGCATTGATGCGTGCACAAAGTGATCGCATTTTAACGGTGGAGCTGTCTCAGCTCGAAGTCCTATGGCATGCAAAAAATATTCCACCATCTCCCACTAAAGGGAATCATGTGGGGATGTGAAGCAGCGCTGGTGTGCACTTGTGTTTCCATTTGTTGTTTCCATTTGTGTGTTTCCGTGTATGTTTGAGTTGTGTGTAGAGTTGTGTATCAGCGGCGGTGCTTACTCTGCTTGCGCTGCTGCCACAGCTTACGTTATCCGATGCCGCTACAACTGGCGCCAACGTTGACATCCATAGCGCCGTTGCGAAGGAGAGTGCAACGGAGCGAGCGCACGCTGCATTATATACGAGCACACAGCTGTGCCGGAGAGAGAGAAACGGGAGAGGTGAAACGAAGCGGAGGTAGCGCTCACGCCACCTCCTCGCGCCCACGCGAGGAGAGGGGAGAGTTGGCGCATGCACAGTAAAGGGTGGTCAGGCCGCACACCACCGGATTGAACTCCGCTGTAAACTGCTTCGCATCTAAAACTCTGGCGGGTATGTGCTGGAGGGACTGGGCAAGCCCTAATACCGAGAAGATCAGTAACTCTGCTCGGCGAAGTGAAGAAGAGGAAGGAAAGGAGATGGAGAGGAGATGAGAAGTGGAGAGGAGGATAAAAAATAAATAAAGCAAAATAAATTTTGCTTTATTTGATTGGGTTGATTTTGTCGAACCATACGATTGTGCTGTTATGGGCGATAGAACAAGTAAAATGCTGAGATAAAGAGAAAGAAAGACATGAACAAAGAGAGATATAGAGACACAAAGAAAGCGATCGAAAGAAATAAAGAGAGTGACGCAGAGATAGAATAAACAGAAAAAAAAAGGAAAACAGACTAGAGGCTCACCTTGACTTCTCTAGGCCTAACTGTCCATCTGTATGCTTTTGGGGCTATATATCTAGGCTTAAATGGCTGTTTTTAGGCAAGGCTTGGCTGGTAGGCTAAGCAAGGCCGCCCAGCTCCGCTATTTTATCAGGCTTGGCCCAGCAGTGTGTAACTGCCCTAACTTTTTTTCCTCCTTTGCTTGTTATATGTTGGTGCAATTTTTCTGCGTTGCCCACCCCTGTTCACGAGTGCTTGATTTTAGTTTTTTTATGGACTACATGTTGTCGTGATCTGCATTGTAAACTCAGTTGGAAGTCCGTGCTAATCCTCACGTGTTTGCCCTTCCTCCCCAGTTTTAGTTTTAGCTGTTGTCATTGTAGGCCGCATTCTATCGATTGTACTGGGTTTAGTTAATTTCCAGCGATCGTTTAAAAAGCTTGCTCTCTGTCAATAAATGGGCGAAGAAATTGTTTTTTTTTTCAACCTAGGAAAGAACAGACGCGCCTTCCTCTTCAAAGCACCGCCTTCCAGGCGTTTTGTTACTCTGTCCGCCACCTGTTTTTTTTTTTCTGCATTAGAATATACAAGTGAAATTTCTGTTTCAGTACACTGTTAATGCTTGCGAATCAGCTTCAAGCGAGCGTGAACGGTGACAATTCTATGAAATTAGTTCTTTGAGGCATAAAATATCCTGTTACTTGAGACGGTATATTATACGCGGTCCCGCCCTTATTTTGCCTTTATTCTGTGTAGAATTCTTCACTCGCAATATTTGCGGGATAGTATATAGTTGATCGTATGCATAAACAATGTAATATATAAATTCATATTTAGATCACAGTCAGCTCGTAACTTGATCATGCTCTTTTCCTGTTTCCTGCAGCTGAGCAAGAACTTGGGCTGAATGGCTTCTTGCAAACCACGAATTTGGATAAATAAATTCAGGTGAACTTACTCTTCCGAGGTTTAAAAAGTTGGGGAAGCTGAAGTTTGAGCACTCGGATGCTGCGAAAAGGAAGGAACAAGGAAAATATTTAGTCACGTAAACGGCACAGCCACCCTTTTTAAAGCATGCCTCTTATTTCAAGCACTTGTTTTATTTGTGTTCGTTTTTCTATTCCCTGACTTTGTATTGTTCGCGCTGCTTCGCGTTACACGTAAGATGAACCAATTGTCTCAAGTCAACAAGTTGTTGCTGTGGAAGGTATTTAAGCGCGCAGCGAGTAGCAATCGAATATTTGTGCGGGATGCAACTTCCACATAATTTCAAACAGAATTGAATTCGCCGCCCTAAGATGTCTTCAATGAGCGCGCGCGGAAACACTTAACTTTTGAGCAGCCGAACACAAGGATGGGAATCAATGAATAAATTATATCTGGCTGCTTTCTCTCTTTGTCTTTTCAGTCTTTCCAGCATTTCCAACAATTATCAGCCTTTTCCGCACACATTCTAACATAGATAAACTTGAATCAAGTACAGCGAAAAGCTGTAAGGTTCGTATTTAATGCCTACCACGGTGACACATATCTGTCAGCTCTTTCAGGAAGTGCAAATTTGTAACCTTTAGACGCTATCGCGAAAGAATCAAGCCATTCTATTTGAATTTATAATTGAAAAGCTTAGCGAAAGAAAAAAAAGCAAATACATTGAACCGAATTAGGCACCACAAAACGCGTTCCTCCCACCCATAAAAGTGACTCAGCACCTCTGCCGTGCTGACAGACAGAGGTACTCCATTTCGCCAGGTACAAATAACGGGTTGGTGCAAATTGTCCACTATAGAGGATCTTGAAATTTTCTGTATGAAAGTGTTTCTTTGTGCGCTACATGCATGCGTCATCTATCCGCTAACTACACTTTCAAAAATTTTACAGTGCGCTTTATACTTGTACCTATCCCATTCACAGTGATTACTTGACGTCTAATCTCTTCGGTTTTGTTACTTGAACACGCCCGGGTGTCCTTGGCTAAAGTAGGCGAGGTTATTGTCACTACGGCTGCTATGCGGTGCCACTGCTTGTTTTAACCTTTTTGTGAACATGACCCATTGTGCAATATCTTTGTGCGGTTTATGTATCTGACCAGCCATTCTTGTAATTGTGGTCTGAATTTCATGTCGTGTTGTACTTTATAGCTTTATTTTGCTTTGTGAATAATTTGCGCTTTAGGTCCTAAACGTTTAATGGTCTCTTTACTGCAATATGACCCACTTAACAATTTTTACGATTTTGTAATTGCTGCACTATGTTATTTTGAAACTGAATTGAAACTGAAATTGTTTATTTGTCCATCTTTAGGAATTACAGATGGGGGGGGATTGTAGGAAAAAACATGGCTTATCCCTCCGTCATAGGAATCGGTGTAACACGAAAGTGAAACACGTCTTCGCAGAAGTAGTGCTAGCGATATATGAGAGCTTGTACAATGTCTATTGGTGTTTGACAGCTATAGCACCGTTTGACGTGGACACACCCACGTTGACGCCTAGTGGCAAATCTCCATCGCGACGACTAACGCCCATGGTCATAATTTAACCGTTGTTGTAGCTGAAGTTGTCAACATGATATACCTGGACACAGCGTATCGTGAATCCAGTGCAAAAACACCAACAAGCTCGTAATGAACACTGGCACTCGATATGCGCGTTTTCAAAGAGAAGTGGTACGGTGTGCGCTCCTGAGTTATAAGGTAACCTACTCCTGCGCTCATTCATACACTACCACGCTGCGCTTCAGCAGCGCGGGAGGCAGAGGTTCGTAGCTTGAGACGCGAGCGCACGCAGGCGTTCTACGTCCTGCGTCCAGCCACGACCGGACTGGAGGAGCAGCACGCGTGCGTCCTACAGCGTTACTTCTCTTCCGCTCTCACAGGCGGCGACACCGACCTGCCATGCCAACAGAGAGCACCGTGCGAGAGAGAATGTGTGAGAGATATAAGGCGCGTTGGCAGATTGCTTTCCAGCTGCGTCGGTGGCTTAGTCGGTAAGAAACCGGGCGCCCTTTGTCGCGGGCGAAGGAGTCAGAGGTTCAATTCCCGGCGGGGGGAACATTGTAATAATTTTTCTTTCTCATTTGGTAGCGTTAATTATATCAATGTCATATCCGTAACGGATATACTTGGTGGACCGCGGTATAAAACACTTTCGTGTTAAAAAGCTGTCTTCGGACAGCTTGACTAGCCTGCAACCCAGGCCCGTAGCCAGGGGGGGGGGGGGGGGGCTAGGGGCCCGGTTCCCCCCCTCCCGAAATCCGGATGGAAGGGGGTGTTTTACCAAGGAAAAATAGTAAAAATGGGTGTTTTTTAAGGCTTTCAACAAGTGCTCCCCCCCCTCGAAAAAAAATTCCTGGCTACGAGCCTGCTACAACCCTTTAATATTTGACAGTGAGGCAGTGTTACACATGAAATACTGTACACTTATACATGATTATGCAAACACAAAGGCATATATATATATATATATATATATATATATATATATATATATTGTAAGGAATCAGACAACGCCCTTGCTACGGGCCGGCTGTTCTTTATCTCGTCTTCCTCTTTTCCCCGCTTCGTGATAGCCGAGCGCGAGCCCATGCTACGCTGCCGCTCATCGCCATCACACTCGGCCATAACTGCGAATGAGCGAAGCCGCCGACAATGTCTCTGGTGGCCGATGCTGGCTGTGCCGCTGTGGTCGGTCGCTACAACGCTGGGGCTTGGCTTGCTGCTTGGCCGATGACGCCTCTGGAGGTCGGCGCTGTCTGTATCTCGGAGGTCTAATCCGGCCGCGCTGCGATTTGGTTCGGCGATCTGTCAGAAGTGTATCTTGAGGGCGACACGAGCTGAATCGAGGTGGTTGGTCTCGTCTACGCAGCGAGACTCTACGGGCACTTGTCAGACGTGCATCTGGCGGCCGGCATAGGCTGGTTCGCGGAAGCCAGTCTCTATGTCGCTGCGGACGCGGCGGTCGACCTCGGCCACGCTGCGACTTCGCATGGAAAGCGGCATCATTCTCTTTTGGTGGACCATATTCCTGGCCATGATAATTGTCGGGTTCCCGGACGTGATGTGGCTTCGCATAAAAACTTCTCAGCGACGGTTCTGGCGGGCGGCCCTGACTGTTTCGACATGGTCGCAGGTCCATACCAAACCGCTGAACTTCGCCCCGCCGCAGTTCTGAAAGCGGGAGAGCATGCAGAACTGCTGAAGAGATAAGACGTGTAAACTGCGGAACTGTCGAGTGTCGCACGATATAGCATCTCTTGCACTCTTCACGGTGGCTCGAGCTGCAGCGAGTTGTTGAACGAGTCATTTGCGTCGGTGAGTTGGCGATTTCCGGGAATGAGCTGCCACGTGGCTCATGGTCTTGCAGCACTGTTGATGTAGTGCTCCTTGAGGTAGTCGGACTGGTAGGTCTTGACAATGTTCCGCGTGCTGTAGGTCGTTCCTGGTCAGGAGCCGTGTCATCAGCTGGAGACATGACCTGTACCGGCAAGTTTTTGATGACAGTGAGCCCAGATGGGGTAGGTGCCTCGGCCTTTTTCCAGGAGACGGTATTTAGCACGTGGGGAACGTGCGCACACTCGGCCAATGACTGCCACAATTTCTGGGGATGTGGCTCCCGACTGTGGGTCAAATCTGGAAGGGTTGGTTGTCCTTCGTTTCCAATTGGTTCCGAGGGAACTGAGGTTGTCACACAGCAGGCCGGCGCCTCCGTGCGCTCTAGTGTTGGACAGCCTGGAGGTCGCGTCGGCGGCCGCTAGGAATGAAATGTGGTCTCGGCGTCTGTCCTTGATGTTACGGTGTGAGACGCCGACGTAGAGTCCGAGACCGGAAGTAGTGAGCCACGTCTCTGAGGTTTGTGGATACCAGGCCACGTCGTGAAACTGCCTGCAGGTGAGCTGCACTCCTCAGGTGCAGCCTCGAGGTCGTGCTCCTCCTGAGCTCTATCCTCGGGAGCAGTTAGGTTGGATGGAGCGGTGGCGGCGAGGTGGAAGTGATTTCGTCCGAAAGCAGCTATCAGCCTGGCGCTCCACTCAGTCTAGGACGGCTGCCTCTTGCCTTCATAGCGATGCCACGCCGCGGCAGCATTACGGAGGCGGTCGGCGGCCACACACCATTTCTGCTGGTCCATCCAGCCTTCTCGAGCTCCGACCACATTGATGGTCGTCACCCAATTTTGGGCGTGGTCCTGGAAGCCGCGGAACTCCGGTATCTCGCTGGCGGCTTGTGATGGTAGGATCGCAGGCGACAATGCAGAGAACCCCAACGCGAAACAGCCCAGCTGGTGCGAGAGCTGGATGAGGACACACCTGAGCTCTCTGCGTTGGTCGGGTGAGGTGGCCTCCAGGTCGTGTGAGGCGGCTACATCCAGCATCGCGTTGGCGGCGCTCAATGCCGGCACGATAGCAGGAAGCAGCGCCGAGCTCGACACTGCCAAGACGTCGACCGTGACGCGGATTCGCGTGATGGTACACCGCAGGACCACGGCGCTATCCCATGCTCCGCAAGCGGAGCCAGTGGCAATGTTGGCCAAGGAAGAGGTGGCGATTGGGCTCACTGTGGTGGGAACGTTGTCAAAGGGAGCTTGGACAGCTCCCTTCTGCATCTCAGGAGCCCATGAACTCCTGAGCGATGGGTTGTCGCCACGGGAAGCGTGAACAGCGTTCCCGGGCAACAGGAGGCCGTGGTCTGTCTTGAGGACGGAGGGGTAAACCTGCCTTTTGGTCATTGAGAAGGCTGCAACGCCGTCCTCGAATGATGGCGTAGGTCCTACCGGCAGTCGTAGGGTCGTCGGGTCCATGAGCGAGGAAGCGTGGACGGCGTTCCTGAGATGGAGAGACCCTGCTGCCGATGGCCCACGAAGGCAGATGGCTTCAGCCGGACGGTTCAGATTTCGTAGACTGCGTC
This sequence comes from Rhipicephalus appendiculatus, assembly GCA_030522465.1. Taxonomy (NCBI): domain Eukaryota; kingdom Metazoa; phylum Arthropoda; class Arachnida; order Ixodida; family Ixodidae; genus Rhipicephalus; species Rhipicephalus appendiculatus. The sequence goes on along the minus strand of JALIZH010012142.1, from coordinate 68,867 downwards.
ATTGTAAGGAATCAGACAAGAGACAACGCCCTTGCTACGGGCCGGCTGTTCTTTATGTCGTCTTCCTCTTTTTCCCGCTTCGTGATAGCCGAGCGCGAGCCCATGCTACGGTGCCGCTCATCGTCATCGCAATATATATATATATATATATATATATATATATATATATATATATATATATATATATATATATATATATATATATATATATATATATATGCATACACATAGACACGCACATGCATAGGAGCATACTTGTGCTTTAACACGTCTCAACTCTCCCCTAAAAGGCAACGTACCATTCTCTACCTGCGCAACATCTGTCATGCAGGCCGGCAGCATTTTCTTCATTAAATGAATAAATACTTTATTAACGATGATGTGCCGTCGCACGAAATTGCGCCCCTAGGTTTTTCTGTTGCACGCCGTGTGTCTAGAGCGAAATGCTCCCTCCCATTTCGATTTCCATCTGTAGTATACCGAACCATGACAGCAGCTCTATGCCGCTTGTGAATGGTGCGTTATTAAAAAGCGTTTTTGCTTGCTGCATTGGAATTGCATGAAGTGTTGCATGTGACCACTTCTGCATTAAGGAAACAGTAAAGAGCGAAAAAACGACAGCAGGGAGGAATGATTCAGACAGGACAGCGCGCACTGTCATCGCCGTCGCACTAGAGGCCGTCGCTGTCATCAGTGTTAGCATGCCGCGACGACCAAGCTCTTTCCGAGCATTCATTCTTACAAAGTGGTCACGTTCGAGCATCCCGTCAGATAGCGTCGAAGCCGCTGGTCGTGTTCTTACGAAGAAAACGACATGTTGCACGAATATGACATACTCCCGCGTGTGTGTGCGTGTGTGCGCGCGTGCGTGTGTGTGCGTGCGTGTATGTGTGTGTGTATGTGTGTGCTCGCGTGTGTGTGCGTTTGTGTGTACGCGCGCGTGTGTGTGTGTGTATGAGTGTATGTGTGTGCGTGCGTGTGTGTGGGTGGGTGGATGTGCGTGTGTGTGTGTGTGTGCGTATATGTGTGTGTATGTGTGTGCGTGCGTGCGTATCTGCGTGTATGAGTGTATATGTGTGCGTTTGCACGTGTGTGTGTGTGTGTGTGGGTGGGTGGGTGTGTGTGTGTGCGTGTATGTGTGTGTGAGTGTATGTGCGTGCGTGCGCGTGTGTGGGTGTGTGTGTGCGTGCGTGCGTGTGTGTGTGCGTGTATGTGTGTGTGAGTGTATGTGCGTGCGTGCGCGTGTGTGGGTGGGTGTGTGCGTGTGTGTGTGCGTGCATGTGTGTGTGTGCGCGTGTGTGTTGGTGTGCGCGCGTGTGTGTGTATGTGTGTGCGTGCGTGTGTGTTTGTGTGCGTGTGTGTTGGTGTGTGTGTGCGTGTGTGTTGGTGTGTGTGTGCGCGCATGTGTGTGCGTGCGTGCGTGTGTGTGTGCACGCTTCTGCCTTTTGTCGTCTCTCCCTCTCTACATTTGTCCTTCCTATTTTCTTTCCATCACTCTCTCTCCCATTCTTTTTATTATTTCCATTATGTTCTCCTTACCCCTTGCTCAATGCAGAGTAGCAAACTGGAAATTTATCTTTCGGTTGACTTACCTGCCCCGCATAACATTTCTCTCATTCTCTTTCTGTAGAGGAAAGTGTAGCTGTTTATTATGGTCGGTATGTGGTTCGTGGCATTGTCGGGCAGGGGTGGTGGTGCGAAGATATCCCATGGAAAAGTTTGGGGGTGAGAGAGGGCACCTTTGCCATAACCTTCCCCTACTCCTATTGTTCACGGCGCGTTTAGTTGCGCATGCAATACTTGAACATTCATTCTGGCGGCGAGCACTATCTACATATCTGACAAATGAAGCAGCCTACTGCACCCCCCCCCCAAAAAAAAAAAAAAAATGTTGCAGATTTAACACGTTTTCTTGGAGGAATCAAGGCTCTCCTTCACTTTCCTGTTTTAGAGCGAACGCTGTGATGCGCACGACGCTACGTATGCTCATAACCACGGTGCCGTTCAGCTCCATTATCTGCTGGAATGCTGCCGACTTTGTTCTTAGATGCTCCATTTTTGTGTACAGCAGACGCGCTATCTGTCGGCTCTAGTTAGCAATCGAAATGCTCTACTTCGCAGCACCGGCTATATATATCAACGCAATCTCTATGGAATTAGTATATACCTCGGAGCAATCATGTATCTATGGTGTTGGTGTGAAGGAATCGTGCGAGCGATGATAGCCTAAATTAATAGAAAAAAAATACGACGGTAGCTTACTGGTTAGAGCATTGGTTTATGCGGATATTCGTCTGCTCCATTGGGTATTCAAGTCCAGTATTGGCGTTATGTTTCACTTATTCGGCCGGATAGAATGGCAGCAGCGTTGATCGCAAAAACTTGTAAGAGATCGCAAGGAAAGCTTGGATTACAAAGAATTCCTAATTTGCGCTCCCATCTGGCTGGAAGTTCTCTCTGAAAGCTATATTGACTGTAGTTGGAGATGGCTGATAGAATATAATTTCTCGTAATTTGTGCACTTACCTGGTAGGACAACACTCATCATATCCATCGAGGATGACGGTCTTGCTTGCAAAAGGACATCACTAATTAATTGTTGTCCTAATGATTGTATAAGACTAAACAAATGACGTGTTCAATGACCGGAATCCGAATATTATAAACAACCTTGCGTTCTCCCTGCACGGATGTCTTGATGAGGTATTTGTAACAAGAGTAGCTCACCCGTGCTAATCAACACGCTTCGTGAGACGTAAAACATTGTTCTTTCCTGTGAGCCGCAGTGCAATGACTGAAGAAATTTCGCGTTTTAAAAATTTGAGTGCGTCGTCTCTCACTTGTCGAGAAGTTTTGCGCAAAGGGCGACGAAAGTTCGCGGAAAGACATTGAAATACCCAAAGCACGGATCAACCGCTGGTGTAGTTCGTGACTGACTGTGAGAGAAGGCAAAGAGCCTCACTTGTGGATACTGTAGTATGAAATATTTCGTTCCAATACACCGAATACACCACGAAAACAATGGTGCGCCAATCTTTGTTATTGTATTGTTTTCTTCTACGAACCCTCAGAAGTACTCACTCTCAATATGATGAATGTAGCTTTATGACCAACCGGTGGTCTTAAAAAAGAAGTCATATTCACCATATTCCGCTCCAGAACTTTGTGAAAGCAATGCAATGAAGGCGAGGAGATGAACGGCCATGTTATACCTGTCTCAGCAACTGAACTGAGGTGTATGAAAGCCACGTCCCATTAGAGCTTCTTTTATAAGCGGACGTGGCATGTGCACATGTAGTTTTGCATAAGCACGTGCATCTAAAAATGAAACTGTGGTTGAAGTTTAAAGCAAGCACCAGCTGCACTTTTCGTTCAAGGGCTAGCAGAGGCTCGATAGCGCAGAAAAATACGCCCCATGTGACTACAACTTCCCAGGGGCGTTCAGAAAACGAGCAGCAAATGGACAAAGCAAACAAGTGCGCTCATGATGCTATCCGAAAGCAGAACATGCGCACATAACAGGCGCACCTGTGAATGGCGATAAGTCCAAAATAGAAGTTATTTTGTGAAAACATCCTGCAGATTCCTTCAAAAATAAATGCAAAATTATTGAAAAACATTGTTGTATACAGGTGGCCCAGAAGTATCAGGGATCATTTAATGAATTCAAAGATAGACGCAGATCCTCAAATAGGTTGTCGCCCTTGAGGAAAAGGAAGATGCAAACTATGCAAACACATACAGACAACAACAATGGCACCCACTCAAATTTTAAGCACATGACAAATGGTGCACTAGACTGCGACTCAGGCAACGTCACATACCTTCTGGAATCCGGGATAGGTAACATGCAATATGTGGGCTAGACAGACACGACTTTTAGAATTAGATTAAACAACCATCGGGCACATCTACGTTCCCTGCCCGGCCTTCCGCTTTCTAAACACATCACATTCAAAGATCACAGCTTTGACGATATCAGGGTTAGACTATTGGAAAACAATTTTCTGACAACCACAGAACCCGCTCCTACGAGGGGACCGTAGGAGCGGGTCCTGTCGGCGAGCGCGCGCTGCAGCAGCTTTCCGAGCCCTCCGCTATAACAGCGCCATCTATCATCTTTAATCATCAACGTACACGAAAAACCACTAACGCCATCTAGTGATATTATTTCTAAGGATAAATACACGCAACGCCATCTAGTGAGCAATTCTTAAAACTAACTAGAGCTCGCTACATACATACATACATACCTACATACTACTACTACTACTACTACTACTACTGCTACTACTACTACTACTGCTACTACAGAGGAGGGAACGACCCACACCCTGAGGAGCTTCGCCCCTAAAACAAGGTTCTCCCGTTGAAACGTCGGCAAACTAAACAGTTGTTACGTGAAGGCGCATAAGATATATTGTTGAAAAAAAGTCACAGTTTCGCCACTAGGTCGAAGCAATGAATGCGATAGCAAGAAATTAGTGTGTCACACGAAGAACAACAAGCAGCTCGATACTTGCAACGCGCCGCCGCAGCACAAGGAAGGACGCTCGAAAAGGACGCATAGGTATACACAGGACAAGCGGGAATTAACAACTGTCGCAGTTGTTACGTGTTTGTATTTGAGCAACGCGCTGCGAGTGTCCACAATGCAGAAGCCGATGGTGTTGTTGTTGCCTCTGACATGGCTCATAACCACTCAGGGGGGATTGGCCAAGGAATGATTATATGATTATATGACTTTTCGACGCTGTTTGATACTTCTTTTTCTTTTAAACTGCGGTACGTGGAATAACCCTCCTGGGTCCCTGCCACGCGGTGGCGTCTGACGAAAGTGTGCCCGGTATTCTTTATTTTTGTTCCGTCTACATCATGAGTGGTACAGAAGGGAGGCACTTTTTCATGCGCACCTCAAGGGCAGTTTTCAATTTGAAAGAAACTGTAAAAGCGTTGCGTGATAAAAAACACACTAAAGCTGTTCCGAGATCTGCGTACCGCGAGCGGCAAATGGTGCATATGAATAGCTCGCCTCTATATTGTCACGTGGTCGTGACGTCGACGAAGGCAGCAGTCGGTAGGTTCAAAATGAAACTGTTTATTAGGCCGAACTTGTGGCCGGTAAACGGAAAGTCAGATTACAGCAATACACACTGGCACTGATAGCGGCGAACAGAGCGTCGGCCGTCGATCAACTGGCAAACGGTGAAGCGCGTCGGCATTTATACGCGTGTCATCGAATATTCCAGTCTTATCACTGGTTGTCGCGAAAGCTCTGGAATAAGCTCGCGTGTTCGCGTCTTGCGATCAATCTTAACACAACGATCTACAATAATCGCGAAGCTTCTAGAAAAATGAGGCGCGGTTTGCGCTGAGCATTGCTTACAGTCTTTGTGGGCGTAAACCGAATACAGCACAAGTATAATACAAAACGCGCGTGGCAATGCCCCCCCTTCTGAAAAAGCATCGTCCCGATGCTTAAAACAGAACAAGGGGGGAGGGGAGTTCATGCAACAATAAATAACAATAATAAAGCAAGAAAGTACAATAAACAATAAGCGCAAGCACGAAAGTACAATAATAAGGCAAAAATTACAGTCTTCACGTTCACTAACGCGCGTAATAGGGCTTGAGGCGCACGACGTGGACGACTTGGGTCGCGCACGGCGCCGCTGAGAGTTCGTAATGCCGTCAGGGACAACCTCGTAGTCGAGTGCGCCGAGGCGTCGAAGTACCCTGTAGGGTCCGAAGTATCGTCGAAGAAGCTTCTCGCTAAGTCCCCGTCGGCGAACTGGCGTCCAAACCCATACACGGTCACCGGGTTGGTATTCCATGTGGCGTCTTCGAAGGTTGTAGCGACGGCTGTCGGTCTTTTGCTGGCTCTGGATGCGCAGACGGGCGAGTTGTCTGGCTTCTTCGGCGCGCTGAAGGTACACCGTGACGTCGACATTTTCCTCGTCGGAGACATTGGGCAACATGGCGTCAAGCGTCGTTGCCGGGGTCCTTCCGTAGACCAATCCATACGGCGTCATCTGCGTCGTTTCTTGTACCGCCGTGTTGTATGCAAAGGTTACATACGGAAGGATGGCATCCCACGTCTTGTGCTCGACGTCGACGTACATGGCCAGCATATCGGCGATGGTCTTATTTAGACGCTCGGTGAGGCCATTGGTCTGCGGGTGGTAGGCGGTGGTCCGGCGGTGACTTGTTTGGCTGTACCTCAGGATCGCCTGCGTTAGGTCCGCTGTAAAGGCCGTACCTCTGTCGGTAATGAGGACCTCTGGGGCGCCATGACGCAGTACGATGTTCTCGACGAAGAACTTTGCTACCTCGGCTGCACTGCCCTTGGGCAGCGCCCTTGTCTCGGCGTAGCGGGTGAGGTAGTCCGTTGCTACCACGATCCATTTGTTTCCGGAATTCGACGTCGGGAACGGCCCCAGTAAGTCCATGCCGATTTGCTGGAACGGTCGGCGAGGTGGCTCGATGGGTTGCAGAAGTCCGGCTGGCCTAGTGGGTGGTGTCTTCCGTCGTTGACAATCTCGACAGGTCTTCACGTAGTGAGTGACGTCGGCAGCGAGGCGAGGCCAGTAGTACTTTTGTTGTATCCTCGCGAGCGTACGGGAAAATCCAAGGTGTCCAGCCGTCGGGTCGTCATGCAGAGCGTCCAGAACTTCGGGACGTAACGCTGAAGGTACTACGAGGAGGGAGTCGGCCCGAAGTGGGGAGAAGTTTTTCTTTAGGAGAATGCCGTTCCGCAAGAAAAACGACTCCAGTCCTCGTCTGAATACCTTTGGAGCCATGGTGGCCTTGCCCTCGAGGTATTCTATAAGGCCCTTGAGTTCTGGATCGGCTCGCTGTCGTTCGGCGAAGTCATCGGCGCTTATGGTTCCCAAGAAGCAGTCATCATTAAGGTCGTCCTGTGGCGGCGGGTCGACGGGGGCGCGAGACAAGCAGTCGGCGTCAGAATGCTTTCGTCCGGACTTGTAAACGACGGTAACGTCGAATTCTTGAAGTCTGAGACTCCATCTTGCGAGACGACCTGAAGGGTCTTTCAAGTTGGCTAGCCAACACAAGGCGTGCTGGTCGCTCACAACTTTGAAGGGCCTACCGTAGAGGTAGGGGCGAAACTTCGACGTAGCCCAGATGATGGCGAGGCACTCTTTTTCTGTTGTTGAATAGTTGGCCTCTGCCTTGGATAGCGACCGGCTAGCATAACTGATAACCCTTTCCAGTCCGTCCGTCTTCTGCACAAGGACGGCGCCGAGTCCCACGCTGCTTGCGTCGGTGTGCACTTCTGTTTCGCCGTGTTCGTCGAAATGCGCAAGTAACGGAGGCATTTGCAGGCGTCGTTTTAGTTCTTGAAATGCTTCCTCTTGCGGTGTTTCCCACTTGAACTCGACGTCGGTTCTGGTAAGGTTAGTGAGTGGCTCGGCGATGCGGGCAAAATTTTTGACGAACCGCCTGTAATAGGCGCACAGGCCGAGAAATCGACGGACGGCCTTCTTGTCGGCGGGTGGCGGGAATGTAGCGATGGCGGCTGTCTTTTGAGGATCGGGGCGTACTCCGGACTTGCTGATCACGTGACCCAAGAACAAGAGCTCCTCGTATGCGAAGCGGCACTTTTCAGGCTTCAAAGTGAGGCCGGAGGTCTTGATTGCTTGAAGTACTGCGTCAAGTCGCCGGAGGTGTTCGTCGAAGTTTGAAGCAAACACAATGACGTCGTCCAGGTACACGAGGCAAGTTTGCCACTTCAATCCTGCCAGTACTGTGTCCATAACCCGTTGGAAAGTCGCAGGCGCCGAGCAGAGACCAAAGGGCATGACCTTGAACTCGAAGAGGCCGTCTGGTGTTATAAACGCGGTCTTTTCTCGGTCTCTCTCGTCGACTTCAATTTGCCAATAGCCGGTCTTGAGGTCCATCGACGAAAAGTACCTCGCATTGTGGAGTCGATCGAGGGTGTCGTCTATCCGTGGGAGAGGGTACACGTCCTTCTTCGTTATTTTGTTCAGGCGGCGATAATCGACGCAGAAGCGTAGGGTTCCGTCCTTTTTCTTCACTAACACCACGGGTGACGCCCACGGACTCTTTGAAGGCTGGATGATGTCGTCGCGTAGCATTTCGTCGACTTGTTTCTTTATTGCCTCGCGTTCCCGCGTTGAAACTCTGTACGGGCTCTGACGTAGTGGCCTGGAACTTTCCTCTGTTATGATGCGGTGTTGTGCGACTGGGGTCTGTCGAACTCTGGACGACGACGAAAAGCAATCCCTGTATTGCAGGAGCAGGGTTTTGAGCTGTTCTTGTTTATGCGTCGGAAGGCTCGGATTGATGTCGAAAGTTAGTTGACGAGCTTGGTTCGTCGTAGCGTGTTCGGTAAATTCGGCGAGGGCGAAGGCGTCGCTGGTTTCCACGATGTCTTCGATGTAGGCGACCGTCGTGCCTTTGCTCACGTGCTTGTATTCGTTGCTGAAGTTCGTAAGCATCACTGTTGCTTTCCCTTCACGCAACTCGGCGATGCCTCGTGCGACGCAAATCTGACGGTTTACAAGCAGGTGTTGATCACCCTCGATGACGCCTTCGAAGTCTGCCGGTTTTTCGGTGCCGACGGAAATGATGACGCTGGAGAGAGGCGGAACGGTGACGTGCTCTTCTATCACGTTCAATGCATGGCTCCATGGTGTCGTCTGGGTAGGCAGCGCTTTTTCTGAGGTTAGTGTTATCGACTGAGACCTTAGGTCGATGACGGCGCCGTGTTTACTTAGGAAGTCCATCCCAAGTATTACTTCCCTGGAGCAGTGCTGTAGGATTAGAAAGCTGGCGGGATAAGTCCGGTTATTGATGGTGACTCTTGCGGTGCAGACACCGGCCGGCGTTATTAGATGACCCCCAGCAGTCCTGATTTCAGGGCCTTGCCAAGCAGTCTTTACTTTCTTCAACTTCGTCGCGAAAGACCCACTGACGACGGAATAGTCGGCTCCAGTGTCGACGAGAGCGGTGACGTTGTGGCCGTCGAATATTATGTCGAGGTCGCTGGTTCGTCGTCGTCCGTTGCGGTTGGGTCGCGGCGTCGGATCACGGCTACGTCGATTTGTTGCGCTGCTTCCTTGTTGCATCGTCACGTCTTCGTCGGTCCGCGACGTTTCGTCGGTAGGGCTTCGTCTGCTTGGCGTCGTGTTCTGGTTTCCTCGCGTTGTCGTCGTCGGCGGCCGCGGAGGATCTTCGGCATTTCGTCGTACAGCAACCGCACCTCCATCGGTTGCTGCCCTTAGTTTCCCGGATACGGGCTAGGCGACCGGCCCCGGTTTGGGCCAGTGTACTGCCGGCGGTGCGGTGACATGTAGCGGCCGGGCGACGGCGAGCGGGAAGGTCGTCGGGGCGTCCACTGTGTTCCAGTGAGGTAGTCGTCGATGTCGCGAGGCCGTTCGCCTGGCTGCGGACGCGGTGCGTTGACAGCGAATCCCCGTAGCCCCATCTGTCGGTACTGGCATCGGCGGTACGTGTGGCCGGCTTCTCCGCAATGGTAGCAGAGTGGACGGTGGTCGGGGGCTCGCCAGATGTCGGTCTTCCTCGGCGTGTACCGCTGGCCGGCAGGCGGGCGAGATGGCGGCGGTGGTGGCGGCGGCGGCGTCTGGCGACGATAGTGCGGCTGTGCGGCGTCCTGACGGGGGCGTGGAGGGGGTGCACTGCGTCGGGCTGCAGCAGCGTAGCTCAGGGCCTGCGGCTGTGACTGTGGTGGCTCAGGGGTGCCGAGCGACTGCTGGAGTTCTTCACGAACTATCTCGGCTATCGAGTCCACCTGAGGTTGCGATCTGGGGAACATCTTCCGGAGTTCCTCCCGCACGACCGCTCTGATGGTCTCGCGGAGGTCGTTGGTCCCCAGCGCTTGAACATCCGCGTAGCTCGTCGTAGGCAGGCGGCGGTTGTATTGCCTGTTGCGGAGTTCTAGCGCTTTCTCGATGGTAGTGGCCTCCGAAACGAATTCCGAGACTGTCTTCGGAGGGTTGCGCACAAGTCCGGCGAAAAGTTCTTCCTTTACTCCTCTCATGAGGAACCGAACCTTTTTTCCTCGGGCATGTCAGCGTCGGCGTGCCGGAAAAGCCGCGTCATCTCCTCCGTAAAGATGGTGACGCTCTCATTCGGGAGCTGCACTCGTGTATCCAGTAAGGCGGCGGCCCTTTCCTTTCGGACGACGCTCGCGAACGTCTCCAAGAAAGCGCCGCGAAACAGGTCCCACGTTCGAAGCGTGGACTCCCGGTTCTCGAACCACGTCCTCGCGGCGTCTTCGAGGTAGAAGTAGGCGCGTCGCAGTTTTTCGTCCGAGTCCCAGTTGTTCATAGTCGATACGCGTTCGTACGTCTCTAGCCAGGTCTCAGGGTCCTCACTTGGCGATCCATGGAAAGTCGGTGGCTCTCTCGGTGGCTGGATCACGATCGTTGCTGGGGGCACAGCGGCTGTCATTGTCCCTGTCGTCTTCGTCACCGTGGCTTTTGACTTGTCCGGTAGGAGTCCGTGCTGCGGGGGGGAGTCCTTTCAGCCTGCGGCTGGCTCGACTGTCGCTGATGGTGTCGATGTCTTCTTCGCGACGTGGGCTGGGTTCACGGCTTGAGGGGGCGTTCGGTACATGGGCCGTGAAGCACCTCCACCAGATGTCACGTGGTCGTGACGTCGACGAAGGCAGCAGTCGGTAGGTTCAAAATGAAACTGTTTATTAGGCCGAACTTGTGGCCGGTAAACGGAAAGTCAGATTACAGCAATACACACTGGCACTGATAGCGGCGAACAGAGCGTCGGCCGTCGATCAACTGGCAAACGGTGAAGCGCGTCGGCATTTATACGCGTGTCATCGAATATTCCAGTCTTATCACTGGTTGTCGCGAAAGCTCTGGAATAAGCTCGCGTGTTCGCGTCTTGCGATCAATCTTAACACAACGATCTACAATAATCGCGAAGCTTCTAGAAAAATGAGGCGCGGTTTGCGCTGAGCATTGCTTACAGTCTTTGTGGGCGTAAACCGAATACAGCACAAGTATAATACAAAACGCGCGTGGCAATATCGCTGGCACAAGCATGGCGTGTGGCTGCGTTGTTTAGCGCAGCAGGCTGCGGAGCGAGAGGGCGGTGGTTCCAATACCCGGTCAGGTGGTTTGGAATTTTTTTCCATTGATTTATTTTTCTTTATGCCTTTTTTATATATGCACATACATATATATTTCCGGGACAGCGGTGACGGCAGAAATTAGCCGAGAGTGTCCATATAATTGCTATCGCAATAAAAATTGGTAGCGTATCTGCGTGCTTCGCTGCAAATGTCGTCGAAAGACGATAGCCTTGTGCCGGCCATACTACTATGTTTGCCTTGCCTCAGACAGCGCCTACTCTATGTTGAATCTTCCGCACCTGGCTGGCATTGATAAAATAGAGGAGGCGATGTGCCAGATATGGACGCCATCGAAAAACATGAGCTTGTACTGAACCAAGGGCCACAGCCAGCGGCAGCACCTTATCGTCGGCACAGGTCTTTTTCGTGCATAGCGTCGCAGTTCGTGCACAGCGTCGCATTTTCAGCGCAGCCTAAAACACACTACGCTCTTTAGAATTACGCATCTATGTATTTTATAATAAAGGAACACACGACCTGATACTTACATGTTAATGTTGCACCTCAGATAGGCGTAGTATTTGCTTTTTTGATCGAAATATTCACAAATATAAACGCAAATACCAGTTTAAGATGGCTGGGCGTTCAGAAAGTGGTTAAACTTCGGCCGAGTGGCTGAGTGTCTGAGCCGGGTGACAGACAGACAGACAGACAGACCAAAATTTCTGCGTTGAAGTACCCCAAGAAAGACTATCGTCTTTAAAAAAAAATTAACTTCTGAAGCGTGCGACCGTTGATTCCAACCTACGACCCCTCCATCCACGGAAGACAGATACCACCCTGTGTTATCGCTATCCGTCCTCAAGAAGGCCGTACGCTGATCCCTTGGCTTATACGTTTTCTAAAGCGTTCCGTTTAAACAGCTCATTTCGCAGACATTCTGGTGTCGACGTCGGTGTCGTTGGATGTGAACGAAAAATCAACTTGTCCTTGACCAAAAAATCTAGAAAGATGCAAATAAATTAAACAACAAAAATCGTTGGTTCGAGTGAGAATCAAGCCCAGGCCGCCTATGTGGCAAGCTTGGGTTCTAGCACAGATCTATGCTATTGCTTGAAACTGTGTCGGAAAAAACACTATACGATGAAAGTCATGTAGCGGAAGAAGTCTCCTTACACATGTAATATTTTGTGGCAGAAGCACAGAATCATGCCAGGCATCAAAACATGTGAATTGCGGAACCAGTGGGTGCTTTAAAGGCCCAAACATTACAAAGCGCTCAGACATATTTAATAATCGTCAGCTGCAAAAGCATCAACAAAGTGAGCAGCTCCCTAGGTTCGCCTGTGGCCTTAGGGAAGCGTAGTGGGTCATTCGCTGATTCTCAAAGGAAGGATTATGGCGTAGTGGGCACTTAAGAAGGGTACTTCTTAATGGTACTTAAGAAAGAGTATTCCGGAATAGTTTGAAACGGCCCTTGTTACGCGCATAGTCGTTCGCTTTCTTATGGATAGGCAGGTTGTGGGCGCACACGCACTACCGGTGGTGTCTGTCGCCCATGTTGACTCCATTCCTTGATCTTGCTTGCATGTGCTTGCGGGGGCTTTGTCTGTCCCTCCTTCCCGCGTCCCACCTCCCTCTCTCTACCTCTCCTACGCTCCCCCTTTCTCTCCTCTAGGAATCATCCACACTACGGAGCGGCGCCCATGTACCGTTGACTCCATTCCTTGATCTTGCTTGCATGTGCTTGCGGGAGCTTTGTCCGTCCCTCCTTCCCGCGACCCACACCCCCACAGAGCATGCGCGTCTCCTCCCCCTCTCTCTTCTCTCCTACGCTCCCCCATTCCTCTCCTATATGAATGCTCTACTCTACGGAGCGGCGCCCGCGTCCCGCGTACCACACCCCCCACAGCGCATGCGCGTCCCCTCTCTCCTCTCCTACAGCCCCCCTCCCCCATTCTCTCCTCTAGGAATCCTCTACTCTATGGAGCGGCGCGCACGACAGGTGGTGCGACAGCTGCATACCCCGCTGGGGGGCGCTACGGTAGTTCCGCAGTTTGAAAATGACGGAGCACACGCGCCTCATTCTCTCTCCTGTGCAGCGCCGCGATGAGCGCCCGAGCCGCTGCCGCGAAACGGGAGCGACGACGCTTCTTCCGCTCAAGCCAGCCATCTACCCGCTGCTTCGCATCCACACATGGTTCCCTTTAGCGGGAGATGGGGAAGCTTTTCTTTGAAATCAAGTATGGTGGAATTCTTGGGCTGTTTCGAAAGCGGTTACGTTAGCCTTCTAGGGCTGTTTTGAAAATGGCAGCTTTACTACTGGACAACTACTCAAATAACATTGGATCTGTATTACTATGCGACTCAGTGTCATCGTTTTTCCACTCGTACTCTATCCTCGGTTTAAAAATATCATTTTCACACAAGCAAAAAAAAATGTACACAAACATTGATGCAACTCCGCCGGGAAATGTTCCGTATAGCACAACACTGAGGCTACCATGGTACGCGCATGTGCTTTTGTTGCAGACCAGAAGGACAGCGTGCAACTGAATCAATTTAATCGCGTACATAAACGCCTTGATATCGTTGACTTGTCGTGGCTCACTGGAAAGAAGTTTGGGAGACACGTACGCGGAGCATGCATGACAAGTCTATTTTGAAGCGCATAGTAAAAACACAGTTCTAGAAAATCCTTCACTCTAGCAGACACAGCAGTTTTTCAATAACGAACGAGCTCCATGTGCGCGCAGATATGGGCGCGTGCAAAGCACGGACTATCGCAAGGCGCAGCTGTTGCCTGACATGCCAGAGAGCACGTGACAATGACAGCGCGCTCGACCTCCTACGCAGTGGAACGGTGCTGGCAATTTTCCGGAACTAGGGTTGCCGACGACAAATCATAAAGTTTTGGTGCTGGCGCAAGCTCAAAATAAATTCAGCGTTCACTTTTACCGCTGCATTGTGTTTTTTTTTCCCAGCCCCCGCGTAGCTCACTTCACTTTTCTTTTTATTTGAATGGACTGCGTAGTACAGTATGCGAACGATCATGGCAGCGTAGCAGTTAATTTTTTGGACTCCTGAGCTCCAGAGGCGGATTTGACTCACAGCCAACGAAGCCTCATGAAGACTGAAGTGAAATGAAATATACCCGCGTTCTTAGACGTAGGCTCATACAAGTGAGCTCGAGGTGGCCAGACCTAGTGCATAGTTCTCAATCATGTGTTTGAAGACAACCATTCATATCCCTTATGCTTTCCCTGCCCTAATTGTCTGTTTATTTAATTTCGTTGCGTCTGACATATAAACGAGCCCCTGGAAAAACACCCCTTCGTTCATTCATTTGGCCGTGGAACTCCGTCTGCTGATGATTCGAGGGACGTACGCCATGGGCCCAATGGGTCCGTACGAAATTGTAAAAACAGCATGTGCGCCGGGATAATAAAGAAAGGCGTTTTCCCTGATAAAGTCATAGGATTTTCCAAGCATAGTTTCCAGTGTTCGAACAGACTGAAACCGAGCGTTCATAATGGCACTGATCTCATAGCTAAACCCGTATTGCGGACATGACACGCTTGTTTATCGCCAATGGAATTCATAACCAGAAAATTATCTCTAATTTTACACCATCCTCGGGCGCTTTTTTAGACGCGCTGGAATGGCTAACGTCGCTGTATTTTTTTCCCGAATGTTCCTCACAGGGTGAACGAAGACCCGGAAAGCCGGATTGTTTAGGATACATGAGGGTATAAATGTGGGTATCGGGCTTGCTGTGTCCCGTCCGTAGTGGAAGAAAGGACGACGGAGGCTTCCGGTCAAAACAGACAACAACAATTTAATAACTAAACGCGGGCATACGGCAGGGTCGGCCCAGGGACTCCGGTAGCGCAGCGGCGACCATGGTTCACGGGCAGCAGCATTCGGCCAGCGGGGGTGGCAGCATCCATCCTTCCTCGCAACTAGGTCACCTCCCCCTGGGCAGCGCGCAGCCACTGCGCAACACGTGGCGCTATCTCCGGATAGCCGGTGCGCGTGGTTCCCGGAATGTCTTATTTTTTATTTATATTTTTATTTATTTTGGCCATAACACGTATACAGGGTTTGCCCTCGAGGTAAGGCAGAAGGAGGGCTTAAAGCTCCTGACTTGGCCTTACCACACTGGGGCCGCAGAAGCAACGGATTTGAAAACAATAAATCAACTTTGAAACATAATGAATAAACAAGGACATAATAATTAATACAGCAAGCATATAATCAACAATTAGAGTAATGACATATTTAAAGTAATGAACACAATAATGTAATCAGAGTAAAAATATTAACACGAATACAACTAAAACAACAAAACATCATTTATGAGGTAGCTAGTTATACTAATAGCAATAACATTTTCTAACATTACGATGCAGACGCCGAACATCATCACTATTACTGTAGTCACATTTACAGTAAAATTTATACAACAGATCCGCATTCGGAGCAAGGAGCACGTTCATTATAAAATGTTTAAATTCTCGAACTGTTTTACAATTTCTGATTATTTCGATAACGGTAGGATACATATTGCATAAACACATTGTTTCATACTCGATGGTTTGTACGCCATAATTTGTCCTGGGTTTCTTCGTTACTATTGATGTGCGGCGTATACTGTATCCTGTGTCTCGACTGAGGTACCGGTTTGAAAATACATCAAAGTCAATATTCATACGGAAATAATAATATGTCTGGGGTTTTACGCCTGATAACCACGACATGATTATGAGCGATGCCGTAGTGGAGGGCCCCGGACATTCCGACCACCTGGGGTTCTTTAACGTGCGCTGACGTCGCACAGTACACGGGCCACTACCATTTCGCCTCCACCGAAATACGATCGCCACGGCCGGGATCTAACCCGCGACCTTCGGGTCAGCAGCCTAGCACCGTAGCCACTGATCCACCGTGGCGGACGTATTTAATATGGAGAGCGCTACGACGAACAAAGACCAGTTAAAAACATTCATGGTAGCTTCATGCTTAAGTGCCAAGGTTTAAAGAAACTGTGAGGTCATTTTTACCGTTGTGAGACCTTCACTCTGCGAGAACGACATGGATGTCTCGGATCAACATCACAGCGCTGACGGTGTCTAAATTTGCAAAAGCTCCGAGCAAAGTGCACTGAAAATGGGGCGGCATATAATTGAGCTCTGTTATAACATAAATAAGACACAAAATCTGCCCTACGGACCTTGACTAATTAAAGAGTATTCTCATTCGATAGGCCTGAATTGCACGATGGGCAATAATCTATGTGCACGTTTTCGTTGCAAGACCATTAAAATTCGCCGCATCAAAATCAAGATTCCTCTTCAGAACAGGCTAACGCTTTAGGTTATCTTAGGTACAGCTATGCAAATGTGTGGCGATTGCTGAAAGAGAGAATAACTGACCCGACCTACAATTTATTCGTTGCCTTAAGGCCACAATGTTCGGGTTCTGTTTAGGAGAATGTTTCTTTGCGATCTTAAATCTCTCAAAAATGCAAATATTTTAGCGTTGCAAAAATATTACAGTGCCTCTGTTTACCAATTATTAAGATTGCACGGTGATAGATATCACACTTCTGTCAAATGCATCTTTTTAAACATTTCTGCCGGAAATTTTCATTGATTATGTTGAGAACTCACCCTTAGGTTTGTTTATTAGCCTACTTGCAAACTATTGTGAATATTTTCTTTACAAATTAGTTGTCTACATCAAAGCAGTTGATAATGTGTTCGTTATTACATACCAAATGCGATATTAGGTCACCTTTACAAAAGGTAATTACTAAATGCGAAGCATTTCGTTGCATAATGTAGCTATACACTTTTGCGTTATCTATCTATCTATCTATCTATCTATCTATCTATCTATCTATCTATCTATCTATCTATCTATCTATCTATATCTATCTATCTATCTATCTATCTATCTATCTATCTATCTATCTATCTATCTAGCCGCCTACGTCTGGGTGCTCTCGTGATAGCCTCCTTAACTTGGGTTGCACCAAAATTTGTATGAGAGGGCAAGACGTATTGACGAATATGTCTGGCTGGTTATGACATGAAGAATGTGAAAATCCTGTCGTAGAATGTGAAATTAAATGTAGAAGCTCCTTTTCTCTGGCATGCGCTTCTCGCGCAGCGGCACGTTTTGCCTCGCGTTCAGTTCGCGCGAGCTCCCGCTCTTTATGCACGCGTGCTTTCTCTTTTTCTATGAACAGCAACGCTTCTTCTTTTAAATATTCTCGATCTCTCGCTACGGTCAGAATCTTGACTAAGTCCGTGGCTAGGCCTCCGGAGTCCGTAACGGGCAGGAAACGAAATCCTGGCAGGCTCACTAATTGTCACGGATTCGGCCGGACCCGGGCAATGGACTCAGTCAAAGACTCGGAGTAAAGCACAACAAGCGTTTATCAAACGAAAAACAACACGCGGCACTCTCAAAATATACAAATGTACAAACTCATATAGTCACTTCAAACTGAAACCAGCAACCGTCTTGATAACTAAACTGTCCTACTCCTATCCTGTCACTGGAGTCTTTAACCAACTATACTGCGTTGGGCCGGCCTTACTTGTCTACGTTAGTTGCCTATGTCCACAAGTCGTCGTTGCCGTTGGGTCAACCGTCGTGTCCCGTGATGCTTTCACCATTGTTGGTGTACACACCGAAGCCCGACGCGCCATTCGGAGCCTGTGCACAAGCAGGCCGTCGTACTGCTGGCCTGACCGCCAGGCCCGTCAGGCCTAACGTGGTCTTCGGCTCATTGGCCCGGCGTGGTGTTCCAACGCTGACGTGGCACTCCGGGGATTGTCTTTGGTGGCCTGCAGAAGAAGGGAGCTCACTCCGGGAACGTTCCGTGCTGGCCGGGCGCGGTAGCTGAGTCCCCGAAGAGCCATGTTCGAACACCGCCGAGTACGCCGAGTACACCTCGGGACGCCCGCGCCACCGGTAGCCGACTCGAACGCCCGTCGCTCCCGTCACCAGTGCATCAGCTGGCGATCCAACCTCCCGCTACTCAGTCCACGCAGACAATGCTAGCTCACGCCTCTTCGTCTTCCTTCTCGGCTCGGGTCGCGTGTCTCGAGAGCTCTCGAATTTTCCAAGCGCGCGCTCGCACGGATAGCCTGGTACGCTTCATCGTCGCCTTCTTTCTGCCACAGAGCTCTTACTCGTGACACCCACTTACCATGGGAATCGGTGAAGGTTTTTAGGAGCTTGCTCCTTAGGCTCGCGCCTTGTCCGGCGGCGGCGGCCTCGGCAGCGGCGTTTACACTTCTCCGCTCAAGGCGCCAGCTTTTCGGTGATTTCAAGGATGCTCACTAGATGGCGGCGCCGCTCAAGGCAACGCACACCACTCTCGGCACGTGCGCTTCCTTTCTTTTCACCGGGAGCTCAAGCAGTGAATCCTCGTCGTTACCGCTCAGCCGCATGAACACCGCAGATGCCAAGGCAGCAGCGGGGCGCGCTCGAAACACCGCAGCAGGTCGGGCTCTCCGCCCGAGCGCCGCATGTAATGTATATATAACAACGTTGTCACGTCTATATATGATGGTAGGAGATGTGGACGGAGGATTCGCGGGTTACCCGATCATCTCCGAGCAAGCTCCTCTAACATCATTCACTTTGTGAATATGGCGGTGATCTTTATTTAGCGAAACGTTACGAAATGACGCTAAAAATATGTACAAATGCTGTACGCACAAACGTATATTGAACAGTCACATATGTTCTATATAACAAGTTGTTTAGAGTCGCGTAACGATGCCAACAGCAACATGGGTATTACCAGCACGCACCAGAAGAGGTAAACACATTTGGGGGGGCTTGTGCTTCCGTGGGTGATAGCTCTGCAGGGATAGTGTTATGTAGACCAACTTCATTGCATGGCGATTCACCACTAACTACAATCGAAGTTAACCCGTCGTCACGCCTGCAACATAGGAGTACATATATATTACTTACAACATTAGGTAACTAGCACTGCAACCACATTGACGTACGCCAACATTACGCCTCCATAGGGTGTTTTTCCGAAACAGTTTCGAGACCAGGCGTGGCTCCATAGTAGAATACCTGATTGCCACGCAGAATGATTGGGTTGGATTCTTGCTCGCTGCCGATGTTAGTTTTAGATGCGATGCATTTTATGCTCGGGGCGGCGTCCGTCCCTCCCGCGTCCCGCGTCCGGTCACTTTCATGAAGTAGGGGAGCAGCCCCTATACGAACCAGAACACTGTAGTACAATAAGGCCACTTATTGTACACAGTAGTACAATAAGGCTAGGTAGGTGGTGGGTGCAAGCAAAGAATAACGCGCACCACCGGTGGTGTCTGTAGCCCACGTTGACTTCATTCCTTGATCTTGCTTGCCTGTGCTTGTGGGGGGCTTTGTCCGTGCCCTCCTCCGCGCGTCCCGCGTCCCACAGCCCCTCTCTCTCCTCTCCTATGCTCCCGCCCTTTCTCTCCTCTAGGAATCCTCTACTCTACGGAGCGGCGCCCGCGTCCTGTTCACTCCAATCCTTGATCTTGCTTGCATGTTCTTGCGGGGGCTTTGTCCGCCCTCCTTCCCGTGACCCACACCCCCCATCTCTCTCCTCTCCTACGCTCCCCACCTTTCTCTCCTCTAGGAATCCTCTACTCTACGGAGCGGCGCCCACGTACCGTTAACTCCATTCCTTGATCTTCCTTGCATGTGCTTGCGGGGGGCTTTGTCCGTCCCTCCTTCCCACACCCCCGACAGCGCATGCGCTTCCCCTCCCCCTTTCTCTGCTATGGGAAAGCTCTCCTCTACGGAGTAGCGCCCGCGTCCCACACCCCCCACAGTGCATGCGCGTCCCCTCTCCCTCTCTCTCCTGCGGTCCCCCCCGTCCTTTCCTCTAGGAATCATCTACGCTACGGAGCGGAGCCCACTAAAGGTGGTGCGACAGCTGCATACTCCGCTGAGGGCGCCACGGTAGTTCCGCGGTATGAAAATGACAGAACGCGCGCGCCTCATTCGCTCTCGTGTGCAGCGCCGCGATGAGCGCCCGGGCAGCTGCCGCGAATCGGGAGCGGCGACGTTTCTCCTGCTCAAGCCAGCCATCTCCCCCGCTGCTTCGCATCCACACATGGTTCCCTTTAGCGGGAGATGGGGAATCCCTATTGGAAAAACTGCCATAGTGGGTACTGGAAAAGATAGTGGATATAGTAGAAATAATGCTGGGTATACTGGAAATCATGGTGTTCATAGTGGATAGTGGATGATGGCATAGTGTACAAGGTGGAAAGGATAGTGGACGATGGTGGATAGTGTGCGTCCACTATCGCGCGAATACTGGAAAGCAGCGAGTGAATGGTGGCTGAGGAAAATGATGGTGTACCATGCTGGAGAAGCTGCACCAAAGCGTCATGGCGGCAATGACGTCACGTCCAACAGCATCGGAAGTGAAATTCGTTGGGCGCTGAGGCCGTGACCACTAGGGGTCGCCGCTGTCGTCCTCTCGCATTTTTGTTTACTGTCATGGCGCCGCGCTGCTACAACGTGGCCATGGCGTGGTGATTGTGTTTTTGCTGATGCGGTTGATTTTTGCGCGGGCCGTCGTTGTGTGTTTTATGTTGCGGTCATTGACTTAGGCGGAACATCTTGAATGAATATGATGTGCGGTATGTGCAAACTGAGTGATCAGCAGCCGCCAGCTCCCCAAGTGCGATTGCTTTGCTGGCGATGAACGTGATTACCCTTGGAATACATCGTCTTCAATTGCTTCCGCACATTATCGATGAACAGCGCCGGAATAGTTTCTCGCAACGCGCTTTGTGGCGTGGAGAATCCACGTGACAGTTCGTGCACATCGGGAACTCACCACATTGCCGCGAGACCGACGGATGCCCGCAAACGGGGTTGTCAGCGGCCGACGACCGACTCGTCACGCCACTTGAAGACCGGCGTACGTCGCAAGTGTACACTGCCAGCATGTTTTCTTCAGAAAGGTAGGTTGTTCTATGCATGTTATGCATTATTGCTCTATGCGTTGTAGCCAAGAGATATTGAATGCCGCGGTACTGAATGCTCTTGCAGTTGTGTTGAACCTGCTATACCACACGACGTTTGTAAAGAACTTAATCGCTACTGTTAAAATTTAATGTGCTCGTATATGTGAGACGGACGCATTACCCGCCATAAAGCTGAAAGCAGAGATAAAATTTTCGACAGAAAGGTGCTCATCTTACACAGGTATTTAGCAACCGTCACTGCACTTGAAATAATCGAACTAAAAAAATTATTGCTACAGCCACCGGGTTGTGCTGTAGCAATTTCGGTGATGTAGCACCGGGTTAGGGACAGGGAATCGGTGAGGCGCGATAAGTTGCATTGGTCGATGTTTGCTAAGCGTTTATTTTGTGTCATTTGGTGAAGCAATAATGAACATTGTTTGTGCTAGCACCCTTGTGCACTGATAAATTTTTGTGTTGAATAGAACAGGAATTTGTTCAGAATCCGCCCCTCAAGGATAACGAAATGTTGAAGGTGGGTTTCGGGGTAAGGCGGGGGGGGGGGTCAGCAGTGCAGCGCGAGCGAAAACTGGCCGGCTGTGTATCCCCGTAGGCCGGTTTCCGGCATAGTCCACTGTGAATTTCATTTGCCGCTGGAATGTATGAAAGTTTAGGCTGTGGTTTTCGTTGTTTTTTTTTTTTGTCTTGCTCGGCTTGGGCTAGCGGATCGCGTGTTGATTTTGCGAGGGGAAGGTTATTTGAGTTCTGAACTAACCCGCTTGTGGTTTTCAAGAGAATTATTTCAAGAGCTGCCATCAAGCTAACGCTACCGGCCTGCTGCGAGGGCAAGTAATTGTCCCGGCACAGAATGCCGACACTCTTCCGTTTACGTCACCTCGCCAAAAAAAATATAATAACAGCCGGTAATAGCTAACCAGCTGTAGTAATTTGTGGTGCTATCATACTGTATTATGAAAGACACGTTGAAACTACTCGACGACAACACGTTAAAACATAGAAACACACGCATGAAGTGCAGAAAACACACACCGTGCGCTTCATGTGTGTGTTTGTTTCTGTGTTGTCTTCACCCAGATTGAACGTGTCTGCTATATCTGTCAACCAACTAGCCGAACAACATGCAATGCCTACAACAAGGACTCACTATATATTTATTGTGCGAAAGGAGCAGTGCACGTAAGGCGCATCAATGTGTTGATAACCTAAACAAAGCATTTCTATTTTTTTTATGATGCTTTTTGAATGTTTTTCAGGGTCTTGGAGAAATGCATTTCTTTGTAGTCACTTCAAATAGAGCCACCGAGGGAGAACCGTGACGCTGTTGGGAAGGTTTTCTACTAGAATTTTCTGCAGAATCTGCTTGTATAGGCAAACGTGTAAGCAAAACACCAAGAAATGTAAAAAAAGTGAATAAAGTTATTCACTGAGTCAGGCTGTTCCTTGATTGGTGTAAACAGGCCATTATTGTGCCTGTTTTGCCTGATAACACATGTGCAACACAAGTCAACAATTTGTTTTCTGTGCTTAACTTGTGTGCCTTATGTAACAGGAAGATATGTTTTCAGTTGTAACAGAAAAACATTGAGAGAAAAATATTTCATTGACTAATATGCCCGCCATTTCGTACCTGCTACATACCTTGTACACAGCATACTTTCTACCCACCTAAACTACTGTCCACTATCCACCCAGCATACCCTATCCACTATCCACTCAGCATCCATTATCCACTATCCAACCACCATCCAGTATCCACTATCCACCCAGCATCCGCTATCCATCCACTATCCAGTATACCACCCACTACATTAATCCACTATAATGGTGGATGGTGGTTTCCACTATGCCCACTATTTGTGTTTTTCCAATAGGGATTTTTTGTTAAAGCTCTTTCATTTAAATCGCCAATGTTTATTCTTGCCGTTCCTAGGTAGACATAAACTGTCAATCACCTGTGGCACATACCCGTATACCACGGCATGCGGTATACAGGTATGTGCCATATGTGTCTGGAACTAATTCTGGTCTACCCTAAGTTAATGAGGCGATCATGAGAGCACCCAGACATAGGAGGCTAGGTAAAAAATTGATAGGTAGATAGAAACGCTCAAAGTGTCTGCAGTACGCGAAGAAATGCTTCGAATTTAAAAAACTGTTTTCTGAAAGGTTTGTAGCTACATCTTTTGCTGCCATGAAGGCGTAAGGCGTTCTTGCCGTGCTGCTGAATATCGTCAATGCGAATTTCATATTTTTCACAAAAAAGTTTGACATACGTATATGTTGTGTCGGTGGACGCAGCTATACTGTGGTGCAATAATCAGTACTCCGGTTGACTTGGTTTCTTGAAGATTGCGAAACAAAACGCGTTACTTGTGGCAATGTCGGAACAAAAATTTGGCTATGCACTCACCTTTACGCCGTGTTTAAGCGTAGTGTGTTTAATAAACCTATCACTTTCATATAGATCGCAACGACCATATATATATATTTTTTTGGTGAAGCGACATGCTTTGCTACTTGGGTTTTACGAACAATTAGAGTTGACACAATTACATTTGTTTTTTTTTTAATTGAAACTTGCCGAAGGTTTGCGTCAGGTGAAATTGGGAATAATTTTTTTTCGGTTGTTTACTGAAGTTATAGCCACGAGTTCAGTGACATTAGTCTGGAGACGAAAAAAAAAGAATTATATAAGAGGAAATGGCAGGATAGGCCAGGCAATTATAGAACAAGATATCTCCTCGTGTAATTTGCGAGCCTTAACTTTATCACAGGTACCTCAGTGGTTCTCAATATGCAGATTTATATCCCAGATTTCTTCGCGCTAGTGTGCACTGCACCGCAAACACACCAAGAAAGAAACCAGTGGCAATGCGCAGATTTACGCTCACTTATCTGCGCTTATTCTAATGGACTGTTTATTATGGGTATGCTATAACTCTCTAGCACGAAATGCCCGAGCAATCGAGGTTCAGCGCGTTTTGAAGTGCGCACAGTAGTGGTGTTAGGGCTGGAGATGCTGCACTGCCGAATATTCTGGAAATGATTGTAATCAAGTCGCATCCAAACTGTCCAGCGACTGTAGTGGGAGACGTTGTAAGGACGTAAACGGTAAGGCACTGCAAAAGAAACAAGAGTTGAGACAATGTATCACTCTCACGTAGCATTGTAACAACCTCTCTTGGAACAAATACCGTTGCATTATATCGGTACACAAATGTATACCGCTTGCATTTAAATTTCAAAAGATTACCTGCATCAATTTGTTGAGTAATATTTGCAATTCATATATATTCTTCTACAGTTATACCAAAAACCTGTAAAAATGTTGAAATACCACATAGAATGCTTCAATGTAGAGTGTATGAGCTCCAGATCATAAAAAATTGGCAAACTGACGCTAAAAGAAAAGCTTTCAGAGCTTAGAACTTACAGGAATAGACGGCGCCTAAACTAGAGACATATAAGTCTGCAGATGTCTTCAATCGGATATTGCAAATGCCATTGCACTCTTGGAAAAAATATCAGGAGAACTTCCGCCTTTAAGTAAACACTCAACCTTTATTTTTTATTATCCTCAACAGTTGTTGTAGTTTACAACTGTAGAAGCTTGAGCTAGTAGATGTTGTTTCATGATGGCGAAATGTCACAGCGCGCGAACATACGAATAAATAGGACATAATAGAGAAAAGACCACTCGCTTGTTGTAGTAGTAGCTGGACTTTTATTGCGATAGCAATTATATGGACACTCGCGGCTGGTTTTCGCCGTCGGCGTCCGCGTCGGCGTCATTTGCCGTACATGTATATGTATATATATAACCGGCCCCGCCCGTCGTTCGTGAGCGTGAAAAGACGCGAGGGGGGGGGGGTCCCTCGAGCGACCTTCGATTTTACGAGCGGGGGCGCGTTACTCCCCTTCTCGGCGGCCGACAGCGGGGGGCCGGTGTACCCTTCTACGTGCTGCGCTCTCAACGCGAAGAGAATTCTCTTAAACAAGCGTTTTCTAGAGTTGTGTGAGATCGGATCCAAAAAGAGTTAGCTACCAGCCTCACTTCGTATAACATTACAATTTTTTGCTATCGCATTCATTGCTTCACCCGCGGTGAAACTGTGACTTTTTTATTAGTAAATATTTCTGTGCTTTTTGATGACGGACGGGAACAAGAAAGAGAGGAGGAAGATAGGCTGAGTAGAAAACTTCACTATAACTGCGCAACAAAAAAGACACGGACAAGACAGAATACACACTGCGCGCAAACTTTCAACTAACCTTATTGTGCCATTGAATCTATTTATATGTTGAAGCAGTATGCATTGCGCATGCGGTTACAGACCCCACATCTGGCACATGATGTACATCGAATGAAACAACAGTCATGAGTAGAAAGATGCCGCCGCCAAGAAGACGAGTTTTTTATCAGTGAGGGCAAGTGAAAGTGAACAAACACACTTGTCACCCAGCTTCACAATTGCGTCAGCCTCAATGACTCACTGCTGACCCGCAGGTCGATGAATCGAATCCCGGCCGCGGCGGCCGCATTTTCGATGGAGGCGAAAATGCTTGAGGCCCGTGTGCTTAGATTTAGGTGCACGTTAAAGAACCCCAGGCGGTCAAAATTTCCGGAGCCCTCCACTACGGCGTCTCTCATAATCATATGGTGGTTTAGGGACGTTAAAACAGTTATATTATTATTATTATTATTATTAGCCTCAATGACTTCGCGAATGAGGTGGGTTTCTGTCATCGGATAAAACCGTGCAAAGATTAAATGAAGGTAAACAGCCGCGAGCCCGACAGCGAATGGCCCCAAAAACACCGATGCCATTTCTTACATCGTTGTAAGATCTAGTTGAAAGTTCGAGCTTGCTGTGTTTTCTTCTCTCTTGTCCGTGTCTTTTTTGTTGCGCAGTTTTACTGAAGTTATGAATTGCCAACTTGCCCAAAATGCTGATATCATTAAGTCCATTACTAGAAGATCATCTGGTTAACAGAGCGCAAACAACAGTGGCGTACGCGTGCAGGTTGCACTAATGAGCACTGAACTTGCCAATCGCTACAAGTGCCTCTTCTGCTGTGTGAGCATACAGAGGATGAAGACTTGCTCGCGCAACGCATTAGGTAAGCGATATAAGGTTTAGATATATCGCCCGTGCGAATGTCTATAAAACAGCACTTAATACGATATATTTTCGAGTTAATCGGTATGTGACATAAGCATTCTACTAGCAGTTTAAACGAGGCCTAGCTCTGTCGCGGTCGCAGCGTAGTTACGATTACCGCATGGCGACCCAACTGCCACTGTTCAGATCTCCGCCGCAGCAGTCGCATTCTTGATTGAGCCGAAGTACTAGATGCTCGTGCACTGTGCTCTGTGAGTGCACGTTCAAGAAAAACGGTATGGTGGAAACTTCCGGAGGCCCGAACTACCGCGTGACTTATAAGCGTATCGGCGTTTCTGGCACTTAAACTCAGCAATTGTTATAACGAATAGCTTAAAAACGAGTCATAACTTCAACAAAGTAAATTGTATACAAATTATTACATAGAATGCTCGCACCAAATATTTCGTATCGATGTTCTTCTAGACACGCTGATAAGTACACCTGCAAACTTGCTAGAGTACAGCTGCAAATTCGTGGTTTTCATGGCGCGTACTTCTAAGCAGTTCCAGTTTGTGATACTATTTGAACTAATGCTTATCATGAGGGTTGGAAGCCAATGACATTGAGCTAACCTTGAAAAAAAAAGCT
This sequence comes from Rhipicephalus appendiculatus, assembly GCA_030522465.1. Taxonomy (NCBI): domain Eukaryota; kingdom Metazoa; phylum Arthropoda; class Arachnida; order Ixodida; family Ixodidae; genus Rhipicephalus; species Rhipicephalus appendiculatus. The sequence goes on along the minus strand of JALIZH010012142.1, from coordinate 41,991 downwards.
CCATTGCAACATAGCTAGAGGATGTAAGATGCAAGAGTATTTTTCATTTTTTTTTTCATGTCCGTGCTGTGCAAAAAACAGTAAGAGATGTAGAAAGGAGAGGCACGTCCAGCCTTTGTTTTTAAGCCTATATTCAATTACATCCTTGCGCGTAGCTGGGTAACTGAGCAATGTTTGTGCTAGTATTCTTTGATCAAATGCCCCGCGTAAAATCGAATGTACCAGGTGTTTCAATTAATGTGTCCGAAACCCCAAAAAATTAAGAAATGCGATATTACGTCGCTGCCTTCACAGGTACTTTTTCTGTAGCAGCAGGCATCTTAAGATGTCTAAAGACATCATTTAGAACAGTAATGAAAATATATATTGATTAACGTTTTAGTTAGGGGAGTTAGGCGGTTATGTCAAACGGGATAATTGAAGTCCGTCACGCGAATAACCCATTGCAGCTTTTAGATTTCGAAAATGTGGCCTTTAGTAATAATTACGAAGTTATGAATTTCAACCAAATTCAGCGGCGGAGCAGAAACCGAAACGTGGAAGAGCGCAACTGCCATATCCTTCTCAGACATCCATAATGAGTGAGTGTCGTTATATGAACCATCAAACGACCTCGTTGGGTGGGTGTGCGGGCTGCGCGTGCAATTATAGCACGGATGGCGCACATACATTAGGGAACGAGGAAGAAGTACACCTCTGCAATCGCATTCGCGAACAGTGACGTCATTCTGGTGATCTGCTTGTTGAAGTAATCGGTGCTTCGGTTTCGGTTTTGCCGTTGAATAGAGTTGAATTTCATTACGCCACAATAATTACTAGTGGCGGGTTTTCCTGTATCTCAAAGCTGTGATGGTTTCTTCGGATGAGGAACTTCAATTCTATTATTCGACATAACCCCCTAACTCAACTATTTAAAATGTTAATTAGTTTAACTTTTTTAACTAGTGTCCCAAACGATATTTTTAAGTCCCTTATGATGCCTGCGGCTACAGAAAAACCAACTTTGAAGGCAGCGAGTAAAAATCTCGCTTTCCAGATTCTTGACAATTTTCGGCACATTCCTCAAAACACCCTGTATAAGGAATACAGATTGGTAATATTTTCGAGAGAAGCTTGTTCTGACTTAGTATGGTGGCGGCTTGGGCTAGTAGGTGGTACGTCATGATGACATACCAACTGAAGTAACCCGTCTTCTGTTCGCGCTATAGCATTCATCTTGTTATAACACACACATTTCAGTGGCGGCTAGACATGTGTCCCTCAGGAGGGGAGCTGCATCTTTTGAACGGTTCTTTGAATGAACGAGTCATCCGCGGCTCAGTAAAGTGAGCGGTGGTTTTTTGGGAGAGAGGAAGCCGGCTCGCTCGTTCAGTGGGCTGTGCTGAACCGTTCCGTTATGGTAGCTCAGAGCCAGTCATGAGCCGGGTTACTGTAGTTCAATGTAGCCGGGTTGGCCGGGTCTTTTGCTGGGTGCGACTCGCATGCCATCTATTTGCAGTGACAGAAAGTATTTGTCCTTCCTCCATGGATTTCGGTGAAAAGGTGAGCTGTTTAATGAACCCGCTCATATGAGTGAGCTGAGGCGTTCCGAGCCGTTCAGTAATGTGACCCATTTTGCCCATCTCCAGTGGCTGCGTCGTACGATAAAAACCGGGTGCCGGCGAGTGTACAGAATGCGGCCCTAGAATGCGCACCGGTCACATGCATGTTTGTGCGCGCCGTTTTCAAACAATATATGCTCTCTCGACGGCGCACTTGTCGGCAAAGAGCCGTTTCTGATAAATAGAGTACGATATTTTATCGAAGTGCTTTGTCGTTTCATTGTTGTCTCGATATGAATGCGTGACCATCGTTGTTGCCTTCAGCAAATGTAGTTTAGAGTGGTGAAGCTCGTGGATGCAGGTTTAATTTCCCTACATGGACAAAAGAAAATATTAATATCTGGGGTTTAACGTCCCAAAACCACGTTATGATTATGAGAGACGCCGTAGTGGAGGGCTCCGGAAATTTGGACCATCTGGTGTTCTTTAACGTGCACTGACATCGCACAGTACACGGGCCTCTACCATTTTGCCTCCACCGAAGTGCGACCGCCGCGGCCGGGATCGAACCCGCGACCTTCGGGTCAGCAGCCGAGCACCGTAGCCACTGTTCCACCGAGGCGGACGGACGAAAGAAAAAGTTTGGACAGGAAAGGGCGCAACGCGAATAAAAGAAAAGAAAGACGGAAAGAAAGAAAGGAAGAACGAAATAAAGAGGACAAGAAGGAATAAAAAAAGCGAGAAAGGAAGAAAAAAAAAGAACGCAGGAAAGCGAGAAAGAAACAAGGGGGGAAAAAAAGAAATACATAAATATAGAAAGAAAGAAAGAAAGAAAGATAGAAAGAAAGAAAGAAAGAAAGAAAGAAAGAAAGAAAGAAAGGAAGAAAGAAAGAAAAAGAGTAAGAAAGAAAGAGAGAAAGGAACAAAAAGAGCAACATAGAAATGAAGATGAGAAAAAGAAAAGAAACAAATAAAGGAAGAAAGAAAAAAGGAAAGAGGCAGGTCAGGCACGCACACTTCCAAGCTTTGCTTTGCCCCCATCTTTCCTAGCGACCTCTGCCGCCGTCAGGTTGAAATAAAAAAATCATTTATGCGGACGCCAACCCGCTATGCTTGTCACTGTCACATTCAACATTTTAGTTACGTCTAGCCGGTGTAGATGAGCGCTGCGGTTACGTCGCTCATGATGAGACAGACTGTCGAAACTAACGATGATAACTAAGATAAGCGGGTTACGCATTTAACAGTATAGTCCCCGATGGAATAACTTACCGCAAGTACTTTCACTGATCCAAGCGCAAGTGGTTCCTGAAAAATATATAAGCATGAAAAAACTCTTGGCCATGAGGAACAAGAAGCCCAGTCGCAGCGTATTATGAAGGAGCGAACTTCTCCAAGGACAATCACCCGGTACTCACTATGCCAGCATTCAACTATCATTTTACAAAGTCGCGAAGTATACGCACTCCACGTCCTCGAGCCAAAAGTGCGCCTACGTAGCTTCCCACTTTGTTAATGATTTGGCTGATGATGACCATTATGACGAACTTGGCTGAGCGCTTTGTAACTGACGGGCACCTTTAAACCAGCGACTCGCACCGCTATTCCACATGGCGTGACGCGTGACAGTACTCTGCGCTTCTGCCACGAAATCTTTGCATAGCTCCTAACGTGGCTACTCACCCGACATGACGCCTCCAAAGGGTGTTTCTTAAGCAGCTTGAAGCTCCGACATGATTCCGTGGTAAATTACCGGACAACCACAGAGATTGTGCGTATTTAGTTCTGGCTGTAACCACGATTTTTTTCTCAATATGTACGATAGCTGCGATGGACACCGGCGACGACGGAGGAAGGCAACATCGCCATTAATGTCGGCTGTTTTGGATAGCTCTTAGCAGCTATGCTGTAAGACATACGTCATCATGGTTTGTGAACCTACAAGTATTGCAGTTATCGTGTCGGTAGACGCTAAGCTGTGCTTTAATTTCAATATCTATGACAGAAGAATGTTTAAACGCGCCATTACAGTGCTTCTGTGCGTACGACGTGCTAGGTACCCACCAAGCCATAGATAATCGTAACATTCATGAAATAGGGAAGCGTCTACTATGCCATTAATCATCATTCTGCGGAGAATCGTGGTACCCGCTACATCGCTAAGTTATTATGTACACTTCGTGCTGTGGCTGATGACGAAGAAGTATGTATCGTTCCATCTTGAAAAGCGAGGTCGTGGGCATGGAAACTTACCCGCCGTTAGAGGCGCTGACGCTTTGTTGGTAATGTTAGTAAAGAGTGGCCGACGTTCCTAGAAAATTTTTTTCTTGTTTTATTTTTTTATTATTTCCCGCGATAGTAGTTACGGACACCGGCGGCGGCGGACAACTATCGCACTAGCACTGCCGTTGTGATCTGATAACAACTATCGCCGCAAAAATATCCAGGAAGGGTACGGGATTCGGAGCCTGGGCCCACTCTGTGCCAGCGCAGTATACTATCACTGAGCCACGCCAGTGCCTCGAAACTGCTACGCAAAAAAACCCTATGCCAGCGTTATGTCGGGAAGGGATTGAACTGCGGGCGTTAACATACACAATATAACGTGGTAGAAGAGTAAAATAACAACCGGGCGTCACAGAATGCGAAATGTGTACCCAGGAGTAACACTATATGAATTGCATTACAAGTAGGTCGCTGAATGCTTCCAACGCATTACAAAGGGCTCAGCCAAACGCTCTACATCGTCATCAGCCACGGAGTAAATTAATGGAGCAGTGGGTACCTTGCGAGCGCGTACTTCTATTAGTAGTCCCAGTACAGATTGCAACGTGTTCTAAAAGAAATGGCTCTTCCAGCTTTCGCTGTGACTGTACTGCGCTTTCCGCGCAGGCCCTGGTGTTGCCCGGGCCAAGGCCCATTAGCCCACTACAGTGTAGAGTGCGGTTGTTCCGAACGGATTTTCACCCCGGGACGTTTGATATGAACGAACGTACTACACCGCGCAGGTACGTACGAACGGATACTGCCCGTGTGCTCTCGTGGAAGACAAGGCAATCACGCGCGGGCAGGGGAACCCTAACGCGCAGGGCCTGCGTGCCGTGCCACCAGTTGGTTATAAATAGGCTATAAGCGGTGCGCCGCAGCCTACGAGATTTTGTGCGCCCTATCTAGGAGGCCTTCATGCGCCTTCATGTGCCTTCGTGTTTAGATTCTAGATCAGCTGCTACGTGACGCCAACAGGCAAAAAAGAGTGCTCCAAACTCGCCGTAATGGCTACTGGCGGCGCTGCACTCAAACTCACGCGTTTAAAAAGCACATATATAACCCTATAAGTGGACGGAGGGATGACCGCCGCGGTAGCTCAGTTGGTAGACCATCGCGCGTTATTCCAAGGTCGCAGGTTTGGTCACTGGAGGCGGCAAGTTATCTTTTCGTGCACTTTTCTTTCTTCACGTTTACATTACAAGCTACTATTAATACATCCTCTATACTTTCTTTGACATCATTGTATGTTAGTACACATTAATATGGTGCCCAATAAAAAAATGATCTCCTAAATTTACAGTTCTTTCCTTCATTCATAGCGAGGGCCTTATTCAGGCAGACTTTATGCCTTCAGGTAGTATGCAAGGGATTATTGGGTCACGTTAGGCTCCGTAATAAGATCATAAGCTTTGCAGTCGCCAAGAGGCAAAGAAGAGAGTGTTTCAAACTCGCCTGTATTGGCTACTGGCAGCACTAACTTTGACACACCCACGTTGAAATGCACATCTATAGGCTAAAAAGTGGACGGATGATGGATGACTGCCGCGGCAGCTCAGTTAGTAGAGCATCACGCGTTAGCCTGAAAAGTCGCAGGTTCGGTATCCTGCCGGCGGCAAGTTATCTTTTCGTCCACTTTTCTTTCCGTCACATTTACATTACAATTACTACTAATAACACCCCTATACTTTCCCTTGGCATCATTCTCTGTTAGTGCTCGTTAATATTGTGTGTAAGAAGAAAACGGAGTCCATAAATTTGCATCTTCTTTCATATATATATATATATATATATATATATATATATATATATATATATATATATATATATATATATATATATATATATTCAAAAAATATATCCAGTACGTAGGAGAAACAGTTCTTGGGAAGGGGGACTGACACGTTTCCGGCCGCGGGACCACCGTCGGAGTCGGTCCTGCGGCCGAAACGTCAGTCCTTCCCAAGAACCATTTCTCCTACGCGCTGGATATATTTTTTGAACTGGTTACTTTTCCGGGTCCTATGTTAGCCCTTCATTGTTTATATATATATATCTATATATATATATATATATATATATATATATATATATATATAGCAACGTAACCTTAATACCCCTTCAACATCGTGTTCGTGGGTACGTAACTGCCGCAATTCCTGTCTCCCCAGAAAGGGCCTAGCGTTTATTTGGCGCCGCGCTTTCTGCAGGCTTCGTGGCCACAAGAACGTACACACCCTGCATTGTAAACTGGCGACATAAGGCGATAAGTTACAAGAATGCAAAAATATACTAAGACCACAATTCATACACTAGCTACACTTTTTGTGACTTCTTTAGTGATATCATGCTACATAGTACTTCTGCATAGACAATAATATACTCACGTAAACTGGTTGGAAACCATCCACATGTGAAGCCCGTTCTCGCCCAAGCACTATAGAAAAATGAAATACATTAAGGTCGCACAACCAAAAAAAAAATAAAAAAATAAACGGAAGGTTATTTTTAAAAATTATTCATGATGTGCTTCTAGTTACATTAAAGGAGGGTACATAGATAAGGTTCGATTGCTGAAGAGTATTTGCTCCCATTTTTGTTTCATGACAACATTCACTGGTAGGATGCAGTGAGGTTATCAAAGCTGGTACAGAAGCTGATTTAGTGTGTACGTTTCTTAGGGGCAACAACCAAACGTCATGTCGCAGCATTTTAAGTTCAGTACTCCGCTTTCCCCTTCCATAATCGATCTTAAAGACAAAACACAAACGTGGCGTCATAGGCATGCTGAAAGGAGTGATCATGCCATTGCTTTTAAATTATGTAGACAAATCATGTCGGATGTTGGGAAAATGGGGTTTGTAAGCCTTCGGTTTCTCGCAATAAATTAAAAAATGACGCATTTTCCAGTGGGGTTAGTTAAAATATACGGAATTGAAATACAGCTTTTATGCTCATGTGTGTTGCGACTACACATTGCACAATGCGTTGGGTCACCTAGCACAATAAACAAAAGGAAGAAGGAAGTGTTTTCACCTCTGCAAATGGTGTGGTGGCCTGCGCGGTAATGAAGATGGGATCGCTGCAGACCGCATCTAAGTCGTAGTTGAGCTCAGCGCAGTCAATATTTACAATATTACCAGTCAGGAGACCGAATCCGTTGCTGATGCTCTTGCATGCGTTGATGATGAAAGGATATACCACCTCTGTTTGACAAAAAAGACAATGTTTGCTGCTTTATTCATACGTAGCTTAGTTCAATATATAAATTACATGTGTGACGTTAACGTATCAAGACTGAAAGCGGTTCTTGCGTCGCGCATAAACAGCTGCGACAAAACAGACACATCAACACAGACAAAGACGTAACTAGGCCAACAAACAACTAGCCCCTGCAATACGCCTTAACCAATGACGAAATCGGCACGATAAACACCGTGATGGAGAGCTCGAAGGTCAAACGGACTCCGCAGGACGTGTCCCTAAAGCTTGGTACGAAACTTGTAATGACTTCGCCGCGATAATATATACGTGCCTGAGCCGGTAATCCAACTCACATCCTCCTTCTCAGCGGCAAACTCGTGTCACTAGGCTTGTCGTCAAGTCGGGCTAACAATGGATCGCGATTGAGCACAACAAAGGCTGATAACTATAAACGTGGTATTTGGGCTGACTCGGCGCAAAACAAGTTCCTTCTTTCAGAAACAGTGCACTCGTGAGACTTTTCCGCGCACTTTTCTTAAAGGTAGTGTGATGACGACAATACATTTCGGATAAACTCAGCACGTCTTCAGGCGTTGCTTCGGCAACTGCTGTTTTACCCCATATGGTACTAGCATTACCCAATGCTCGCTATCGTCGACTTAACGATGGCTAATGGATGCTGGTGCTGACTACAGCGGCACCATGTCGGCTATTTTTTGTTTTAAAGCCTTACCACTGCATTCACTGGATCTCACGGAAATTGATCAACCAACTATTTGTGAAGGGAAGGCTTAATGCGTGCCGAATCACTGACTGAAAACCATGTGCAGAAAAGCAAACTAAATAATAAAGTGGAAACAAAACTAGCACAGCTTACACTACGTCGCACAAGGATGGGTCACAGCTGCTGGTGGGCACCTAGCTGGTCCAGGCTTGGCTAGGATTTTACCCACTCACCTCTCTTTCTCACCCCTTGCTATACTATACAATACGTGGCTGTGCCTGACCTCGCTTTTTTTAAATGCGAAGAATTTCTGAGCGAACTTCGACGACTTTGAGCGTATCTATCTATTCATCTATCTATCTATCTATCTATCTATCTATCTATCTATCTATCTATCTATCTATCTATCTATCTATCTATCTATCTATCTATCTATCTATCTATCTATCTATCTATCTATATCTATCTATCTATCATCTATCTATCTATCTATCTATCTATCTATCTATCTAGCCGCCTACAACTTTGTGCTCGCGTGGCCGTATCGTTAATGGGATTTATACCAAATTTGGTATGCCATAACAAGACTGTATAACGAACATCAATGGCTGGTCATATCATGAAAATCATGACTAACTTGTCACGAAAAAGTACGATTTACATGCCACGCTCATCGCGCGCTCGCGGCCGTTTCGTTAGCCTGAGATGCACCAAATTTGGTATTCAGTGAGATGACTGTATGACGAACATAAATGACAAGTGGTAATATAGAAATCATGACATGTTATGAGCGACATGACTTCCATTCCACGCTCATGGCGCGCTCGCGGCCGTTTCGTTACCTTGATATACACCAAATTTGGTACTGAGTGACATGACTGTATAACGAATATAAGTGGCAAGTGGTAACATGAAAATCTTGGCATGCATGTCATCTACAACGCCATTTACATGCCACGCTCATGGTGCGTTTGCGTCCAGTTCGCTAGCTTGATATACACTAAAATTGGTATTGCGTGACGTGACTCTATGAAGAACATAAGTGACAGGTCCTAACATGTAAAACATGACATGCAAATTATGTAAAGCATGATTTGCTGATTCCTGGCTGCTTCGCATTACATCGATTCCCACAGTGCGTGGGATCTGCCGGCTTTTTCTATTTGTTTATGTGTCCGTGTCTTTCTACCTCTTTCTGTCTATGTCTATTTCCTTCTCTACCTTTCTACCTTTTCATAACCGCTTTTCTCTATTTTTTTTCTGTACGTCTGTTTCTCTGTATGCAGTTGTTCTCTTACCTGACTGCTTCTCTATTTCTTCCGTTTCTTTGTCCATTTCTAACTTTTCTTTCTCTCTCTATATTCGTTCTCCGTCCTCTTTTTCCTTCTCGTCACCCTAACTGTCCTTTCCTACGCCCTTACCACGCTACACTATACAAGGCTATGCTATGCTCAGCTAGCGAGCCTGGAAAGTCGATTGGTTACGACGCTCGCCTTCGGATCGTGGGTACGCGGTGTCGGATCTCGCCTCGCCAAGAACATTTTTCGCCAAGAATTTCTCTCTTTACCTTTCTTCCCCTCTCCCTGTGTTCGTTCTCTAGCCTATCACGGTTATTGCGTCCCATGGCGGGCAAATTTGCGCATGTGTTCCTTGAGCCAAGCAGAAGTGGAAGAAGAGCAAGGGGATAAAATGACGAATAGAAGGCGCGTCCGTTCGTGATGATGATAGTTTTCAGTCTATGACACACGACAAAGCTCGACCATAACAGCCCTGCTGTAAAAGAACAGTAGTTGAAAGTAACTGGCTGACAATATTCAGTTGTTGCAGAACAATTATTGTCGAAGCCTTACCAAAGTCGTCTGTTTCCGCACGTAGAAGAAATTTCAGATACTCTATGGTCAAGTACCTCTGTGATTCTATGTCAAGGTTGGCGAGCCCAGAAAACGTGCACTGAAAAATTGGGACTGAGGTAAGGTTACACGCTTTAACATGAGTGTCAGAAGTTTGAGAATGGACAACACGATGGGACACGAGATTTTGAGAGAAACTTAATTTTTCTGTCGACAGATCGAAGACCTAGAGTCACCATCATCCGAAGCACAGCTTTGGTCACTGCCGCAAACAATTCCGGTTGCTTTCGATTTTACTCAATACATACTTTTATAAATTGTGGCGGCTTCATGTATGTTGATTTCTAGTAAGCATCGATGTGATGTCGGCGTAGTGGCATGCATCTTACTTGAATCCCGTTGTAAGAAGGCGCAAGTTCTACCTAAAGACAGGCGTAAGTATCTGCTGGTGTGAGGTGCTAGTCGCTGGGGTTCAGCTCATGCGCACAATGAATTTGCAAAAGGCTGATTAACTGTTTTTACAGCAGCAATCTAGGTGAAGTCGACTTTCTAGCTTCGCAAAAAAGAATGTGAGGAATCACCAAAGCTATGATTGACGGTTTTTACGAGAAACATAGGGTATTGGAGCAGCCAAGTAAGCGCGCAGTATAAGATGGCCTTCACAAGAAATTATGATAAGGTGTTCCAGAAGTGCATCATTGAGAATTATAAATTAGTGCTACTGCTCAATTTTATTTGTCGCTGTGCTGTACCATTTCATAAAACGAGATATGGCAACGCTATTAGGAAGGCCTACCTCTGTATTATTTTAATGAACTTCCCGGCTGGGCTTTTTGTGCAGTCACAAAACGTATTTTACGCGGCATCCTAAGGTCACTTTAAAGCTGCACCATTTAGCCTACTATTTTTTAAACGTTTGTTTAATACCAGGTATAAACTGTTTAAAGGTGCTTTGTCCTTATCATCATATTCTGCCGTTAAAATAATTGTGTTCCTCCCAACGGTTCGATTTTGCTTGGTTATTGTGCTTAAACGTATGGTATACTTGAGCTATGTGTTTGTGCTTTTTTTTTCTTTGGTTATGATACGTAAGAAACTTTTCTATATACATTGCTGCGTGTCGTCTCTCCTTTCGGGGCCTGTTGTCTATGATCGAGTTATCCAGTTAACAGTAAAGATTGTTGTTTTTGTTATTATTATTATTATTATTATTATTATTATTATTATTATTATTATTATTATTATTATTATTATCATTATTATTATTATTAATAATAATAATAATAATATTATTATTATTATTATTATTATTATTATTATTATTATTATTATTATTATTATTATTAATATTGTCGTTGTTGTTATTAATGTAGTAGCAGTATAACTACACGCCATGGCTGGTAAGCGTCGTGCTGCTTATGATATTCTCAGTAATAATCCGGCCTGCGTCAGAAGTAACATGATTAAGGGGGAATGGCAAGTTACTTTTCTCATTGCGGTAAATGCGTAATATGTGTGTGCTTTGCGTAACTATGGTCGGGTGGACATTCAGAAGCCTGAACTTCTTTAATATGTTTCCAGTTTCACCGCTACGGTAGCGGCTAATAATGCACAAGGGTGCTCAGGTAGTTTAGTTGGTTTATGAACATTCTGGCGGAACAGCGCAAACAGCGGAACGAAGAATATACAGGACACAGCGCTGACCTAATAAGCCATGTAAGGGTGCTTCAATTCCTGATAGTAATAGTTGGTTGCTGTTATTAGTGAAAAATATTTGCGATGTGGGCAATATACGAAAACCAAAAAAAATAACTGAGTCTTACCTGTATCAGTTCAGATACGAAACCGGCGATACCCACCTGGAGTTATATATAAAAGAGTTATAAAGTGTTATTACGCTGTTCAAAATTCTGGAGATCTTCTGTTTTTGTCGTAGGCATATTTAAAAACAAAGGAACCATAATGACCCACACTGAAAGGCTGGAGCGCCATCGCAATGACACTTGCAAATCGAACGCCAGTGTATGTAAAAAAGTTAGTTGATGGCAACAGCTGTCATTTGCAGGCTTCATTAGCATTCAAATTTGCCTGAAGCAAATAGACAATAAATTTTCATGGCCATGCAAAGCCAAAGCAGATAATATGATGATTAGTTAGCAGCACAATCGCTGCATAAAGACGCAGCTTATTCCATAAATGATGGTGATCGTAGTGACAAATAAGATTACGAGTTCTCATAGTGGAACAAAAAAGCGCGCAAAATGTCCGCAAGAATAAAAGAAAGAAAAAAAGAAAGATGAAAAATCACTTAGTGGATGCAATAGTACTGTATGCTGTGCATTCTGCTTCACAAAAAAGAAGAAAAGGGTAAGCTGTGTACATTTTTTTTCTAGTGGTAAAGCATTTCGTTTATTGTAGAAAGGAGATAACTTGAACTTACACGAATAGCCGTCAGAATAACAACTGCTAATAATCTTAGTCCTCACTGTATACTGAAGTTTTCCGATCACTTCGTTCAGTCAGACTCACAAAACCCTTTCGAAAATGACAAAGCGCAAGTTGTGTATTATGTAAGCGATGAAGAAACACCTCTAGAGAGAAATTTTCGTTACGCAGGTTACCTTATAGATCAAATAGGAGGCAACTGGAGCTTTTTCACCATACTTGGTTTACTTATACACTTAATATCTATCAGAAATATGCGTCCAGTGTTTTTACAATGGAACCACCAAACGAACGCATATCTCCGTTGTCATAGAATCCTGTAGGTTGTTTCGAAGGAAAGGTAATGATAATTACACTCTATAAATTTGGTCATTTCATGTTAGTTACCAATTATTATGGTCATTTTATGTGAGCTGCCAGTTCAATATGGCGAAATTTAAATTTTAGTAAAATTATAAAGAGAGAAAGGAAATTGGGGGCCCTTAAGCTTCGCCTTTAAGAGCTGAATGCGATGGCGATATCCTGTCCCTAGTGCTTACTTCAACCACTTAGTGCATACTTAGTGCGTATGATGTTACCCGAAAAGTTTAGAATGTGGATTACTACAATGTAATCGGTAAAGTTGAAAGTGGCTTGTGTCAGTGAAGCTATCGCATATGGCTGCATTATGTGTAATGGGTAGCATGCTTTAAAGCACGGGCAATTCTGCGCGTGAAATGTTTTCGCACTTGCTGTGCACTCCACTACGTGGTCTTAAGGGAATACGTGCAATAACGTGTGTGCCTTTTGTAATGGGTGGCCGGCTTTGAACCACGAAGTCGTTATGATAATCACGTGTTCCGACGCCCGGTGGAAATGTACGCTTGTGCCACGCAATATCACTGCGATATTAGATGTTGTACTGTGACGCCTGTATACAGGACGCGTGTGTTTGTAAAGAAATAGTTATTTTCACTGCATTTCCAAGCAGATGAAGTTATTTTTACTGTTTTACCAAGAAGAAGCGTGGCTGTGTGGTAGAACACCTGCCTGTCACATAGACGGCCTGGGTTGGATCCTCAGTCAGGCCCGAAAATCTTCATTATTTATTTTATTTGTATGTTTTCGATTTTTCAGTCAGGGACAAGATGATGATTTTTCATTCACAACCAACGACGCCATCGCTGACACCTACACCGACGCCGACGCCGGAATTTCTGTGAAACGAGATCTTTAACGCTATCGCGTTAAAAACAAGGCTGGGCATGCATAGGTTTCTTATATATTTGGGAGACCAACGAATATTCACCGAGTGAGCTTGAAGCACTTGTTTTAAGGGATACACTGGTGAACATCTACTCGTCGTATCAAAAGAAGTCCAGAGTGACTCGAGGGCACCTAACAATAGTACGCGCATGTCGCGAAAGGGTTATGGCAAAGAGAATGCTGCATCTCTGGATATTCAACTTTTTGTTTGCTGTCGTTGGAGGTGTTTGAAGGGCATAAGTAATGCAAGAACACTATGACTCGACAGAACACAGAAGAATTACAAGGATAGTTTCTTAAGCATAAATAGAGGTGGGAGGGCACAAGATGGCGCTTCAAAAGTAAGTTCTTACCGAGTCAACCGTACACAAATCCCCAGAAGAGTTGAGGCACTAGAAAAAGAGAAACATAATAAAACAGTGGCTTGACTTCTAAGAATTGAAATCCGCATTTAAAATGAATTGACGAGGGGTGAATAAAAACTGTGTGATATTCTAAGACACGCTAGAAGAACAAATAACTTTAGAAAATGTTAGGCGAACCTTTTCTTCTTGAAACGAAGCAATCGACACGTAAGCAGTAATTTTATCGAAGACGTGAATAAACGCGATCAATGAATATAAAACGAGTGCATAAACTGTTTGCGATTTCCCTGTACACCCGAAATGTGTCATTCTCCCTGAAGTTTCATGGTATCATTTCTTAAACAGCCCACCCATTATTGTCGCCTTAGGCTATCAGCAAAAACCTTGAAGAACGCACAGCGGATGTGGCCCATTCCTGATGAAGGCCTAAAATATAGACCCGAGAGCTACTAGGAATGATGATGAGACATTCCCTTGTTTGCTCATTGTGTCATTCCATTGGATAGACGTAGCGGCGAGGTACAACAGGGACCATCACAAAGATGACCGCACCTGTACTCATAGGTCGGCGAACTCACTCGTGAGTCGACTCATCGGACTCACTCCAGACTAAGATTGAGCCGTGAGTCTGAGTGAGTCCGGGTGAATAATATATTAGTGAGTGAGTCCGAGTGAGTCTGATTAAAGAAAATTTTCGCGAGTGTGAGTCCGTGTGATTCCGGCTCAAGAAAACATTGGTGAGTCTGAGTACGAGTGAGTCGAAAGCGCAAGATATATTTCTTGAGTGAGTCTGAGTGAATTCCACTTTTTTTGCCGACCTGTGGTCCTATCTACTCATCTTCAGCATTACTATAAGCCTTACCTGGAATCACGTATATGCCTACATCTCCTCAGACGTATTACAAAGCAGTATCGTTCATACACCATTTCAGTATTTATTGAACAGAGGCGTGAATTACGTAAAGCGTCGATGCCTTGACCCCCCACCCCCCCCGCGCCATCTCTTCCAGGGAACTTCTTGCTAAATATATCTTGTTTTCATATCTCTCAAGAGCAATGTCCTTACTGGTTTCCTACCACTCATAACTCGTATTCGAAGGTACTATATCAAAAGGCATCAAGAAGAGCATAGATTACGTGAAATATTGGTGTTAAAGAGCATTGACACCATGGTCGAAAAAGCTGATTCTAGGCTAACGGACTCATGAGTCGAGTCACTCGGACTCAGATCGAGCCGTGAGTCTGAGTTTGAGTGAGTCCAGGTGAGTAACTGTTCGGTGATTTTGAGTCCGAGTGAGTCCGCTTGAAGAAAAGTTTTGAGAGTGTGAGTCCGAGGGAGTCCAGCTCAGGAAAATTTTGGTGAGTCTGAGTCCGAGTGAGCCCGAAGCTGAAAATATATTTAATGAGTGAGTCTGAGTGAGCTCCACCATTTTTGCCTACCTATGCCTGTACTATGATCGAGGCTGAGAAGACGGCACTCGAGTGCGACACATACGTTTGCAAGCCAGTCATCCGTGTTGTTCTCTTAGAAAGAATTGTGTTCTCTGGGAGGCATTGATGCGCTCACAAAGTGATCGCATTTAAAAGCGGAGCTGTCTAAGCTATATCTAGACTTAAATGGCTATCTTTAGGCAAGGCTTGGTTGGTGGCTTAAGGAATGCCGTCCAGCTCAGCTATTCCTTCAGGTTTGGCACCACCGGTGCAAAGCAACCATAACTTTTTTTCTTCCATGGCTTGTTATCCGTCCATTTCTGCGTTGCCCACCTCTATTCCCGAATTGTTTATTTTAGTTTTTTTCACTACATAGTTTAGTGATGCTCATTATAAAGTCTGTAGGGAGTTCGCGCTTATCCTCGTGTGTTTGTCCCTCTTCTTACTTTTAGCTTATTTTTGGTCCCTGAAGGCTGCATTTTTTTACGTTTTTTTTGTGTTGAATAAATTTCCGGTGAACATTTAAAGAGCTTGTTTTGAATCTATAAATGGGTGAAGGAGTTATGCGTCTTTTCTCTTTTTTTTGTTTTTTTTTCTTTTTTACAGCCTAAGAAACCACAATTCTGTCTTCCTGTCTCAAAGCACCACCTCTCAGACTTTAGCCTATTCTATTCACTGCCCATTTTTTAACAGTGAGGCTGTTCTTGGTCGAGCCTAGAGGTGTGCACGGGCCTCGGGTAGCCCGAAAGCCCGAGCCCGGCCCGGCCCGCGGGCCGGGTTCGGGCAGGGCCGACGTCTCCTGATCTCGGGCCCGGGCCGGGTTCGGGCTACATTATTTTTTGTCGGTCGTGCCGCGCCAGATGCAAAGCCCGAATCAAGCCAAGATATAGAGGTTGTGCCCGAACTGTTTTCCACTGCGTAGCGCCTTCTGCGCAACCGCCCCCACCATTTTTCTCGGTTCTCCTTCCTTTAACCACTTGAAACGCAAGGGGAGAGCGTGAGGTCACACAATATGAGCTCTGTTATTATCTTTAAACGGAATAATTCCCTCTCCTGCATCTGAGGTACTAAACTTCTGCAAAAACAAACGGTCTAAATATTCCAAGCTTGCTATGCTTCCGAAAAATACATTGGTAATTCCAGCTACCAGTGCGATCAGCGAAGGGACTTTCATTTGGGCGGGTTATGTGACGCAGGAGCGCCGCACTTCACTGAAGCCCGAATCACTGGACAGCTTATTTCTACACGATAACTTGTAATCGTTATGTTTCACATTGATATGTTGCATAAAATGCCACAATATCAGAAAACGACATCCTGTCTCCGCAGCAAACCTTCACAATGTCAGGCCGGACCGGGCCGGGCCCGGGCTTTTATTTTTTGTACGTCGGGCCGGGCCGGGCGGGCTCGCAGCCCTCTATCGTCGGGCTCGGGCGGGCCTTCGACGCAGTCAGCGGGCCCGGGCCGGGCTCGGGCTCCGAAATTCGGCCCGTGCACAGCTCTAGTCGAGCCTTTCATGTCCGGAAGCCGAGGCAACGTTTGTGGCCGTCATAAACGGGTATGCGCCACAGACATAGCATAAAGCCCACTACTCACAACTTGTCCACTAAAGATAAAGTGAGTGAGTGAGTGAGTGAGTGAGTGAGTGAGTGAGTGAGTGAGTGAGTGAGTGAGTGAGTGAGTGAGTGAGTGAGTGAGTGAGTGAGTGAGTGAGAAATTCATTGTGGTTGAAAGTGGCAGGAGCTGGACGGGACCGGAAGCCCCGCTAGCTGAGCCAGGTGGCTCCACCCAGGAAGGTGCCGGAAGCTGTAGGCTCTAGGCGATGTCCCGGGCTCTCTGAATGGTCAGGAGTTGGTAGCTGAACAGCCTCCCAGGAGGTTTTGTCCGGTAATATTGGCCCCGAGTTCAATGGGTACAGCCAGAGCATATGGTCTAAATTAATGTACCCGAAGTTACAGCGCTGACAGTGGGATGAGAAGTCTGTGTCGATTCTGTTTAGCATGGCTGGCGTGATGTACGTTTTCGTCTGCAGTTTTCTTCAGTTTAGGGTGTGGAGGAGGGGAAGACCATGCACCCTAGTTTGTGAGCTAAGGTGATCTCGTGAGGTGATACGAATGGATCATTGAAATCCATGCATTCCCCTTCAATTCTCGTCTGAGAGGGCCGGTCACCGTCAAGGGCGGCTAGTTCCACTTGAAAGAATATTTCTAGCATGCCTGTGCTCCGAGATATACCGCTGCAAAGTTTAATTGTGGTCTTCATGATTACGCATGCAGGGCGCTGTGGATCAGCGCAATGTTCCTCCCCGATGTGACGAACAGTCACTGCTTGCCATCGCCAGCCAGTAGCAAAAGGGTAACCGTTATCATCTTTGCCAATGCCTACAACCCGTTGTCAGATTAAACGACGCACGCAACTGCCATGGCCCACCGGGGAGGAGTTGGCGCCACTGCTGGCTATCTTGCATGCGTAATCACGTAAACCACAATGAAACTGCAGCGGGATATCTCGGAGCACAGACATGGTAGAAGAATTCTTCCAAGTGGAACTGTGTATAAACGCGACTGCCTTCAACTTTTCATAACAAACATGCTTGCTTGCTGCAGTCACTAAAATGTTAATTATTGAATCTGAGATATTTGGCCGCCTGACAGCGGTAATTATTGTCTCACTTTGTGTCCCCCCTGTATATATAAGTTATTTGCAAAGGTGGTTTTCATGTTCTTCCCAGTGCTGAATTTTAAGAAAACCATAAAGCTTAACTTTGAACACCCGGTATGTAAAGTTATACTTAGATCACTCAGATGGTAATGACAGCTCGTAATTTAATTCTGCTCTCCTCCTGCCCTCGTCAAACTGAGTAAGAACTTGGGCTGAATGGCTTCTTGCAAAGCGAACGCCTCTTCCAAACCGTGAATTTGGATAAATAAATTGAATTGAACTTACACTTCCGAGGTCTAGAAAGTTGGGGAAGCTGAAGTTCGCGCACTCTGATGCTGAAAAAAGAAAGTAACAAGGAAAATACTTACTGAAGTGAATGCTCCGGCTACACTTTTGAAGCACGTGTCTAACTTCCAGCGCTTGTTTTCTTTGTGTTCGTTTTCTATTCTTGTCTTCGTATCTTTCGCACTGCTTCACGTTGGACGCAAGATGAACCAATTTTCTCAAAACAACAAGTTGTTGCTTCAGCAGATTTTTAAGCGTGCTGCGCGTAGCAAGTAAATATATGTTCGGAATGTAACTTCGAGAGAATAATTTCAAAAGGACATAAATTCGCCGTCTTCAGCTGTTTTCGATGTGTGCACACGCAAGAACTCCACTTTTCAGTAGCCTAATACAAGGAAGGGAATAAACAAGTACATCAGTTTTGCAGGCTTTCTTTCTGTCTTTTTTAAGCCTTTCCAACATTTCAAACAATTTTGCCTTTCCCGCACACATGCTAACATAGATAAACTTAGTTTGTGCTTAATGGCTACTACCGCGTCACATCTCCGTCAGCTTTTTTGGAAAGTATGAAATTGGAGCCTTTCAAATGGAGACGCTATAGCCAAATGACGAAGGTATTCTGCTATTCGGTCTCATTTATATTGAAAAGGTAGCAATAGAAAGAAGCAAATACATTGAAACAATCTGGCACCCCCAAACGCATTCATCCCTGCCTAAAAGACTTTCCGAGAACCTCTGCCATACTAACATGCAGAGGTACTGCTTTGTTCCCCGTACAAGTAACGGATGGTACAATTATTCACTAGAGGCTCTTGAAGTTGTGGGTCTGAAGGTTCTTCGCGCACTACGTACATGCAATGCGTTTTATTGTTGCCCTTATGCAGGGGCGTAGCCAGAAATTTTTTTCGGGGGGGGGGGGGGGGGGGGCACCCCTTGATTTCGGGAGGGGGCACCTCCTTGGAATCGTCGTTTTTCTCTCTGTATGCCATGGCGAAAAAATATTTCGGGGGGGGGGGGGGGCACGTGCCCGGTGTTCCACCCCTGGCTACGCCACTGCCCTTATGCAAGTCCCAGTGATTACTTGATGTTCTATCTGATGGTTTTTGTACATTAAACACGCCCGGTTGTTCTTACGTATCGTAGTCCAGCTTATTGCCATTATGGTTTTGTATCCCGTGCCACTCCTCTTTTCACCTTTACGTAAACATAACCTTACTCTGCAATGTTTTGTATAGTTTATGTATCTGAACGTTCATTGTTGCGATTGGCGTCTGTGTTTCATACATCTTTGTACTGTGTAGCTTCGTCTTGCTCCGCGAATAATTACGCTTTAGTCCAAAACGCTTAAGAGTCTCTTTACTCTAATATAACCGGCTTCACGTTGCTTTTACGATTTTGTACTTGCTGCACTTTGTTATTTTCAACGTACATCTCACGGCAGCATTTTCCTAATTTAATGAGCAAAGAAGTAAATAAAAGTGATGTGCGCTCGCATGAAATTGCGCCCGTCGGTTTTCCTTTAGTACGCCGTGTGTCTAGAGCATAATGCTTCCTCCCATTTTGAATTCCATGTGGAATACCCGAATAAGTGTACGACACACTCCAGTGTGTGTGTGTGTTTGTGTGTGTGTGTGTGTCTGTGGATGTGTGTGTGTGCTGTGTGTGCGTGTGTGTGTGTTTGTGTGTGTGTGTCTGTGGATGTGTGTGTGTGCTGTGTGTGTGTGTGTTTGTGTGTGCGCGTGCGTGTGTGTGCGCGCGTGCGTGTGTGTGTGTGTGCGTGTGTGTATTTCCGCTTGCTGCCGTCTTTCCCTCTCCATCTCGCTCCTTTCTTTTCCCGTCCCTGTTTCTCTCCCATTCTTTTTATTCTTTCCTTTACATTTCCTTACCCTCTGCCCAGTTTAGAGTAGCAAACTGGAAATTAATCATCGGATTGACTTACCTACCAACCGCATAACGTTTCTCTCTTTCTCGTTCTGTAGAGCGAAATGTAGCTGTTGATAATGATCGGTGAGGTATGCGGCCGGCGGCATTGTCGGGGAGGGGGGGAGGTGGCGCTAAAGATTTCCCATAGAAAAGTTTAGGGCTGAGAGAGGGCACCTCTGCCATGACCTACCCCCTCCCCCCTATTGTTCATGGCGCCTCCAGTTGCGCATGCAACACTTGAACATTCATTCTATCGGGGAGCACTACATATCGGACAAGACAAGCAGCCTACTGCGCACCCCCCCCATTCCCCAACCCCAAAAAAAAAAGGAAAAATGTTGCAGATCTAGCACGTTTTCATGGAAGATACATAAATGAAGGCTCTCCATCACATTTTTGTTTTACAGCAAACGCTGTTATGCGCGCGACGCGAGGTATGCTCGCAACCGCGGTGCCGTTCAGCTTCATTATCTGCTGGAATGTTGGAGACCTTCCTCTTTGATGCTCCATTTTGTGAAGGCCTACGCGTTATATGTCAGTGTTTGTTAATAATAATATCTGGGGTTTAACGTCCCAAAACCACTATATGATTATGAGAGACGCCGTAGTGGAGGGCTCCGGAAATTTTGACCATCTGGTGTTCTTTAACGTGCACTGACATCGCACAGTACACGGGCCTCTACCATTTCGCCTCCATCGAAATGCGACCGCCGCGGCCGGGATCGAACCCGCGACCTTCGGGTCAGCAGTCAGTGTTTGTTTGCGATAGTAATGCTATATTTCGCAGCACCGGTTATAGATGTCAGCGCTATCTCTATGAAGATAATATTGTCACGTGGTCGTGACGTGGACGAAGGCAGCAGGCGGCGTGTCCCAGGAGAAACTCTTTATTTGGCCGAACTTGTGGCCGGGAAACGGAAAGTCAGATTACCTCAAAACGCACTGTACAATGACAGCGGCGAACAGGGCGTCGTCCGTCGATAAAACTGATCCACGGCAACGCGCGTCGGCATTTGTATACACGTGGCGTCGAACATTCGGGCGTTATCACTGGTGGCCGAGTTTGTTCGAGAAGAAACTCAGCTGTTCGCGTTTGAGCGCTCAAGCCGAAAAAAGATGATCCGAAAACTTTCTAGAATGCTCTCAGACATTCTGGCGCTGATTGCGCGTGGTACTATCTACACGTGCAATCCGCGCCAGAATGTGATTGGAGCGTGTGTGGCCCTGCCCCCCTGTAAAAAGACATCGTCTCGATGCTTCAACAGAAGGTGGAAGTACAATAATAAAACAAGAAAGTACAATGAGCAATAAGTACAAGCAATAAATGGACAATAATAAAGCAACAAGAACAAAAAAAAATACAGTCCTCAGGTACGTTAGCGCGCATAAAACGGCTTGAGGCACGCGACAATGACGACTTCAGGTCGCGCATGGCACCGTTGAGACTTAGTAGTTCAGTCCGGGACAACCTCGTAGTCTAGAGCGCCTAGACGTCGAAGCACTTTATATGGCCCGAAGTATCGCCGAAGAAGTTTTTCACACAGTCAACGTCGACGTATTGGTGTCCAGACCCACACACAGCCGCCAGGGCTGGTATTAGTGATGCAGAACTCTCGGTGAATGAACTATCGATAGTGTAAGGAAACTATCGACAGTACTACTATCGATAAGCTATCCATAGCATTACCGATAGTGCCATCGATAGTACCATTGATAGCATTACTACAGGTAATACTATTAATAGTACTGTGAGTAATTATGTCGTTGTTGGTCACTGATGTTCCCAAAACATTCAGGATAGCCTACTATGAGCATTGGTCAGTACGTTTATGAGGAATATTTGGGCGAAAGAAATAAATTTTCGCTGCCAAAATGCCTGATAATGTCCATTTAAAAAATTCACAATCGAAAGCAATGACTTACACCTTACAATTTATAAACCTAATTATTCATATTTTTTGTTGGAACGCGAAAATACCAACAATTGCTACTTCACATTTTTTTTATTTTCAAATCGGAGAATGCAATAGAAATGCGAAGCCACCTAGTTTACCGCATATGTAACCGCTTCCTAATAATAATAATAATTGTGGGGATTTGACGTCCCTATAATCACGAAATCAATATGAGGGACGCCGTAGTGGAGGGCTCCGGAAATTTTCAACCACCCGGGGTTTTTTTAACGTGGACCTAAATTTATGTACACGGCCCTGAAGAATATTCGCCTCTAACGAATACGCGACCGCCGCAGCCGATATTCGATCCCGCGACCTTCAGGTAGTAACAGCTTCCTTTCTGCTATATTTGAACAGTTCAACTTTAATTATCATGTGTCAGCCAAGCATTCTGGTGAAAGAACACAAGTACGTCAAATTTCTTGCCCCTAATCCTGCTCCACCGTTTACCACGCACTCGAGGAACGAAGTTTATGCTGCAGTGGGTTCGTGTGGTTGATTTTACTCTATCGATACTGTACTATGAAACTCACTATCGATACTCTTAACTCACCATTGTCGTCTTTCTCTCCCTCCCCCCCCCCCCCCCCCCCCAGTGTAGAGTACCAGGCTAGAGAACGCTATCGCTCAGGGCCGACCTCACTGCTTTTCTGTGAATAAACCCCCTTTCTGTGAATAAACTATCGATAGCACTATCGATAGTTTATTCTACCATCGATAGTTCGATAGTGACACAACTATCGATACTATCGATACTGCTATCGATAGTTCTCCATGACCAGCTGGTACTCTACCTGGCGACGTCGAAGGTTCGTAGCGATGGCTGTCGGTCTTTTGCTGGCACTGGATGCGCAGACGGGCGAGTTGTCGGGCTTCTTAGCCGCCATGACGCAGGACGATGTCCTCAACGGAAGAACTTGGCCACCTCGGTATTTCCCGCACGCTCACTAGGGTACAAGAAAAGTACCACTGGCCACGCCTTGCCACAGACATCGCTCATTACGTGAGGACATGCCGGGACTGTCAGCGACGCAAAACACCGCCTACAAGGCCAGCTGGACTTGTGCAACCCATGGAACCACGTCGCCGACCGTTCCAGCAAATCGGTATGGACTTACTGGGGCCGTTCCCGACGTCGACTTACGGAAAAAGGTGGACCGTCGTAGCTACCGACTACCTCACACGCTACTCCGAAACAAGAACCCTGCCCAAAGACAGCGCCGCCGATGTAGCCAAATTCTTCGTTGAGAACATCGTCCTGCGCCATGGCGCCCAACCGCCTACCACTCGCACACCAATGGCCTCACCGAGCGTCTAAACAAGAAAATCGCCGACATGCTGGACATGTACGTCGACGTCGAGCACAAGACGTGGGATGCAATCCTTCCATACGTGACCTTCGCGTACAACACGGCCGTACGAGAAACGACACCGGTGACGCCATAAAAGTTGGCCTACGGACGGAGTCCGGCAACGACGCTCGACGCCATGATACCAAACATCACCGACGAGGAAAACATCGATGTCACCACGTACTTACAGCGCGCCGAAAAAGCTCGACAACTCTCCCATCTGAGCATCCAGTACCAGCGCAAGACTGAGAGCCATCGCTACAATATAAAGCTCGGAGCAGTGAAGTATCCATGGTGTTGGTGAGGAGGAAGCGTGCCGGCGATGGTAGCCTTAAGTAAAAAAAAAAAAAAAAAAGGAAGACGACGGCAGACTACTTGTTCGAACATTGGTTTGCTGCGGATATTCGACTCCTCCATCGGGTATTCAAGCCGAACGTTGACGTCATGTTTCACTTATTCGGCGAAACCATATAGCAGCAGCGATGATCAAAAAGAATTGCAGAAGCTCGCAAGGAAACCTTTGTTTACAAGACATTCCTAATTTGTGCTTGACTCTCTCTTAAAATTCTGTCTGAAAGCTACTTCCTTGTCGAGATAAATTTTGCTGACGGCATATAATTTCTCGTAATTTCTGCTCTTTCTTGGTAGGACAACATTCATCATATCCTTCGAGTAAGGTGATTTTATTTATTTATTTATTTATTTATTTAATACATACTGCGGACGCGAAGTCCATGCAGGGTAGGCAGAACACAATAGGTAGACAAAAGTAAAACAATCTAGTAAGTTGAACTATACAGTCGTGAGCATAAAACAGAAAAAAAGGGAAAAGAACCGCGAACACTTTTTAAGCACACTACCTAAACAATGCAAATGTACAAAGTAAAAGTGGTACACTGTTTACATGGGTAAGTTGTTCCAGTCGTTAATGGTGCGAGGAAAAAAAGAATATTTGAATATGTTAGTTTGGGCAAAATAGGGGGTTAGAGCATTTGGGCGATGTTGGCGAGTAGGCCTCGTCAATAGTGGACTTAAATACGCTGCCGGATCAAGTGCGAGTTTGTTAGTAAGTAGCTGTGAAAGAAAGTCAAGCCGTAATTTTGATCGACGCGATTCAAGAGTGGGAATGTCATTCAACTGCATCAGTTCACTTGGGGAGTCGAAAGTTGAAAACTTATTGTAGATAAACCGGATAGCCTGTCTTTGTATTCGTTCAAGTTTCTTTACGTTACATTGTGTGTAGGGGTCCCATGCAATGCAGGCGTACTCCAGCTTCGTTCGAATTAAGTAATAATACGCGAGAAGTTTTACAGAGGCCGGAGCATGTTTAAGCATTTTGCTTACAATAGGAGAACACCGAATAATAATGAACCTAATGAGTTTTTTTGAACAAAACCAATGAAGTGTTCGAATGACCGGAAGGCCTAATATAACAAACGGCTTACTATTCTCCGTGCACGCATATCTTGATGAGGCGTTTGGCAACGAAAGTAGCTCTCCCGTAAAAGATAACATGCTTCATTAGGCGTGAAATATTGTTCTTTCATGTGAGTCACAGTGAAATCACTCAAGAAATTTCGCTTTCTGAAAACTTTGTTACGTCGCGTCTCGATTATCGAAAAGCTTTATGCGAGATGTGGCGAAAATTTGTTGAAAGACATAGGAATACTTAAATCATGGATAAAGCGCTGGTGTAGATTGAGAGCGCCTGTGAACAAAATCAAGGAGCCTAACTTATGGCTGCTCTAGTAAAAAAAAACTTATTTATTGTACACTACGTACAACACGCAGAACAATGACTCGCCCCTCTTTGGTATTGAGCGGTTTCCTCATACGAACACTCAGAAGTACTCACTCTCAATATATTCAATGAAGCTTCATGACCAACCGGCGTTCTCGAAAGGAAAGAAATCATATTTACCATATTCCGCTCCAGAACTTTGTGAAAACAATGCAACGAAGGCGAGCAGATAAACAGCCATATTATAGCTGTCTCAGCAACTGCACCGAGGCGTATGAAAGCCACGTCCCATTAGAGCTTCTCTTGTAAAGAGGACGCGGCATGTGCACTTGTAGTTTTGCATAAGCGCCTGCACCTGAAAATTAAACTGTGGTTCAAGTTTAAAGCAAGTACCAGCTGCAATATTCGTTCAAGAGCTAGCAGCTGCTTGATAAGGCAGAAAAATACATCCTATGTGACTACAACTGGCAAGGGGCGCTCAGAAAAAGAGCAGCAAATGCATAAAGCAAAAGCACACACGTGCGCTCACTATGTTATCCGAAAGTACAGCATGCGCACCTACGCCGTGATTGGCTAAAAGCCTGAAAGAGAATTTATTTTGTGCATCCAACCAGCGTATTCCTCCATGAAGAAATGTAAAAATACTGAGAAACATTGCTATAGCGCGAAGTTCGCGCCGTGAAAAAGCTTCCCTGGAGTCAGGCATAATTGTGCACTTAAGTGCATATGTTTAGTCAGAGGGAGAATATGTCACACAATAGCACTAAAGAAGAAAACACTGCTTTCGTGTTAAGATCACTTAGGTGAGTTACAACATGCGTAGTCGACACGTCAGTGTCTTTGTATTAACATCGCGTTACATGGTTGGTCACGTGGCTGCCGCTGCATTGGGCTTAACGAATAAACAGCGCGAAAAGCTAGGACGCCTAAAAGAACGACACTGCAGACAACGGCGCTGACTCGCAAGTAAAAAAAACTAAAATTTAATTTCAAATTGAAACGGGAATAAATAGCATCTGGAAAAGCGTCATAACGAACAACCATCTTGCTTGCACAAGGTTACAAAACGTGTCAATAATAAAACTAAGAAATCGCTTGTAACTCCCGTTTCGATAGGACTCAAACATTTGCTTCGGCATAGAGCTCAGCGCACAAGAGAAATGGAGGTTGTTTACATGTCTCTGGAATGCGAGAAGTGCATCACTCAACCTTGTCAGCCTTATCATAGGCAGAACTGTCACACCTAAGGAATGGTGCGCGTTATGTTCATGTCTAATCAACCACTTCATTGGTTTTTGTGCCACGTGTTGTGACCTTGTGCAAACAAGATATTGTGTGTTATCATGCTTTTCCACATGGTATTCATTCTGTTTTAATTCGAAATGAAAGTTTTGTTTTGGTGTCAGCGCCGTTGTCTGTCGTTCCTTTGCTGATCCTATTTTATTCGGGCTGTTTATTCCTTCAAGATGAAAGCACACAAACTTACCCAATTAACCTTTCTGATGCTGAACGGGTACGTGAGTCCCATAACCGAAAGACCGAAAGCGTTCAAGGGTATTCCTTATTAAGCCACTACAAGCACATATGAGCGTACTATTTTTAAACAAATTGGGGGGACCCTTAAGCTTCGCCTTTAACCCTTTCAGGGTCGAATTTTTTTCGCAAAATACGTGCCAAAAATGTGTAATTTTTTATTGTTGAAATAAATTACTCAGACCATTCTATTTAAGGAAAAAAATTGTCTGAAATTTTTTTCCGCGACCGTAAAGTGACAAAAAATCATTTTGTGTTGTTACATACACATGGTTTATTCATAGTAACATCAAGCAAAATCCTAAACAAAAACACTTTTACGATGTCTTATAAATAAAAATTATGCATTATAATAAACATAATTCACAGACATACAAAAAATAAGCGCACCAGAGTTCTTTTCCGGTAAAAAAAAAATGTTTTTCCTCTAAAACTAAACACTGGGGAATTGTCACCTTTGATCCGATCCGGATCGTCTCACCGCGCACGCTTTCAAGATGTCGCTCCTTCATCATTATCCGAGTCTGAACTCGTAAGTAAGTCCTCGCCTGATGAATTGACATCCAATGAATCAGATCCGGCACTTGGGGAATAGTCCACATCGGAAGAATCGCCGCTCGACTCCCTTGCACGATAGCAAGCGGCGCGAGCTTCCGCAGCGTATAGGCGAACTGCGTGATTGAGCGCACAGAAGAAAACTGTGCGGTTGTGCGACCGTCCGGAAAGCAAAACGAGGGAAAAAGCTATAATGATCCTTCGTCTTATCGCCAACGAGACGGAGTTAGTTTTTCTGAGTTCCCTAAACAGGAAACTCAACCACGGCGGCAAGGTTTGTGTAATTTAGCTCCTCCCGAAACAGATGTAATCGCGCCTCGAGGAGCAATAAACGAGGGAGTCACAAGCGGTCACCCTTTGAGAGATTAAAACTCAGACAGCCATCAACATTGCGGGCGCGAGAAGCGATAACCAACCGAAGGACGAAACCTAAACCAGCCGCACGGCATGCGCGCGTTCAGGTGTGCAAGCGAAAGCCGCCGCGCCGCTTTGGAAAGCAAAAAAGCAAGAGAAAGACATCGGCGCGTGAAAAAAATTTCACGTGTTCCTAAATGTGGCAGCACATGTCAAGCAAGAGAAGTGATCGAAAAAGGCGCGCGTTTTAAACAAGCCGCGCCGGGCGCGCTCGAAGGCGCAAACGACTACCGGCGCGCCACGTTGCGAAGCATAAAAAAAAACAACAACGGAGAGACATCGGCGCATGAAATAAATTTCACAGTTTCCCGAAGCATGGCAGCACATGTCAAGCAAAAAAAATGATGGAAAGAGGCGCGCGGTTAAACCAGCCGAACCGCGAATGTGCTCGGGTGCGTAAGTGGTTGCCGGATCGCCGCTTTGCGAAGCAAAACAAAATAACAACGGAGAAACATCGGCGCATGAAAAAAATTCCACGTGTTCCTAAAGTGTGGCAGCACACGCCAAGAGAGAGAAATGATCGAAAAAAGCACGCGTTTTAAAGATAAAGGCCGTGCCGTACATGTACGGTGAAAACCATTTGGGCACTGTTAGGTGCTGCCGTACATGTACGGCGAAAACCATCAAAGGGTTAAGAGTTTAACGCGATAGCGATATCCCGTCCCTACTGCGTACTTCAATCACTTAGTGCATACTATGTAATGGGTAGTATGGTTTAAACCAGGAGAAATTATGCGCGGCAAATGTGGGAAATGTTTTCGAACTTGCTATGCACCCACTACGTGGTGTTAAGGGAATACGTGCAGTAAGGTGTGTGCAGTTTGTAATGGGTGGCTGGCTTTAAACTATGGAATCGTTATGATAGTCACATATTCTGACGCCCGATGGCAATTTACGCTTGTACCACTCAATATTCCTGGGATATTACATGTTATATTGCGACGCCTATATAAAGGACGTTTGCGTTTGCGAAGCATGGAAGTTATTTTCACAGCATTTCCAAGCAGAGCAAGTTATTTTCACAGTATATCCTAGCAGAGGCATGGCTGTGTGGTAGAACACCTGCTTGCCACGTAGACGACCCGGGTTCGATCCTCAATCGGACCCGAAAAGTTTTATTATTTTATTTGCATCTTTCTCGATTTTTCGGTCACGGACAAGATGATGATTTTTCGCTCACAACCAACGACGCCGACGCCGACAGCGACGCCGACGCCGGAATTTCTGCGAAACGAGCTCTTTAACGCTATCGCGTTAATACAGATAGTCCTCAATGCTTACATGAATGCCTTTACGATATCGCCAGCTCTAAAAAACTTGGTTGAGCGGATGGTTCCGATGTGAAATAGTTGTCGCTGCAGAGAGGCACTGACACAATGGTTGAAAAAAAAGTGAGTTTCGTCGCAAGAGCGAAGCACTGAATGCGATAGCAAGAAATGGGAATGTCACACGAAGATCGACGAGCAGCTCGATACTTGCAGCTTCCCGCTGAAGCACAAAGATGGACACTCAAAAAGGACGCGCAGCTATACAGAGGTATACAGAGCGTGAACTAACAACTATCACAGTTGTTACGCCTTTGTGTTTGAGCAACGCACTGCAAGTGTCGACAACGCAGAACCCGACGCTCGTAGTTATTTCTTCTTCTTTTAAAGCGAGGCGCGCGGAAATTACCTTTCTGCGTCTCCTTGCACGCGGTGGCGTCTGACGCAAGGTGTGGGCGGTGTTCTTTCTTTTTAAATGCGAAACATTTCTTAGCGGACTTCGGCGACTTTGAGCGTATCTATCTATCTATCTATCTATCTATCTATCTATCTATCTATCTATCTATCTATCTATCTATCTATCTATCTATCTATCTATCTATCTATCTATCTATCTATCTATCTATCCGCCTACGACTTTGTGCTTTCCTGATCGTAACGTTAATTGGATGTATACCAAAATTAGTATGGCATAACATCACTGCATGAAGATCATAAATGACTAGTCATATAATTGAAATCATGATATATTGGTCATCAATGGTATGATTTACCTACTTGCCGCAGTCTTGGCGCTCATGCAGCCGTTTCTTTAACATGATATATACCAAAATTTGTATGCCATGACAACAGTGTATGACGAGCATAACTGACACGTCTTAAGGTGCAAATCATGGCACGCATGTCATGTAATTCATGATTTACATGTCTCGGGGCGTTTGCAGCAGTTCAGTCTAATGGATATGCCACAAAATTGGTGTTCCATGATGTGACTTTATCACGAACATAAATTACATGTGGTATAATGAAAATCATGATATGCATATTATTTACGCCGTGACTTACATGCCACGCTCATGGTGAGCTAGCGGTTGTTGCAACCGCTTGATCTACACCAAGACTGGTATTGCGCGACGTGTCTGTATGACTAACATATATGACTGGCATTAACAGTAAAACAATGATTTGCATGTCATGTGTAACATGATTTACATGCCTCGCTCATGGTCAGCTCGCGGGCGTTTCGCTCGCTTGATATACACCAAAATTGCTGTCGTGTGACGTGACTGCATGACGAACATATATGACAGATGGTAACATGAAAATAATGACACGTATGTCATGAATGTCATGACACGCTCATGGAGAGCGCGTGGCCATTTCGCTCGCTTGATATACACCAAAATTGGTGTTGCGCGATGTGACTGTATGGCGAACACATATGACAAATGGTAACATGAATATAATGACATGCATGTCATGTTCGCCATGACTTATGCTCCAGGCCCACGGTGAGCTTGTGGCCATTTCGATCGTTTAATATGCACCAATATTGGTTGTGCACGATGTTACTGTATGACGAACATATATGACAGGTGGGAATAAGAAAATAATGACTTGCATGTCATGCATAGCATGATTTACATGCCACGCTCATGGTGACCTATGAGTCGTTTCGCTCGCTTGATATACACTAAAACTGGTGTCGTGTGACGTGGCTGTATAACGAACATATATGGCAGCTGGTAACATCAAAATAATGATATGTATGTCGTGAATGTCGTGAGTCATGACACACTCACGGTGAGCTCACGGTCGTTTCACTCGTTTGATATAAACCAAAATTGGTGTGGGTGACTGAATATGACGAAGACATCACAGGTGGTAACATGAAAATAATCACATGTATTTCATGATTGTCATGACCCGCTCATGGTGAGCTCGTGGCCATTTCACTCGATAGATATATGTAGCGAGAGATGGAGAGGAGACGTGAGAAGACGTCGGAACGGGGGCGACGTGGCCGTGCCGAACTCGCCACTTTATTCGGGAACTGCCGAAGCGGAGCGGCGGCGGCTGCCTGCGTCCGAACAGCCAGGCGCGTGAACTCGTTCTCTGCCTCGCACCTCGAGCTTCGCATGAGCTGCGCGAGAGCTAGTAAATGATGATGACGGTACAGAATACTCCCCCCCCCCCGCAGAAATGAACCCGAAATGAAAACGATGAGAGCGTATGTACAAATGTTCAGGTTGCGAAAGTAAGGGTCCGTGAGCAGTCCAGGTCGTCAACGTGAAAGGACTATCGGGAACCAGGGGGACTCTGGCGGGCGGCTCTGGGAATGACGCTGCGGACGAGGGTCGTGGCGAAGGCAAGCTGTTGGAAGGAGCTGCTGGTGTCGAGGACACAGGTGTCGTAGCCGGACGAAGAAAACTGCTGGGCACGGCATGAGGCCAATCGACGAAGATGACCGTTGTGCGCACTTTTGGGAAGGTGAGTCGAGCAGACAATGGCATGAAGGCGGGGCACCTCAAGGACGGTAGAGTCAAATGAACGTGAAAGTCTTCGTCGTCCTAAACCCAAGCGCCGCGGAGTATGTTTAACGTACGCCGGATGCGCATGGGAGTGGTTCCTACGATTGCGTAGCGTGACCTGCACTGGATGGTGGGAACGACGCCGGGGTGGGCGGGCGACACATATGGTTTGGGGATGGTGCTGGTGACGTCGTTTAAGTGATTCAGGACAGCGCGTGTGCGGGGCGGCGTAAGGCTGCGGGCTGGCGGAAGATGCGGCCGCGAGATGGCGAAGCTCTACCGGCCGCGCGTCGAGCAAGACGGCGTGCATTAGCGGCTGTGACGTGACGCCATTCACCGCGAGGATGGAGTCCAGCCGCATAAACCATGCCTGAGGTAATGTCCGATGGAACGGCGGCACTGGCGGGCACAGTCGTGGAAGCATGACAGCCGGCAGCTCGTCGAACGACGTGTTCTTCGGGTGACCACTGCAGCGAGAGATGGAGAGGAGACGTGAGAAGACGTCGGGACGGCGGCCGACGTCGCCGTGCCGAACTCCCCACTTTATTCGGGAACTGCCGAAGCGGAGCGGTGGCGGCTGCCTGCGTCCGAACAGCCAGGCGCGTGAACTCGTTCTCTGCCTCGCGCCTCGAGCTACGCATGAGCTGCGCGGGAGGCGCGGCGCGGTGGCTAGTAAATGATGATGACGCTACAATATACATCAAAATTGGCATTGCGCGACGGGACTGTATGAAGGACATATATGACAGGTGGTAACATGAATATAATAACATGAATGTCACGTTCGCCATGACTTACGTGCCACGCTCATGGTGAGATCGAGGTCGTTTCGCTTGCTTGATATATAGCAAAAATTAGTCTTGCGTGACGCGACTTCACGAGGAGCCTATATGACAGGAGATGACATGAAAATATTGACATGCATGTCATGTGCGCCGTGACTTAAATGTAGGCCGCTCCTTGCTGGCGGCTTCGCATTACATCGATTCCCCGGAGCGTGGGATCAGCCAGATTTTTTTTTGTGCGAACTTGCTGCTGCCTTACAATCAACAAAGGACAGAGCCTACAACTACCAACTCCCTATCACGAAAAAGTTAACTAAATGTCGATGCTATATCCTGAATATATCACTGAATGGTTGTCAATTTAGCATTGCACGAATGTTTGATTAAACTGTATCGGTAGGAACGAAGAAAATCGCTATAATAGCACATTTAGGAACTCGTGAGTATTTGAAATCAAACTTATCAAGCGTGCCTGTTATCCTGAATCGGGAGGAGAGTGCGCCAAAATCTGATGAAAAGAGGATACAGCGCTTGCAAGCGGAATGGTTTGTGCGGAACATGTGTGTGTGCGCTGCCACCTTGCGAATACCTTCAAAACAACTATCAAAACCACTTTCTAGAACATCAACGTGGTTGCACTAAAGTCTGAAAGCAATCGATTCGGTGGTTTTGATCTAAAACATTAGAACATGGGGAAGAAAAAGCCGGCAGATCCCACGCACTGTGGGGAATCGATGTAATGCGAAGCAGCCAGGAAGGAGCAGGTCATGCTTTACATAATTTGCATGTCTTGTTTTGCGTGTTAGGACCTATCATTTATGTTCGTCATACAGTCACGTCCCGCAATACGAGTTTTTGTTGTATATATATCTAGCGAACTGGACGCAAGCGCACCATGAGCGTGTCATGTAAATGGCGTTGTAGATGACATGCATGCCAAGATTTTCATGTTACCACCTGCCACTTATGTTCATTATACAGTCATGTCACTCAATACCAAGTTTGGTGTATATCAAGCTAACGAAACAGCCGCGAGCGCTCCATGAGCGTGGCATGCAAGTCATGTCGCACATGACAATTCATGATTTTCATACTACCACTAGTCATTTATGTTCGTCATACAGTCTCGTCACTCAATACCAAGTTTGGTGTATATCAAGCTAACGAAACGGCCGCGAGCACGCCATGAGCGTGGCATGCAAGTCATGTCGCACATGACAATTCATGATTTTCATACTACCACTAGTCATTTATATTCGTCATACAGTCACGTCACTGAATACCAAGTTTGGTGTATATCAAGCTAACGAAACGGCCGTGAGCGCGCCATGAGCGTGGCATGTAAATCACGTGGTTCATGACATGCACGTCATTATTTGTATATTACCACCTGTCATTTATGTTCGTCATACAGTCACGTCACTCAATCCCAAATTTAGTGTATATCAAGCTAACGAAATGGCCGCGAGCGCGCCTTGAACGTGGCATGTAAATCATACTTTTCATGACAAGTTAGTCATGATTTTCATGATACGACCAGCCATTTATGTTCGTCATGCGGTCATGTTATGCCATACCAAATTTAGTAGAAATGTCATTAACGATACGGCCAGGAGAGCACAAAATCGTAGGCGGATAGATAGATAGATAGATAGATAGATAAACAGATAGATAGATAGATAGAGAGATAGATAGATAGATAGATAGATAGATAGATAGATAGATAGATAGATAGATAGATAGATAGATAGATAGATAGATAGATAGATAGATAGATACGCTCAAACTCGCCGAAGTTCGCTAAGAAATGCTTCGCATTTAAAAAGTGGGACATATGAGTCCCACTGCCCCACAGAGGGTTAAGGGAACACGGCTGGTCCAGGAAACGCAGCGGTTTTCGTACTGTCAGTCCTAACGCGAAGTAAGCGTTGAGAGTACAGCATTTTTCCGAGCCGTCTCCTGATGTCTATCGAGATAGAGAGCGCGCCAGCGGTCGCGACCGCGGCCTTGAGAGCAAAGTTCGCTGTTGCTTCTCGAATGAGACAGCCCCCTCCCTCCTGTCTTCCTCCTTACCGAAAGACGCCCGGACCATTTTCTCTTTGCTTGGTTGTCCTGTCCTTGGTAAGTTCCTCGTGAAAGTTCTTTGGCAGGTTCGTTGCTAGGCTTCGTTGATAGACTCTCTGGTAGGCTACATTTGTTTGGGCTTGTTGCTAATCTCATCGGCATGGTCTTCTTTTTTTCTTTTTCTTTCGCCTTGGCCAAAGAAAAAGAAAAAAAGACCACTGAACGGCTCTTACAATATGTTGAAAGTCTGAGACAAGAACCAACTAAAATACTTAGAATACAATTTATAACTATTTTGTCCAATTCATTATAACTTTTAAGCATCGGGACGAGCTATGTTACTTTCTGCAATAAGACGGTTGCTTGTAGGCTTTCAGAATGATTGATGTGTGAGTGTCGTGATTTTGACGTCACCAGAAATATAGACGCGTTCCGCGGCTGGAGACGTCGACATGGCATCTGCCATATATGTGAACGGAACTGAGGGCGTGTTCCGAAGAGGCACCTCCAACCGAGTCCGCGCTTTGCCTCGTAAGTAAGCACGCAACAAATGATCAACTAGCTACCATTGCCAGGTAACACACGCAATTTCAACGAGGCTCTACAGCACAGAATCAGCCAGACCTAATCTCTCTTTCTGAATTAGGATTAGCACTAGGAAAAGAAGTAACTACGAAGCAATACAGAAGGTATCATTGCTGTGAGAATCGTTAACGCAGAGAAATAACGTACTAATAAGAAAGAATGTACTTTCTCTATCTTTCGTTTTTTTTTCTATTTTATTCTCTATCTGTCTGTACTCGTTCTCTCGCCCATCATAGTTATTGCATCCCACGGCGGAAAAATTGCCGCACTTGTTCTGGGAGCAAAGCAGAATAGGAAGAAGATGAAGAAGAGGATGAAGAGAGCACGTGTTGGTTTACGACGAAGATAATTTTCGATCTACGACAAACCGCAGACCTCAACCATAACAGATCTGATGCAAAATAAAAGCAGTACGTCAAGCACGACCCCGCCAAGCTTTGCTTAACCCTTGTACTCCGGAATCATTTTGTTTTAGTTAGGTTACACTGTTAAATAATATTAGTTTTATTAAGCATAGTGAAATACGAAATTAATTTTGTCTACATACCATCGCAATACAGTTTCGTGTCAAAATGCCCACCAATTTTTTTCAGGGTGAACACTAGCACATTGCCTCGAAATACGCCCACTTTTTTCATTTACCATGACCAGAGCTAAGTTGTATCTAGAAGACATTAGGTCGCCTGCAATAGAACCAGCCACGCACTTCAGTGGATGAAACGTGTCCTCACTGCCCCCCTAACTGTGACTGAAGCGGATACCGACCTTTTACAGTATTGTTGTTGAAATTTTAAAGCGAAACACTAATCTCCTAGTGCTAGTAAATATTTGAGACAACGCCAGGCTCACTTATGATAATAGGGTACGTGGCAAAAGATGCACAAAATATGCTTTCGCATGATATACAAGGCACATATTGGGTCACAGATTATACATAGAGATTATTATTTTATACCGAGCTTAATCGACATGAAGTGCTTTGAATGAAACCTGACCATTAAAAGAGCTTCTATGAAATACACGGCAAATTATCTATTTGTCAAACTATCTTTTTAGGCATTTAACAGTTCAAGCTAACATATTGATTACTGTTATTTGGTGAAATAACCAGAGAAGAGTATAATAGTTCAACGAAGATAAATGGACGGGTGTTTTTTAAGGATTATGCTTGCGCTCGGTGAGATTTAGAACAAGGACTTGAAAAATGGGAGCCAATGCTTTTCGAGCTGGAGGTTACCTCAGCAACAATGTTCCATCCTAAAATAGAGCCGTTTACGATAGCAAATACGTATACGCTTGCTTTCCGCAGCATGTTGACTCTGTTTTGATGTCACGGTCGCTAAACGTGTCCTTGCTGATATAATTTGTTCTGCATGTGCGCTGTCTTTATCCTTTTCATTTTGCTGGTGGTAGCTTTGACTGAAACTGGGCTATACTTCCCACGCGCATAGTGAAACACAGTTTCACCTGCCTATAGCGCTTAAATATTGCTGCTGAGTCATCACTTCCTGCGAAATCAAAACAGGGCTTTATGACCTTCTAGACTTAATAAACATTTTGTGTTTTCCGAATCGCGATGTGCAAACATGTCTAGAAACGAAAAAGCTCAACCAAAGTTGGCTCAGCTTTTAAGGCTTTTTCCTGCCCTAAAATATTTGTTTCACGTATATCATGTATTTGACAGCCAGACTATCCTTGTCCTAATTCATCAATATTTTCTTTAGTTTTCGCCGAATGGTTTTGGTACGACCTGTCGCTTTTTGTTTTTCTCAAAATGCGTAGCTGGGTGATTCCACGTAAGATCGAACAAAGCATGGCCGGTCGACCTCTTACATTTATTTCAAAATTTTATATATTGTTGCCTGATGAGTGGAAAGAAGAGATCCGCAATTGGTTTTGCTGAAAAAAATTTTTCGAAGCACCGGAAATCAATAATGACGACGAGGTGGAGTGCCGTCCTCAATGCAGCCGACACCTATTTCAGTGCTGCTTGCCTTTTTAAGAAACTGGAGTATAAGCCTACATTCTATACACTTAGCGTGTAGAAAGTACGATCTACAATTGCCTATCCTGGCGCAACGCCCTTATTCGACGGGCCGTAAATACCAAGTGAAACAAAATTATGCAACATGTTTTTATTGATTGTGAAAGCTGATGTGCAAGAGAATAAGTGGGGAAAGCTTAAGAAATATAAAAATTGGGATTTTTTTTAATCGTCGTCAGAATTTTTCACTGTATGCTGTTTTCTTGAAGTTAGCGCGATCGTATATCCTTATTGAAAAGTGATGTTATTATAAGCTTTGGCTGTTTGATAAATAAGCTTGCTGATAACGTAATGCGGAATTTTTCGCCGCTCTGTCGTACGCCTTTTCTGAAAGAAAGACCTGCAAAGTGGGCCAAAAAACGTTTCCTGGGTCGATTTTGAGATTTTTTTATAAAAATATATACACTACCCAGAGAAACCAAAAATAACTGGACGCAAGCGAAAGCATGCATATATGTAGCTAAACAAATTTGAAGTACGTAGCTTTAGTACATTTTGTGTAACTCATCACCAAAGTCGGGACAAACAGCAGAGCAGATAAGCGTGGCACTCCACCTCGTCGTCATTATTGATTTCCGGTGCTTCGAAAAAATTTTTTTCAGCAAAACCCATTGCGGATCTCTTCTTTCCACTCATCAGGCAAGAATATATAAAATTTTGACATAAATTTAAGAGGTCGACCGGCCATGCATTGTTCGATCTGTTTCAATTCAGCGAGACTTCCGTTTTTCAATTGCTTCACCACCTCTTCATTCCATTATCTTTCACAACAGAATTTAACACCTTCGATGCAAATTGCTAAAGGACTTTAAGACGAATTCACGTTAAATTCGTGTTCTTCTCGAAAAGAGGTTCGCAGTACCCTCAAAGCTTGTTATATTAGTTATTACTTTATGCAAAGAGATTACTCACCCACAAAAAATGAATGGCAGAAAGCTGGAATAACGACTAGTCTCGCAGAAATTAAAAAAAGAAACTTAGTATTCCGTATGTTAACCCGAGACTGAACTAACAAGATTAAAAACCGGGTGGAGCGCGTTTGCCAGTCATTCTCAGATCATTATTGGTAGTTTACCATATACCTCAAGAGAAAGCTGTACAACTGCCGCACCTTACCGGTACTTGCCTAGGAGCTGAAACCTGGGGCTTAAAAGAGGGTTCAACTTTAATTCAGGACGGCACAGCGAGCAATCAAAAAATAATGATAGGTGTAACCTTAATGGGCCCCCTAAACCACCTCCGATACTTTTTTAAACATTTCGAGTGCACACGTGCTCAGAATGCCATGACGACGTGAACAGCGTGTGAGACACAAGGACAAGGAACCGACGAGGACTAGCGCTGACTTCCAACTGAAATTTATTAACACGAACACGTAAAAACAAAAACAAAGTGGCACACGTGATCACCGCTTAGTCATTTGCGCGTGACGGCAGACATTGAAAGTGAATCGAGCGACACAAAAATAGCAAAAGTCCAAAAATCGCGAAAAAGACAACAAGCAATGCAACCGGAATCTATAGGTTGTTTGACCGGATGAAGTAAGGTAATCTATTTCTTTGTCAGTGAGGGCGATTGAGGGTTTGCTGATGCAATTACCTTTTGCGATAGTTGCAGCTTCAATGATGACGTGCGTACTGTCGTGACGGGGCCTAGCTAAAATCTGTGTGTTATAGAATGCTGGAGAACACCCGCACTGTGAACAGTGCGGTTTTTCTCGAGCAGATATATTCCGGTCATGCCATGCAGAACCCTCTGCAGTGGGCGTACCTAGGCTTCTTCTTCTTCCAACGCTATTCCTATTTACCAACATTCTTCATATGGCGTGTGTTACTTGGCGCCGTAAGTAACGTATAGATTAGGCGGAACGTAGCTGTAGCAGGCGTAGGTCAAGACAAAATAAGTCTATTGAAACCACAGGCCACCTTGAAATAGGAAAGCGATGGTAGGTACTAGAAGCCCTCAAGCTGCGAGTTTTAGAAAAGACAGGTCTGAGTGGTTGTGATCTATTGCCCATTTTTTACCTTTACTTTTCTTTCTAAAACCGAGTAAGCGAAAACGTTTTACCAAAGTTTAATGGGCGATTGTTAGCGAGAGCAGTATATATTTATTATGAAGGTGTAATTTGTAGTTAGTCACTGTCAGTGTGCGAGATGCAGCTTGTCCTAAATAACAGTGGTTGAATGAAATAAACACAAAAAGCTAACGCAAAAAGATTTAAACGTTCGCTTTGTAAGGTCTTCGCACTTCCTGTGCTATAGCTTCTGCTTTTTTATTTTCTTAAATTATTGCACAAATGCTCATAGCCACACGCGTCGTTTTAAGCGCTTAAACACTGAGCAACTGTATAGTTCTAGCGATAGGCTACGTATAATGTACGACAACGATTGCAGTACTACCAGCACGCTTGTCCCGCGAGTGTTGTTGGTTTTATCTGAAATTTGAGCTGCGCTGGGTCAAAGAAGAACGTTTTCGAAATATTTGGAGGAGTTAGGTAAATGCGACGTACAATAAAAACCGAAGAAGCAACTTCTCACACATAGTGTAGGCATTATCTCGACAAAATCATACGGTCCCTAATCCATTTTCTGAAGACGACATCAAGACGGAAAGCAAGCTTGTTCTACTCAGTCGATGAAGCCCCCCCCCCCCCCACCACTT
Source organism: Rhipicephalus appendiculatus (assembly GCA_030522465.1). Lineage (NCBI taxonomy): Eukaryota > Metazoa > Arthropoda > Arachnida > Ixodida > Ixodidae > Rhipicephalus > Rhipicephalus appendiculatus. The sequence continues at coordinate 2,567 of JALIZH010012142.1, read as the reverse complement.
TCCCGGAAATTTTCTGTAACTACCACGCTTTTGCAGTGCCTCCGATGTAGCCTCACCTTTGACCAATCATGTAGGTGATGTGATGAAATCATGTGACGTTACGACGTGTTGCGTCAATAATGACGCAATCATGGCGCTATATGATGCCGTCATCCCATGACAGTTTCTTATATCGCCGCCGACGTCGACGGCTACTTTATGTGCTTCATGAGGCCTGAAAAGCTTCTGCTTTAATAATCTGACACTTTTTTATGGTTATATTTCATGGCGCGCAATGAATCAACCGAATGTGATAATATTCCAGTGCCATTCTGGGGCCCTGAAATATGTACGTGGCGCCATCTCTGGGCGGCATCGACGGCGCCCTGCCACAACTGAATGGGAAATAGGAGGAAGAAAATCATATCTCTTGAAAAAAGCTTGTCAAAAACGACTCCGGGATCTATACTGCAGGCACCTACTAGAACATTTTGGCAAAATTTCAGCATCGCACTAGAAACGTGTGGCTTTCCAGGACAATTGAACACCGCCCATTAGAAACACATGGGGCCTCATTGTAAAATATTAAACACTCTGGGAAGCCACGCGGCTTGTAGTGCGACGCTGTCATTTTAACAGAATGTTCAATTAAGTATCTTTTGCATAAAACCGAGAGCAGTTTTCATCAGATATGTTTTTTTTTTGTATATTTCCCTTTCAGTTACGGCATGCCACCGCTGTCACCGACCAGATATCGCGCTACGTGCACATGTACCCATGAACTGGTAAAGTTCTAAAAGGAATAAAAAATTACGATTAAATCCCAGCTATAAGGCATGATGTGTGGACGTGGTAACTGAAGTCACAAGAAACAACCAAACAATACCTGCAAGTTATGGAACTCGCACAAGATTCTCCTGCACAGAATCTGCTACGAATAATTTTTATAAACTATTAGTTATTTACAAAGCGATATTACCACCCACCATATGTAAACTTGCATACAGGTATACAAAAATTTGGTACATACTGTTCAACATCACTGTGCCTTATCCCTGCGCTCTTAATCTTGTTCCACATAGTTCCAGATAACACAGTCGTAAACAAACGCTAACCGTAACAGGCGGAGGTGTTATATGGATCACAGCTGTTTCGCGAGCGCTATCCGGAACAGCAGCTGTTTGTTTCTTTAGTTTTTCTTAGTTCAGTGGAAGCCAGATGTGTAATCGAACCCAGCGATTTGTTCCGGTTACCGCATTGCGTGCTTTCACGGTTGTTCCACTTACGACTGCTAAGCGACGCCGTATCTGCATCTCATGTTCCAGCTATACAGCTTATGCGCGTCGGGGAGGAGGTCGAGCCTTCCCATGAATCCTTTCTTCGATTACGAAACAACTATAGTGCTGCAACGGAACAAAGCACGCCAAACGCGGGATTGGCGTTCGCGAAATAACGACTACAGAGACTCCCTGTCTATCTGCTGCGGATCTTCCTGAAAACCGAAAAAAAGCATGTGCGTGTACTCTCACCGACACTCCCTTCACTGGCGGGAGCGTTGCGGTGGTTACGTAGTTGCACTGACGAGTGCTTGATTAGGCTATAAGGTCTACAGACAGCGTGCGCCATTTTCTTTGCTGGCGAATGTGCGTAGTTTTCCGAAGCTTCGTGTTCGTAGATGGTTCCGGACATAGGTCGGCGAACTCACTCATGAGTCGACTCACTCGGACTCACTCAGACTCACTCAGACTTACATCGAGCCGTGAGTCTGAGTCTGAGTGAGTCCAGGTGAGTAACATTTTTGTGAGTTGGAGTCCGAGTGAGTCCGGTGGAAGAACTTTTTTGTGAGTGTGAGTCCGAGTGAGTTCGGCTGAGGAAAATCTTGGTGAGTCTGAGTCCGAGTGAGTCCAAGGCGCAAGATATATTTCTTTAGTGAGTCTGAGTGAGTTTTACCTTCTTTTGCCGACCTATGGGCCTATCTACTGATCTTCGGCATTACTATCAGCCTTACTAGGATTTACGTTTTTTACTGGCGTCTACTCACACGTATTCCAAAACAGTATCGTTCATACATCGTTTCAGTATTTATTGATCAGAGGCGCGAATTACGTAGGGGGGTGCCTCGACCACCCCCGGCTCGCCAACTTTTCCAGGGAAGTTCTTGGTAAATATATCTTATGTTGTCATCTCTTTCAAAAGGTGCAAGATATCAAAAGGTGCAAGAAGAGCGCCGATTACGTGAGGTATTGGTGTTAATATGCATTGACACCATTGTCGAAACAGCTAAATTTAGGCTCACGGACTCATCAGGTCGACTCACTCGGACTCAGTCAGACTCAGATCGAGTCATGAGTCTGAGTCTGAGTGAGTACGGGTGAGAAATGTTGTGGTGAGTTTGAGTCCGAGTGAGTCCGGTTGAAGAAAATTTTCGTGAGTGTGAGTCCGAGTGAGTCCGACTCACGAAAATTTTGGAGAAGTCTGAGTCCGAGTGAGCCCTGAGCGCAAAACACATTTCATGAGTGAGTCTGAGTGAGCTCCACAAGTTTTGCCGACCTATGGGAGGCTCTGGGACCATCGTTATGAAGTTCGCC
>JALIZH010012141.1:0-90290 GCA_030522465.1 Rhipicephalus appendiculatus | reverse complement strand
AGATCCCAAGTACCATGGGAATCGATGTTATGCGAAGCATGCGGACGCAAGGTGACTGAGTTGTAATTTTTTTATTGAGCGAAACGGTACGTAATGACGTTAAATATATGTACAAATGTTGTATGCGCAGACATATGTTGATCAGTCGAATATGTTTCATATAACCAGTTGTTTTTGCAGTTGCGTAACGATGCCAACCGAAACATGGGTATTACCTACACCAAAAGGTAATCTGATATGTAGCACTTATGCTTGCGAGGATGGTAGCCCTGGATACCGAAACATGGGTATTACCTACACCAGAAGAGGTAATCTGATATGTAGCACTTGTGCTTGCGAAGATGGTAGCCCTGGATACCGAAACATGGGTATTACCTACACCAGAAGAGGTAATCTGATATGTAGCACTTGTGCTTGCGAGGATGGTAGCCCTGGATAGTGCTTCGTGGACACACTACAGTGGATGGCGCTTAAGTATACTGTTAACGTTAACCCGACATGACGCCTGCTTCATAGGAGTACATATGTAACATTTATAAAGTTAAATAGCCAGCACTGGAAGCACAACTGACTTTTAACCAACATTACGCCTGCAGAGGGTCTTTTTCCAAAGCAGTTCCGAGACCTTGCGTGGCTCCGTGGTAGAATACTTGATTGCCACGCAGATTGCTTGGGTTCGATTCCTGCTGGGACCCTGATATTCATTATTTGCATTCGTCGGATCAACGCTGCCGACGTCAGTTTTTCTTAACGCTCTCGCTTTTTAAAAAAACTGGGGGACCCTTAATCTTCGCCTTTAAGAGTTGAACGCGATAGCGACATCCTGTCCCGAGTGCCTACTTCAACCACTTAGTGCATCCTTCCTATGTACCCACTACGTGGTGTTAAGGGAATACGCGCAGTACGGTGTGTGCCGTTTGTAATGGGTGGTCGGCTTTAAACTACGAAGTCGTTATGATAGTCGCATATTCTGACGCCCAATGGCAGTGTACGCTTGTACCACGCAATATTCCTGGGATATTACTTGTTATATATCGACGCCTATATAAAGGACGCTTGCGTTTGCGAAGCATCAAAGTTATTTTCACTGCATTACCAAGCACAGGAAGTTATTTTCGCTGTATTTCCAAGCAGAGGCATGGCTGTGTGGTAGAACACCTGCTTCCCACGCAGACGGTCCGGGTTCGATGCTCACTCGGACCCGGAAATTTTTATTTTTTATCTTTCTCGATTTTTCGGTCACGGACAAGATGATGATTTTTCGCTCACAACCAACGACGCCGACGCCGACGCCGGAATTTGCGCGAAACGAGCTCTTAAACGCTATCGCGTTAATACTGATGTCTGTCCTCACCGCTCCTGGGTAGACATAAATTGTCAAACACCTGTGGCTCATACCCGCCTACCACGGCCCGTGGTATGCGGGTATGTGCCACACGTGTCTGCAGGAAAGGGTTTGACGACGTATGCGACAGGATTTTCACGTTATTCATGTCATGACCAGCCAGACATATTCGTCAATACCTCTTACGCTCCCATACACAGTTTGGTACAGCCCAAGTTAAAGAGGCGATCACGAGAGCGCCCAGACGTAGGCGGCTAGATAGATAGATAGATAGATAGATAGATAGATAGATAGATAGATAGATAGATAGATAGATAGATAGATAGATAGATAGATAGATAGATAGATAGATAGATAGATAGATAGATAGATAGATAGATAGAAACGCAAAAGTGCTTACAGTACGCAAAGGAATGCTTCGCATTTAAAACGTATGCGACTGTGCCTCATATGTCTGTGCACAACATTTGTAAATATCTTTAGCGTCATTCGAAATTGTTCGCTGAATAAAAATTATACCACAGTCACGTTGCCTCTGCATGCTTCGCATACCATCGATTCCCATGGTACGTGGATGTGCCAAATTTTTGTATATTGATGTTTCAGAGCTTGTACAGTGTCTATTGGTGTTTGGCAGCAATAGCACCGTTTGTCGTTGATGCATCCACGTTCACGCCTAGTGGCACATCTGTACCCAGAGAATTAACGTCTATGATCATGATTTACCCTTGAGTAGTTACTACTTCATTTATTAACTACCCAAGGGTAGTTAAAAGTGAAGTAGTTAACAAACATTCGACACAGCTCAGGGTGGATCCCGCGCAAGGATGACATCAACAAGCACATAACTAACACAGGTACAGTGAACTAGACTTCTAGTTCCTTGTGAAACTGGTACTCAATACGGTACTCATTCGAAGCGTCGGCATTTGACGAAAGAAACGCCATGGTGTGCGCTCCCAGAAATAGGGTAACCTATGCCCGTGCTTGAGCATATACCACACAGGCCATAAGGAACAAGAGAAGCAGAGTTCCTAGCTTGAGCCGCAAACACGGGAAGGCGTTCGGGTGCCCGCTGGTGTTTTTCTCCCTGCACCATAGGAATCACTGGGTGACATTCACCCGTTGATGTCGTTGCCTTCCTGTGATGCTTATTGCAACAGATTTAGAAGTCTGTACTAAATCACTTGAACCAGTAGGCGGCGTGGAAACGCCATTGCTGCATGTGAAAGTTGCATTACTCTGGAGATGAGGTGTCACACGCTAGCCTTAGCGCTACCCTTCTAGCTTTTCGGCCGAGGCCTATTTCCTCTATTTCACGGGAACAAACATTCATTATTAATTAATTAAACAACTCACACACTATGCGAAAGGCAAAGCGCACACTGCGGCGTCACCGAACCGAATCAACGCGTATGGCGCCTGGCACTGAGCGTAGACTTTCTGACAATATTGAACAGAAAGCTTCCATTGCGCTGAAAGTGCCGAAGCGCTTCCCTGTCGGCGCCGGCTTGTGTCATGATGTTGTACTTCACCACTCCCGGACATCGAGACCGTCCCCACCTACCAAGATCATTGTGAAAGGGAGAAGTTGTGAGAGATAAGGCGCGTTTGTAAATCTTCGTGCATGTGCGTCAGTAGCGCAGTGGGCAATATAGAAAAAGAAATAGTCGGTAGCGCAGGGGTTAGAGCAACCAGCGCCTAATGTAGCGGAACGAGAGGTCGTTGGTTCGACTCTCCGGTGATCCAAATGACGGAAAATTTTCTTCTGCTTTTCTTTGTGCTACGTGTTTGGTCCCACCATTTCCAAAGGGTGACGTCACATCAGTATCAGTATCGATGACTGAACCGGATATACATTTACTTCGCTCCAATGAGCGAACAACTTTCTTTTTGTAAGCGCGCGTGTATGTGTGTGTGTGTGTGCGTGTATCGCAGATTTTGTTAAAATGCATCCCATTCGCGCAGTTACAGATGCGTTTACATTGTTTTTCATTGCTCTTGCTGCCTGGAATCTGTAATGTTTATTTATTTATTATTGTTATTATTATTTGAGATCTTCCTTTCTCTATACCAGCGCACTCGACAAGGCTTGTGTTTCGATGCAGACCGTGATTTAACGGAGAAAAAGAGCTCAACTGATCAGATGTGCGATAGAGTTGAAAAACGTTCGTGTCGGAGATTATTAATAACTGAGCTCGTCGTGGTATTGGGCTCAACCGTCCAGAGTGAAGTGCTCTTTTCGTCGAGTTGCCACCATACAAAAGTCCCCGTTCAGATAAGTACGCTCGGCGGCTCACCAGAACACGCCGAGTCATTCACTGAGTCGTTTTACGCGTATTTATTATGGAGAGAACGTCGCGCCTTCGAGCACCCGCTAAGCACCGCGCATCTCATCAATTTTCACGCGGCATTGTTGCGACTCGAGCCAATTAACCGGAGCGTCGCGTGGTCTTTACCGTGAAATACGGAAGTGGAGAGAGTTGCAGGGGAGCAAGCGCCTGCACTCAAGGGTCGTGGTTTGCCACTGACTGACGAAAACTTGACAATGTCGCGCATAGTGCGTTCATTTGACGTTAGATAAATTGCAGTTTTTCGGCTCTTGGAAACTCCTGCAGCCACTGTTGCCGGAAATGAGTTCTTTTCTCGATATACCGGTTGAGCTGCAGCGGATGGCACAGAGAAAAGTTGAGAACTCGTGTAGCTTCTGTGATTTGGGCGGGAAGGAAACTCTTAAAACTAATCTGTTTTTTAGGGTGATAGAAATTTGCCAAACCGACAGCGTCAAGTGTTGCAAATCATTTCTGCGGAATCGCGCAATATGGTGGAAAGGTTAAGAGAGGTAAGTTTTTATCATTCTCCATCGAAGAGATACGACGATCAGAGGTGAGCGTGGACAAGATTGTTATTAAACAAAGATAAAGTGATTCAAACACACATTAAAAGTTACGGCTTACGTACTGATTTTCTTTTTCTTTCTTTCTTTCTTTTCATCACCAGAGGAAACGAAACGGCTCTCATTGTTTGCGAGCATTGCGTGAGCGCTTGTCTACGCAGTTGCAATCGTGCCTAATGACTCACGTTACGGCGCCGGTGCCGGAACGTCAGATCGTGCGTTTATATTGAGGCAAAATTAAAATATGGCATCAGGAATCAAAACATGACCTCTATAAAAGATCAGATTGGCGTATGAGAAAAGGCTGACAGTCGACACTACCTCGATCGAGATAACAGAAATTATATCCTGGGACTGCTCATACAGATACTCATATGATGGGCGCACCTTCGTGGGTGGCATTTCTGTAGCCGGCCGCCGACTAGTTTTTGGTGTACGTCAACGCCATTGCCGACATCTGTAACTGATAACAAACTTCGCTTGAAAATGTGTGAGACTGTTACACTCAGGGTGTCCACGTAAATAAGACATCGCTAATGCGGTCACTTGTATGCCTCAGCATTCCGGCGAACTCCAAAATCAATGAGGGGGTATTAAAGGTGCCGAAGAAAAAATAGTACCGTAAACCACACACCGTACTTCTCCCCAAAATACAATATAGAAATTGCTTGACTGAAAGAAAGAATAAAATTGAAATAAGCAATACGCAGGTTAAGAAAGGAAGAAACACGAGAGAGTGACGGAAAAGAAAAGAAAAATACAAAGGTCTGATACTGGCTTGTGTCGGGAATTCTCATTAGGGCAAATCATCGAAAAAACGAGCCGAGACCGCGAGGAACGTGATACCACGCCATCTTGCGAGCAACATTGGGTGTGTAAATGGGAGAACACCTATTAACACCGGCACGATTCACGCGGCCATTTTCACCCCCCGGCTGGCGAGAACGTCGTAGCGTTTTCATTACGGTCCCGGTAACGCCATGGCTGTCCTCTAGAAAGGCCCAATGGGTTTCCAAACATAAAAGGAAGGAATGAGTCGCGTAGCGTTGATGGGGAAGCATGGACGAAATGGTCTGGCGAGGGAGATGGGCCACATTGTATGACATGTGTTTGTTAATGTTGATTACAAATACGGTGTAGGCCTAATAATGAATTCATCTTGCATTCTGCATATGTTGTCTGGTTGGGAGGGTCACGGGAGTTGTTCAATCCTTTTGATACGCCGCCCTCAAGGTCCTTGTATGAAGGAGATTGGACAACTTCCACATCTTCACAAACCTGACTTCATATATAGATGGACTCAGTATCGCATTTTATATTTCGAATCTACATGAGTAAACGCCCTCGGTTAAACACACACACGAGCCCATAGATTACATGTATGTATATAATCTATGTGCATGTGTTAGTTGTGCCCTTCCAAGACTTACGGTTGAGCATTCTTTGTACCAGCAACTCGACAACATAAGAAAACGATACATCAGAGGTAGTCAAGATGGAACCTATCCGCTGTGAAGCACAGGCTAGAAGAAATTACTCTGCAGCTTCCCTGCGGAAGGAGCAAAACTGTACTGATAAGCAGAAATGAACGTAAGTACTTCTTCAGTCCCTTCTGTTACATTTTCATCGTCCTTTTTATTTTGTTTTCCTTAAACATGACCTAATCGCGCGTGTCTGAACTGTGGTGACTCTGAATACATTCTATAGCAGGGCCGTTTACTTTACCGGCTCGTCGAATCAAAATTTAAAAAAATATGCGGTTAAGTTGGAGCGATTCGTGTTCATCAAGTATTCAAGCACCCTGTTTCTTTCTTTTTATTCTGATAAAAGAAATTCACATCTGTGAACTCCTTCCTGAAAGACTTTTTTTCCTTTCTTCTGTAGAAGTTAACGGCGAAGATTAATGGCGAAGATTTTCTTCTGTAGAAGTTAACGGCGAAAGTTAACGGCGAAGATTTATCCTGAATGACTTCGCTGATACCACGGGTATTCAATTTCGAGCTGCTCAGATAACCCACACTACGTCTGCAGAGCTCCTGGCCGATTTTCGTTTCTGATTCCTTGTTTTTTTTTCTTTTTTTTTTCTTAGACGAATCACTGAAAAAAAAGGCTTGAAAGAAGCGGCTGTGCGTACATCACGTGGCGGATCCTTAAAATCTCGTCGTCCGTGCCTTTTGGTTCGGATTCGCGGTTACCGCAAATTATTCCTTGTGATAAGTGCCCGTGGTATGCAGCAGACTCTCTTGCCTTATAAAAATGTTTTTCTCAATCTTGTAGTAGGTGGAATATTCTGTCTTGTTTAAGTACGTGTCGTAAGAAAAACCAAAGGAGCTTTAGTACAATAAGACGCTGAAGTGTCCACTAGGCAACGTTCAAAAGTTATGTCAACATTCTAAAATATTTTAAGTAGATTTCCAAACTATGGCCCAGTGTCCTTTGAGCTACTTTTTTCAATTATAAATACTACTATGAATTTGGATTTTCACGTCACAAAACAACGATATGGTTATTAGGAACGTCGTAATGGAAGGTTCAGGAAATTTAGACCGCCTGTTGTTCGGTAACGTGCACGTAAATTAGGTACACGACCCTTTCGCATTTCACCTCCGTTCGAAATGCTGCCGCCGCGTGCCTTATTCGATCGCGCGACCTTCTGGTCGGCACTAAAGCGCCATAAGCACTACAGCAAAACGGCGGGTAGCTTTTTTTTTTTAAATTTACTGTGAAAACGTAAAGAATAAATAGTCGCACAACTCGATCGGTGCACTGAAGTTCATCCAAGGCAATATCGCACAAATAGTTGTTTGAGGCTCTTCTCTTTATAAAATAGCTATTTGTAGGAATAATTCCGATAGGCGTTGCTGTACATTCACGCATCTGGTCGATATTTTGTTGCACTGCCAACCATGCGGTCAAAAGAGGGCTGCGGACAAAGGGAGCAGTCAACAGAGCAGACACGCTTTATCCGAAAGCCAAGCGTCACGGCCTGAAGTTTCTTTCGCATGGGGCGACCCAAGAGACGAAAGTAAACAGACGCAAGATCAGTAACAGACAGAGAGGGTTGAAACCAGAGGCGAGAAAGAGACGAATGGCGTCGGCAATTCTTGTTCGTCGCCATCCTCGTTTTCTTTTTCCTTTTCTTTTTTCGCTCTAGTGTCCAGCGGCTGCCCTTCCCGTTGTCCCAGATGGAATGGCCGATTTGTGCAGCGAGAGCAGGGTGGTCCAGCGTGCCGATCGACCTACTTCGATCAGGGCGTTTGGCTTCTCCTTTCCGCTTGCCTTGGATGCATCAGCTCTCTTTCTCTTGCTATCACGACACGCTGTCCGCATGACAGCACAAATGTCTGCGCACGAGCAAAGCACAAACGGACGCTTTGTCTTCTGCGGTTGTTTAGCTCGTATCTTTACACCCGGGGTGGCGCGTATGCTTTCTGCCCTTATTTCTCGCCAAGGTTGACTCAGCGGCCATTTGCGCAGTTTCTCTTTTTGTGGCAGTTTATGCAATGTAACAACCACCTCTTTTTTTTAGGATTATGTTCGAGCAGGATATGCACGAGTACGTGCGTGTGTGTGTGTGTGTGTGTGTGTGTGTGTGAGTGAGTGAGTGAGTGAGTGAGTGAGTGAGTGAGTGGTGAGTGAGTGAGTGAGTGAGTGAGTGAGTGAGTGAGTGAGTGAGTGAGCCAGTCAGTCAGTCAGTCAGTCAGTGAATGAGTGAGTGAGTGAGTGAGAGAGTGAGTGGGTGAGTATGTGAGTGATTGATTGAGTGAGTGAGTGAGTGAGTGAGTGAGTGAGTGAGTGAGTGAGTGAGTGAGTGAGTGAGTGAGTGAGTGAGTGAGTGAGTCAGTCAGTCAGTCAGTCAGTCAGTCAGTCAGTCAGTGGGTCAGTAAGTGAGTAAATGAGTGTGTGAGTGAGTGAGTATTAGTGGTCAGTCCTTATTCAATTGCACGCGCACGTGCTCGCACTACTACTTTTGCTGCCTCATTTTTTCTTCGCACAGCAGTGGACTGGAATGGCCTTCCCCGTGACATTGCAGCCATCACGTGTTCATCAACTTTTGCGGACAACGTAACTGCATATTGTTCGTCATGAAGATCACTCTGTAACTTTCATTTGTTAACCCACCCCTTATGTAATACCCCCTAACCGGGGTCTTTAAGGTATTAAAGTGAAGTGAAGTGAAGTCGGTAAGTGAGTGCACGAATGAGTGCACTTGTCAATCAGTTAACGTAAGCGTCACTCAGCACGTGAGGCGAGCCAGTCAACGAACAATAGAGGGAAGCGAGGCCTGCCTGTTCAAGGGAGTCAGTAATTGAATAATTATGGGCGGGATGGGATGTAAAGCATTTAGAAAATTAGGTTACTGTATTATATTTCCAACGAGTCAGAAGAAAGTGAGTCACTGAAGCGCTAATAAAGTGAACAGTATAGTCTATTGAATAATGCAGGTAAAGTAATGAAAATAATTGATTAGCCAAGAACTGAACTAGTGCAGTAGTGATTGAGTGTCTGAATACGCCAGTAAAAGGCCATGCCCAAAGCTCGAACCACTGACAAAAACAGCGAAGGATAAGGTGATTGAATGCAGATGCAAATTATTCATCCCCTCACCAACGTTCCCGCGAATGCGCCAATGTATATCAGAAAAAAAGAAAAGATTTCACAATACAAAAATATTTGGAACCTTAATTATGGACACGTGCCATAAGAAGTCTTTTTTTGTGATCTTTGGATCGCGTTCATTGACAAACATAAATAAGGAGCCCTTTTTTTGTGAATCAATTTCGAGCGGGCTTGCTTTTTCGTTGTGTATTGAGGTAACTGGGTGGAGCCTTTCATTATGAAGGATAACTAGGCGTAAAAAATACCAGAAGAAATAGGACAAATAAGGCGCCTGCAAATATTCATGATTTGTTGTACCTGGTGGAGTTTCGACCGTTTTTCATACAAGGAGCCACTGTTCGGGGCATTCTGATTTACCACGTCAGCGTTTTGCATATGTTTAGATGCAGTTAGTAAAAAGAAAAGGAAAATTTCAGGCGAGTGATGATATAAATTTGAAATATATGCATTATGCAGCGCGAACCTTTCAAGTTTACAAGACTTAACGGTAAAAATGTCATCTATAAATTTGGTTGCATAGCAAAGAAAGAAAAAAGAAACTCAAAAACCTAACGTAGTTCTCGACGCAGAAAATTAAGCTATAGTATTCGGTAATAATTTGTGCTGGAGTAGCCTTTGTAGTTTCCTTGTTAGCTATTTTTGTTTTCAGACCTTCGAGCAGTTTCCATAAGCAGCGCCTGAGAGTATTCTACAAAAGCTGTGTTTTCCAGTAGCCTCCATAGCACAAATACGCACAACTAAAGCAAGGAATTTTTAGCAGCGCTATTATTTTGCTATACTGTCTCTTGCAGCTCTGAATATTTTACCTGGGAGAGATAAGAACCATTTCCTTCCAAGCTTGTAGCATAAAATAAAACACACGCCAAAACGACCATATACAGTTTGTTTGCGTGCTAGCTATTTAATCCCTTCCGCAACGAGCTTAAAGAAGACTTAATGTCAAGCAGATTATCTCATCATGAAGCCCCCCAAAGTGAGAAATAAAACATAAATGAAGACATACTAAACAAAAACAATGTTGCCGAATACAAGAGAACGCTGCATGTGACGCGCGCTATGGCTTATATCAGGGATCTCAATCACGCGGCCCGCGGGCAGCTTGCGTCCTGGCTCACGCATGACGTTCTTCATCGCGTACTTTTTAAAATGTTCTTAATAAGCATATCCATGAGTAACACAGACATGTCTGGTCCCAAGCACTCTTGTCGTGAGGCAAGCCATGTGGTCACCATGCATTGAGACCGAACCGTGAAACCAAAACTCTATTTCAGAATCCGCCTCACGATTACATTCACTCAGCATATCGGTATCAGTGCTGCTCCAAATCCCTTTCAGATATGACGCATATATCATATAGGGTAAGGCTGCCTTTCAAATGGCAATTTGAGGTCACATTTTGCTCAAGCATCTCCACCCCTGCCCCCCCACTTCCTCCCTCCGCTTCAGCTTTCTGCATGGCCCCAGCCCTTGCGGGACTCCATTTAGTGACTGCGGCCAGGTGGCTGAAGCGAGTTTGAGACCCTTTGTTATGCCATAACCCGCAGCACTAACTACCACATCTCTAATATTGAGGGTTTCATGAACAGTGCTCGAGAATAACAACGTGATACTCAGAATGCGTGGCTGCTGGTGGTGAGGGTGAGAGCATTGGTGAGACAAAGTGACTGCCTTGGTTAAACAGTGGTTGAGCCTGTGGTCCTTTGGAGCACTGGCGAACCGCTGTTTGCATTGGCTTCAAGACAACTCGCTCGCGTGATCCCCAGCGCGAAGCAACTGGAGCTTCTGGACGTATGTGACGAAAGAATCCAGCGCTCCACTGGCTCGACGGAAAACCTCAGACGGAACGACTGTTTACCGGGTGCAGTCACCACGCGTCACCAACACTCTCACCCTCACGGTCACCTTCACCATTGTCGTCACCACCAGCAGGCGGACACTCTGAGTATCCCGCTTTTATTGCCGAGCCAGGTACGCATATTTCATTGAGCTATTGACTGAGCAAATAAAACAACTGGTGCTTGAGCTCTCGTCCAGGATCATGTGATATATCTGCCACAAAGGGTTTGTTTCATAGCACCAGTGGTATTTGGACAAACACTCATGAAGACGTTTAGTGAACAAGTGCACTATAGCAGAGATGAATTTCACCGAACTGAGCAATCCAATACACGCTAATCGCATTGGTAAGGTGCATTAGTTTATATTTACATTTGTTTGACGCGGCAGTTCATTAACGTTTAAAAAGGGAGACGTCCAGGAAAAGTCCAACATGCGCCGAGCCACTCTATCCTCCATCTTGTGTCCTCATCCAATATACGTGTTCAAGGAGGCAGCAGCAATGCTTGCTTCACTGCATCCGACACGCACTTTCTGCAGCTGTCGAGGGCAGCCGGCTTCAATGGCACGTCTCATTTGTTATTCAGGGGTGTGCACGTACGTCATGATGTGCGCGGTGTTCGTGAAGCTCCGGCGAACCTTCAGCCGTTCCCATCGGTGAGATCAAACTGGGGACTATTGAATTATCTGACAAACGCCGTACGTGACTCCACCTCGCCGCTTTCTTCTCTTACCATTTTCTTTTTTTTTCTGTGCGTCATCGCCTCTTCCTTGTTGCAATGCTTTCGGAAGCATAACAGACCAAACTCAGGAAGTTTTTCCTTCGCGAATGCATTTCGTCATTTGCCAGTTACCTTGGCTAATCATATTACTGTTTTCGAGGTTGGATGGAATTAGTGTCAGGCAAAATTGTTGCTTAAAAGGTTGCTGTGAATGCAGACAAATGTTCATAAATTTCCTTTAAGAAGAGCCACCGTTGAAATAAACTTTCGAATATAAAGTAACAAGAGGAGAGCATTTCACATCGAACAATATGCTCTTTTTTATACATCAGCTGCTCCTTAACGTTGTGTCCCTTTGTCGCGCTGATGATTTTCGTTTCAAACAAGAAAATCGAAAAGTGAGACTGATATCAATGTGGCGTCTAGGCAATGCCTAAGCAGATCGGCTTGTTGTAGGTTGTAGGGTTGGCATCGACAACATGTCTTTCATCTTTTTGCAGGAACTTGAGCGTTGCCTAAGATAGGTGAACCTCGGGTCAGATTTTCTCACTTGATATTTTTCTGAACGCCCCAATCATCCATGTCAGCTTTACATGCGCTGCAGATGGCTCTTACTCCACTAACACAAAGTTTAACGAAGGCTTCACCGAAAGTGCCCTTTTACATTTCTTTTGAGCCACGGGTAAGCGGATAACTATGGTTCATATATATTCACGTTATCCGTGCATGAGTCAGTAGCACAGTTGTTACAACATTTTCATTCAGAACCTGGTGGCCTGCATTCAGGTACAGCACCGTATTAAAAACTTTATTCTGCGTTATAGATTAATTCATCAACATTATGATTGTCTAAAGTGACAGAGAGACGAGTGTACATGTTTTTATTGAGTCGAAGTAAAAAATGCTTGCACATTTAAAGCGTAACCACCCCTCACAGAAATTGCTGCACCAAACTCACACGATTCACACTTATGCTGCAACTCGGTGATTGCCCTCGGTGATTTCCTTGAGGCCAAGCGCATTGATACGTTTAAAATACCTGATTTTACCACGAAGAAATGTGTTTGTGTCGCTGTCTTTAGTAGAAAAACTGAATATTCGTGGAAGTTCTACTAAAGGTTCTGACATATCTTAGGCGAAAGTACTAGTTTCGTTAAAAAAATACGACCGTTTAATCTTTCACTTTGCTGAGTACTTTCTTTCTTGGAAAAAGCCAGACATTTTTTAGCCTAAAATCATATCAGTTGGTTTTTTGAACTACTGTAACCCCTGTCACCCAATGCAGGCCAGATTCACATAAACATCTATGTTGTTTACGTGAGCTTTTCAAGGAAACAAAACGTCATATTATCGACACGTTTACATCAATATGTCGTAGCTAGGAACAATATTCATATAAAAGTAGAGAAGAGTAACATTAGATGATTCCGAGTATAGCGTAAATAAATAAATAAATAAATAAATAAATAAATAAATAAATAATACACTGCTGTTGACTTAAATTTTACTGACTTTCTGGTGTACCGTTGTGTAGCCTCCCTTGTGAACCACGCGAGTGCTGTGATTAATTCCTCTTTCGCCAACAGCATTATGCTTGGCCGCGTGCAAAGCGCAGCTGATGTTGCCTAAATCGTAGAAACAAACACGCACGCGCGCACATGCACACATGCACACACATGCAACGACACACAGCGCAGCTGCAGCAACACCCTGACACACTGACGCGTAAATGAGTACAAACACAATAATGGAATGAATGTATTAAATCGCAAACGCGATAAAGCAAGGAAACGGTCATTATGAAGGCGGATAATTATCATTATAAGTCAACGAGGACACGTGTTCGAATCACGACCACGACAGCCGCATTTGGACGGGTGTGGAATGAAAGGACACCTATTTACTTAGATTTAGGTGCACGTTCAGGTTTTCCACGTGATGAAAAAAATTTTCTGACTCCCCCCAGTATGATGTGCCTCATAATCATATCGTGGCCTTGACACGTAATACCTCTGATTACATACACTTCATACATCCGGTTTGGTAAACAGAGATAAGTCTGCCGTATTGAGGTTAAGATCGCAATCAGGATAAACCGTAAAGGCTACAGTGACGCCCAGTTGGCTACTAAAGCCTCAAAACCAACAAATTACTGTCTATGTTTCACTTTGCTCACGCCTAAAAGAGCTGCGCGGCTCGCAAAATTTTCAGGTCACCAGGCCGATCAAGATGCCTCGATGTTTTTATATCCCCCCTGAGGCACCCTGCGATTGCAGTCACGTGTTCCATTGTTTCAATTTCTGCCCCGTCTTTTTTCGTGATATCGCTGCGCGTGTCTGCGGGGAGTTTACTTTGCCCGAGCCTTTTTTTTTTTATTGACGTGATGTAAGGAGATGTTGACGCACAAACAGGGCGCCGGCTACTCCTTATCCCTTAGAGGTGTCTAATGTAGAGCACGTGGGGTCCAAGTCTCTAAGCGTAACAAGTCCACAGCACACACAATATATACAATATATACACAATATACAATTTAGCCTAACAGTTAACAAGTCCACAGCATGTACAAGATACAATTTGACACATACGGTGATGTTGCAGAGCAACGGTTACAAATCGAAGAACAACTGTTACATATGGTCAAAAGTCACATGATAAACAGAATAGTCTATGTAATAGTTAACAGTCACATAATATACCACCGCCTCCTAGAATGCCCACAACACAAAACACCAAGACGCCGACTAAAATCATCGTTACTGACATTAGATCGCAGACCATTCAGTTTAAGGAAACTTTTGGGCCCGTAACCAACAAGAATTTTACAAAAGTGTGCTGGGAAAGCATTGAAAATGTTTCTGGAGGACGGTGGCATTCTTGACCGATATTAGAGCCCGAGCCTTTATTTACTCTGGTCCTGAACGGCCTTCACGCCACGCTGACACTCAGGGCGGCGCGATTCATCATTACGCTAGAATAACGTGGGGAAAGCACAGCGGGGGGAAGGTTGAGAGAGGGGAAAGACAATTTACATCTTACTACGAACCCCGCTTTCGCCCCATGGTCGGCTAACTGAGCCTCGCGAGTGGGAGACCTGCTGGTCATGGCCTGGACAACCGTGACTTGCACTGGTTGTTCCGACGGCGGCTGGCAGCAGGGAAATCCCTCAAGCTCACCCTTGCCCTAAAAGCCTGGCCAACTAATTATCTCGTCTGAGCAGTGCTTTGACTCCTGGCTTTTCGTTTCTAACTTCGTCCGACGTTGCAGTAGTTCGACAGGGACGAAAGATGAAGTTCTCGGCAATTCATCGACACGAAGAATGTTTTCTTTCGATGATTTCTCTGAGCATAAATGCTTTGCAATGACAGTTGTACTCAGAATAAGTTGTGCGTGGCGTTGCAGTTGCATTCTTCTATTTCTTCTATTTAAGCGAATGAACTTTTTCGTATTTTATAGTATATTCGATTAGTGGTTGTACGGTACGTGTGTATTTCATTTCTTTTAAATGCGAAGTAGTTGGCGACTCAAAGGGCTGAGGAATGTTACTGAGATTTGTACGTCAGCCACGACAACCAAGACGATAATGTAAGTAGTAGTAGCAGCCCAGAGGAATCGGACAACCCACTAGTAACGACAGGGGAAGTAAAGATAGCCTTAGAGAGAATGATGATGACAAATGGTGCTTTATGGCGCAAGGGCCACTGATAGCCAAAGAGCGCCAGTACATGTTATGTCATGTGAACAATGATGGTTTTAAGTGGCTCTATGGGGACCTACTATACTGCGCAATTAAGTGCGTAAAACATATAGCTGATAAAATCATGCGATTCACATTAGTCAGCATAATGAGAATGAGTGGCGAGAGGTCTTACAAGTAAAACTCTGAGAGTGTTGAATTAGCACGAATGCCTTGTCAATTCCCTTGAGACCAAGTGCTGGGAGTACACATACGTATGTGTGCTTTGTAGTACACATACCACAGCAGCAGCCTTTGTTGAGAGGCCGTGCTACGGATTACCGGGACATATGACATTGAAAGTACGCACATATTTTAAAAACTCCACAAGAGATTCGTTTTTAATGAAAGCGTTCCATACCTAAAACCATTAAAGGATGAAAAGTAATTTGCTGCTTGTAAAGTAATGAGGAATGGTTCTTCTATAAGGCGCTAGTTCTGCCATTGTAGGAGGATGTCCAACACTGTCAGTGGCTCACATCTATCGCAGCTGGGTGATTCACCCTCGGACAACAGATGTGGGTGTGTACTGTACGTGTGCCCTATTCTTGGTCTGCTGAGTGTGATTTCTGTACGACGTTTTTTGGTGTTGGTAGCCAGTTAACGGGGTCTGGCTTGACCATGTGCAGTTTATTCTGCGTTTGACTGTCCCATAGATGCTGCCTGTGTGACTTGGGTGTTTTCCTCAAAGAGGGCTTTAGGTCCAGTACAGAGGCCTCCCTGGACGTGTCAGAACAGTCTGCAGGAACAGATGTGGCAGGCGGGTCAGCGAGTTCATTGCCTTCGATATATCGGTGCCCTGGCACCCACATACCCCAACGTTGTGCTGTGATGAATAAAAGGTGCATAAAGGTGAATAGAGCCGCACCATTACTGGATTTTTGTGTTTTTTCAGAGCTTCCAACGCTTTCATGACGCTTAAAGAGTGCGTCTACGTAACTTCCTTGGGCATGCTTGATTATTCAATGTACTGGACAGCCACTAATGCCGCGTAAGCTTCTGCTGTGATATGCTTGCATTAGAGAGCAGTATGCCAGCATCTAACAGGGACAGACCGACCACTGCGTAAGATACGCCAACATGAGACTTCGATGCGTCTCTGAAGAATTCAGGACACGAATATATGTGCTGCAGTTGAAGAAAGTGCATGCGGATATGTGCAATAGGCGCGTGCTGCGTAACTTCTGTGAAATACAATCACAGTTTGTAAGTTGCCATCGCCACGGCGGGAGCTGTTCAACAGAAGCCATCAGCTGTCGTTCGAGAAGTGGGACGTTCACTACCTCAGCAAGAGCTCAAACGCGCGGAGAGTAGGACTGTCACACTGCTGGACGGTTAAGGAACGACGAAGAGCTGGACAGATCGTTTGCAGCATAGCATGCAGGGTGTAGGTTATTTGCGTTTACTTTTAGGAAGTAGGCGAACGATAAATATCCTTTTCGCAACAGCAGCGACCATTCGTTTGCTTCTACGTAAATGCTTTGTGCTGGACTTGTCTTGAAGGCGCCTGTAGCAAGGCGGATGCCTAGATGATGGATCGGATCCAACATCTTCACAGCACTTGGTGTGGCGGACTGACAGACTAAAGTCATCTTTCTATGCGTGTGCGTATAAGGATCATGTATCGATTCATGAGCCATTTTCTGTCACTGCCCCAATTAATGAGCGGCAAAACCTTTATAGTATTCATTGTTTTCATGCTCTTCTTAAGTCTTCGAGGGAATGAGAAGAAGCAAAGCCGCTGGTGAGGATGAGATAACATCAGATCTGTTACAAGACGGCACACAGATTGTGAATGCTGTACTTCAACCTACAGTTCCAAATATTACGAAGGCTCTAGTTCCTGCTGTATAGGAACTTGCCTTAGTTTTTGTAGGTGTGGTATTTTCAGTTAACTAAAATTAACTCTAATAGTCTTTCGTGAAAGTTCGTGAATATTTGTTTCATATAAAATGTTATGGCGTTCTACGGCTGTTTTGAAAATGGTTTACTTACTTTTCGAAAACTATTGGAACAGTATTCGATTACTATTCGTATTCGATTCGGTCCCAAAATTCACTATTCCTACAGCCTTAATGAGAAGAAATTTGATTCGGTCAAGAATTCGCCAGTCGTGGCGGCACTGCGGAATCAGGGCGTCGCCGTACCAGATATAAAAAACTGTGAAAAATCTGCACACGCTTCACAGACGCTATAGACCTCCATAAAGGCAGCGACAAAATTCCAATAAAGAAGAGACTAAGGCAGGGAGACATAATCTCCTCGATGCTATTCGCGGCGTGCTTACAGGAGGTTTTCAATATGCTACATTGGGAAGAGTTAGTAATGCGCGTTAATAGAGAGTACCTTATTAACGTCAGATTCGCTGATGACACTGCAATGAGGAGTAACTCGGGGGACGAATTGCAACTCATGATTACTGGAATGGACAAGGAAAACAGAACAGTAGGCCTGAAAATTAATATGCATAATAATAATGTGCAACAATCTCGGGAGAGAACAGTGATTTGCGATAGGTGGCCGGACACTGGAATTTGTAAAGAATGCGTCTACTTAGGACAGGTAGCAACCGCGGAGTGGAACCATGAGAGTGAAACAACTAGAAGACAAAGGATTGGGTGGAGCACATTCGGCAGGCATTCTTAATTCATGAATGATAGTTTACCTCTATGCCTGAAGATGAAGGTATATAACAGCTGCATCTTACCGGTACTTACCTTCGGAGCAGAAACCTGGAGTCTTACAAGGATGGTTCATCTTAAATTGAAGACAACGCAGCGAGCAATGGAAAGAAAGATGATAGCTGTAACCTTAAGGGACAAGAAGGGAACGGAGTTTGTCAGGGAAGAAACTGGTAGTAAAGACATCTCACTCGAAATGAAGAAGAAATGGGCATGTGCGGGGAGTGTAAGGCGTAGGTAGGATAACCGCTGGTCATTAAGAGTGACGGACCGTATTCCAGGAGTAGGTAAACGCGGCAAGGGAAGATGAGATTAAGAAGATGAGCAGATAAGATTAAAAAGTTCCAGGGTATAACGTGGCCTCAGCAAGCAAAGGACTGGGATGATGCGGAACATGGGAGAGGCCTATGACCCGCAGTGGTTACTTAAAATTGCATATGTTTACTTAAGTATGCATAACCAACTAGCCCCACTCAGCTACACCCGCAGTGGGCGTAATCAGGGTTATGATGATGATTATGGTAAAATGCGAATTATGTTTAGTGAACCAAAGTCACTTTTACCTTTTGTCACGTGGGTGTGGCGTCGACGAAGGCAGCAGGCGATGTGTCCAAGATGAAACTGTTTATTAGGCCGAACTTGTGGCCGGTAAACAGAAAGTAAGATTACAGCAATACACGCTGGCACTGATAACGGCGAGCAGAGCGTCGACCGTCAATCAACTGATCATCGTTGGAGCGCGCCGGCTTTAATGCATCACGCATCGAACATTCTAGGCTTATCACCGGTCGTCGCACAAGCTCGGGAATAATCTTGAGGGTTCGCGGGCTGTGCGCAATGTTAAGAAAACGATCTACTACAAACGTGAAGCTTCTCGAACACTGAGGCGCGATCTGCGCCAAGCGTTGCTCACAGTCTTTGCGGGATTAAACAAAGTACTTCAAAATAACACGCGTGGCAATATCTATCTATCTATCTATCTATCTATCTATCTATCTATCTATCTATCTATCTATCTATCTATCTATCTATCTATCTATCTATCTATCTATCTATCTATCTATCTATCTATCTATCTATCTATCTATCTATCTATCTATCTATAGTCGGATACAAATATAGAAGCCTGTGGCATTTCCTCCTCAGAGGCGAATGCACACAAACCTGGCCTAATGGGTGAGGACTCTTTAATGACGTCATGAGCCGGACGGCCGGTCACCCTGGTGAACGCTGCTTTGGAGAGCGTTGCCGAGTGCATGAGCGGGAATATTTCTTCAGTCGCGAAAGCTACCGGCCGCCGCGCTTCGGTCATGTGGCCGGAACCTCTCCGGGCTTCTCAAGTTGTATCAGACTGTAGCTAGCTAACTAGCCTTGAAGACATTGCCTCCGTTCATAGCGAACGCCGAAGTTTTCGGGGCCATTCAGTTTCATTGG
Source organism: Rhipicephalus appendiculatus (assembly GCA_030522465.1). Taxonomy (NCBI): domain Eukaryota; kingdom Metazoa; phylum Arthropoda; class Arachnida; order Ixodida; family Ixodidae; genus Rhipicephalus; species Rhipicephalus appendiculatus. The sequence continues at coordinate 71,023 of JALIZH010012141.1, read as the reverse complement.
TTATTTAGCATTCACGAAATGCCCCGCATGAAAAGAGAAGAAGACAAAGTGAATCAGAGCAGGCGACCTCAAATTCGACTGGACCTCTGAAAGCAGGTAAAGGGCGCACCCTGGGGCGCCTTTGGATTCGCTTGTAACTTCGTGCAGTTCATTCTCTACCTCGGCTCACTTCTCCCGTCCATAATACGCTGTCACCAATGTAAGAGAAAGAAAAAGCAGAGAAGAATGAGAACCGTTCTGCGCCTGGCCGACTCAAGTGCCGTGTCGGCCAGAGTGGAGAACATCAGAGTGACACTTGAGGCAGTCCAAGTGGGAATGCTGGAAAAATTGTGGAAATTAGTTCTGCCTCTCAATCCTTGCTACGAAGCTGGGAGGCGTTATTCACGAAAGGCTGGGCGTAGCCAATGTAACGAATAATATGTCGAGACGTGTTACTGCAACTGACCTTGACATATTTCTGTTTTGTTTCAAGTAATGCGTTATTGCAGAAGGGGGGCGGGGTTCGTTCTTTATAAATTGCAGTGTCGGAGGGTGCACACGTTAAGTGCCCCAACTGCCAATGGCGCGCGTCCCGTTAACCGACGTGGCTCCGGAACTCGCGCCTGAACGGCTGGCTCCGCGCTTAGGCGGGAGGGATACGACTTAGTCGCAGAAATCGGGTCGCGAACGGCCTTCCTCCTGGGACAGAAATGGGAGCATTTTAGGAGAGCGAGGAAAAAGAAATAAAGAAATCATTCACAACCTACGCGTGGGGATGGGTTTGAACGCGTAGCACACAAAGAACTATACGCGCAGTTCGTTGTTAACGATCGATGAACGACGTCGTCATGACGTCGTCCGTGAATGTGGTCTGATTGCAAACGCACGAAAGCGTGGCATAAAATAAATACAGCATACATGACTGAAAAGATGCAAAGCGAGACACTCGTGAAAAAATGAAAGAGACGATTGAGAGAACTCGCTCGCAACTTCTACCTCCACTCTGCTCTCTGTTTTCTTATCTTCACCACATTTACGATGCACGGCGATATTTTAAGAGGGTTGGTGGAATGTTTCCTTATTTTTCACAGCCAAGGAAGCTGAACACCAGTTGCGCATAAAGGATTTGAAGAGGAACAACTGTTTCAGGTATCAGATCACTCCTTACTATTGCAGGTGCTCTGTATGTATTTAGTAGTATAACAACCACTGTTTCGAAGACACGGAAACTCTGTATATATTTAGCAGTATAACAACCACCGTTTTCGAGACATGGCAGGCTTAAGACCGTAAACACGACTAGTGCGCACAGGATATTCTTTTTAGCTTCCCCTTCTGTTTCGACCATAGCGCTTTCTAATAATACACTAAAGGGAATTATGACGCTAGAGTGTATGGAAGCTGTAACGCATGAAGCTTCACTCAGCATGGGAATTATGGCTAGTACACGGATTTGCTTAAGCCTCTTTCTTTCGGCTCCATGTGGCTCCATGTGGCCTGGAGCCGCTTTCTCGAAAGACGAAGTTAAGCAAATATCCAGCAGTTTCACTTCACCACCTTTACCTTTTAGGTTCACCAATTTAGGCTCACGGCCTTCAGAACGATCCCTTCTTTTATGCGGAACAGACGCTAAAACACAAAAATAAACAAAGCTACAAGTGCGTTCGTAGCCGCGAGCTCGATTAGGCAAATCCATGTACTACCCATCAATGCCATGATGGCTGAAGGATCGCAGCGTCAGAGTTCCTACAAAGTAATATTGGTAAACTCTATGGTTCCGACCTCAGCACGTCAAAACAGGAGTAGGGGAAGCTTGTTTAAAATTTGACCATCTTATTCTGTAGTTTTGTACAGCTATTAAGCTATTGGTGAACATTAACTACAAGCTAGTCCTTTGTTAAATGCGAAGCATTTCTTAGCGAACTTCGGCGACTTTGAGCGTATCTATCTATCTATCTATCTATCTATCTATCTATCTATCTATCTATCTATCTATCTATCTATCTATCTATCTATCTATCTATCTATCTATCTATCTATCTATCTATCTATCTATCTATCTATCTATCTATCTATCTATCTATCTAGCCGCCTACGACTTTGTGATCTCCTGGCCGTATCGTTAATGGGATATATACCAAATTTGGTATGGCATAACATGACTGTATGACGAACATAAATGGCTGGTCATATCATGAAAATCATGAATAACTTTTCATGAAAAGTATGATTTACATGCCACGCTCATGGCGCGCTCGCGGCCGTTTCGTTAGCTTGATATACACCAAATTTGGGATTGAGTGACGTGACTGTATGACGAACATAAATGACAGGTGGTAATATGCAAATAATTACGTGCATGTCATGTACAACATGATTTACATGCCACGCTCATGGCGCGCTGACGGCCGTTTCGCTAGCTTGATATACACCAAATTTGGTATTGCGTGACGTGACTGTATGACGAACATAAATGCCAAGTGGTAATATGGAAATCATGACATGTCATGTGCAACATGACTTGCATGCTACGCTCATGACACTCTCGTGGCCGTTTCGCTAGCTTGATATACACCAAGTTTGGTATTGAGGTACGTGACTGTATGACTAGCATAAATGACAGGTGGTAATATGAAAATCATGACCTGCATGTCATATACAACATGATTTACATGCCACGCTCATGGCGCGCTGGCAGCCGTTTCGCTAGCTTGATATACACCAAATTAGGTATTGACTGACGTGACTGTATGACGAACATAATTGCCAAGTGGTAATACGGAAATCGTGACATGTCATGTGCAACATGACTTGCATGCCACGCTCATGACACTCTCGTGGCCGTTTCGCTAGCTTGATATACACCAAGTTTGGTATTGAGGTACGTGACTGTATGACTAGCATAAATGACAGGTGGTAATATGAAAATCATGACCTGCATGTCATATACAACATGATTTACATGCCACGCTCATGGCGCGCTGACAGCCGTTTCGCTAGCTTGATATACACCAAATTAGGTATTGACTGACGTGACTGTATGACGAACATAATTGCCAAGTGGTAATACGGAAATCGTGACATGTCATGTGCAACATGACTTGCATGCCACGCTCATGACACTCTCGTGGCCGTTTCGCTAGCTTGATATACACCAAGTTTGATATTGAGGTACGTGACTGTATGACTAGCATAAATGACAGGTGGTAATATGAAAATCATGACCTGCATGTCATATACAACATGATTTACATGCCACGCTCATGGCGCGCTGACAGCCGTTTCACTAGCTTGATATACACCAAATTAGGTATTGACTGACGTGACTGTATGAGGAACATAATTGCCAAGTGGTAATACGGAAATCGTGACATGTCATGTGCAACATGACTTGCATGGCACGCTCATGACTCTCTCGTGACCGTTTCGCTAGCTTGATATGCAACAAACTTCGTATTTAGGGACGTGACTGTATGACGGGCATAAAAGACATTTTAATATGGAAACCATGACATGTCATGCGCAACATGACTTGCATGCCACACTCATGACACTCTTGTGGCCGTTTCGCCAGCTTGATATACACCAAATTTTAAGGTGAAAGCCTTTAATGTCTCATGCTCGCGTCCGCCCGTCCGTCCATCCGTCCCTCCAGCCGTGCCCTGGCACAGTGCCAGGTGGGCGCCGGGGCGCGCAAACGGACGCCGGTCGCGTTGGACTCTACAGCGCTCGCGCTTTGCTTGCGTAACGTCGCATTGCCCAGCGTCTCTAATCATGCAAGGAGGGAGACGCGCGCATCACGTTTCATTCTGACCGACCCCGTCTCAGTGGGCACAGGCGTTCGAGGAACACACTTTGGAATTGACAAATTGTCCGTCAATTTAAACGCTGGAACGCGGATGGCGTCTGCACGATGCGCAGAGCGCGAGAATACGAACGCATGCGAAATGGAGGCAGATTGGTCTCGCGTCTCGCTGTGATTTGAGGTAAAAAATTAAGCAAACATAAGTGGCAGGTGGTAACATGTAAATCTCGGAATCTACAATGCCACTTACATGCCACGCTCGTGGTGCGCTTGCGTCCAATTCGCAAGATTGATATACACCAAAATTTGTATTTCGTGACGTGACTGTTTGACGAACACAAATGACAGGTCCTATCATGTAAATAATGACCTGCATATTATGTACAGCATGATTTGCTCCTTGCTGGCTGCTTCGCATCACATCGATTCCCACGGTGCGTGGGATCTGCCGGTTTTTTTATTACCCAAGGTTTCAATCGTTCGCGCTCACGTATTTGGCTGCGACCAGAAAATATTTTCCATACACCTAATGTATAATTTCCTTTTACGCCTTCTACCGAGACACTTGAACTACCATCAGCGACAGATGATTTGACAACAGTGTACACCAGCGGATGATCAACAACATAAATGGTAAGTTTAGATAAAGGTTGCCCAAAATCTAATGACAACCTAGTCACCCATCATCAGTTAGACCAGCCGAGATAGTGGGTATGCTTTTTCGATTTCAGATACCATTATTACGATCAATTCTACACAAAAGCATGGCTGACCCCCCCCCCCCCCCCCCTCGTCATAGGAATCAGTATAACACGAAAGTGAAAAGTGTCTTCACAGAAGTAGTGCTTATGGTGTACTGATTATGAGAGTTCGTACAATGTGTATTGCTGTTTTACAGCTATAGCATCGTTTCGTGGCACATCTCCATCGCGACGACTAACGTCCATGATCATGATTTAACCGCTGTGGTAGTGGAACTTTTCAACCTATACCAGGACAGAGCGTATCATGAATCGCGCGCAAAGATGACATCAACAAGCACTTAATGAACACAGGTACTGTGCACTTCTTCAAAGCATCTTCATTTAAGGAAAGAAACGGCACGGCGTGCGCTCCCGAGTGAGGCGGTAACCCACTCCTGTGCTCCTGCATACACTACCAGACTGCGCTTCAGCAACACGGGAGGGAGGTAGAGCTTGAGCCGCGAACGCGCGCAGGCGTTCCGCGTCCCGGTGGCCTCTCGCTTCTTCAAGGCACCATATTCGTCCCTCGACATCATTGCCTTTCTGCACCGCTTACTGTAGCAGTTTTATTAGTCGGTGCTATCGCACTCGAAGTAGTCGCCGGCGAAACATCGTTGGTGCCTTTGGAAGCCCCACTACTCCGACAAGGAGCCGTACACGCTAACACGACGCGAAAAGCAAAGAGCATAACTAGAGTGACACATAACTGCGTCTAGGGCGACTCCCCGAAGCTAGCGCGGCCAGTGTTTACTGCTGCTATCGAGACGCTTTCACCATGACCTCCATGCTTTAACTGCGTCGTCGACGAATCTTTCTCTATCGGTGGTAGTGTCAAGCGGCATTACTTCTCTTCATCGCTCACAGACGGCGACACCACCTGGCGCCGCCAACAGAGAGCACCGAGCGACAGAGATTATGTGAGAGATATAAGGCGCGTTGGTAGAATGTCCTTCGTTTGCCTTTCTAGCTCAGTCGGCAGAGCGTCGAGCGCTTACCGTCGCGGGCCGAGGAGTCGGAGGTTCGATTCCGTGTGGGGGGAACATTACTCTAAATGTTTTTTTCTTTCTCATTTGGTGGCATCCATTTTATCAACGTCATATCCGTGACGGAAATACGTCATTGAAGTCTTGGCGGGCCCCGGCATAAAACACTCTTGTGTTAAAAAAATGCCCCCACCTCCCCCGAAGGGAATCGTGAGGAAATGCGAATGCATTTCTTGCGCCGACACCGACTTCTGCCATCGCCTTGAGAGGCGCCCAGCCAGCGAACGGTCGAGAGTGAGGCGCGAGCGGATGGGAGAGTGGGGGAGCAGGGAGGAGAGAGAGCGAACGACGAGAGAAGGAGTGGCGAAGCACTGCACCTACCCTCTCCTACACTCTCTCGCACCACATGCTCCGGTTGCTAGGGGCGAGGATAAGCGCGCGCGCCCGCAGCTGTTGCTATGCGAGAGGGAGTGAGAGCGGAGAGATAACACCTGCCGGCGCGCGGACAACGCCGGACAACGCCGCACAACACCGGATGCCTGACATAGCCCGACTAAGAAATGCATTCGCATTTAAAAGTACAGCTGCTCCACTCTGTGAAGATAGCAGTATAGGGTGATCCTGTGTATGCGCGATGATTACCGTTGCCCCATTCTCGTAGTGGCCCTTGCTGTCCTTAGTAGTGGCGGCAACCCTTCGTTGCCGTGTTTCTTCAGCTTCGCGAGCTCGCATGTCGGAGTCATAGGCTCTCCGCTGGCGTTTGGCATCCGCATAGCGAGTCTGCAACGCTGCGTCTTCGGCACGGCGTTGCCTAGACGTGCAAGTCACACCGATGGAGGTATTTATCCGATGACTTCATCCAGGGCGCATGCATCCGTTGGACTCGGCCGAAGCGGGATTAGTCATCGTTCAACGCGGAATAGGGAGCGGAAATATAATATGTGCCCAGTTCTACAGGCGGAAGACCCGCATGAACGCTCAGCGATGGGCGGTAATTTCATAACGCGTCGCGTCTGCTGCATAATCTGCGCTGTATGCGTGGTATCTCTAGGGAGAAAGATCGATGAAGGAGCGATGAAAGAGGAGAGCCGACGCATTGCCTCTCACGTATAATATGAAAACAGCCCCCACCTGCGTATCCTGATGAGAGTAGCCTAATTTCGGGCGCCGTCCGACATGTTGGTTTGGAGCACGCGAATGTTTAGACACAGCAAGCAACAACTTTTTTCAATTCGTGACAGCCAATGAAAGGTGAGAGTAGTGATACGTACACACATGTGCACTGGGTCCCTATATCAGCACGTGCCGGAAAGTTTCGCACTCAGTCTTTAGGAGCGAAGCTCCTTAGGCCGGCACCCGTTCGCCGTTGAAGCTCCCTGGCACGGTGCAGGCTGTGGCGTCTCCCCCCTCACGAGGGAGAATAAATGAGCTTTATGAGCGCTGGGACGTGGGTGGCGTCTGCACGATGCGTGAAGCGAGAGAATACGAACGCATGCGAAAAGGAGGCAGATTAGTCTCCCTCTACCTCTTTCTTCGTCTCTGTGCTCTCCCCCTCGAACCGACGAATGCGCGTTCCGGCACCGAGCGCAGCAGACGCTCTCGGCGCGCAAACAAGGCGCGTGGAGCAAACAAAAAAATAAAATTTGAAGTACACTTTGTACATTCTAAAGTGTGTTCGGCGAAAGCGTGTGGCCGTTCCACTGACTATGCCAGGTCTTTTTTTCTTTTACACTCTCAGTGGGATAACACACATAGCGAATGTGTGCGTGTTTTATTTTTAATTTTTTTACCGCGAGTCTCAGCCAGACTAATCTTCCTCCGTTCGCATGCGTTAGTATTTTCTCGCGCTTTGTGCATCGTGCAAACGCCATAGCGTTACAGCGCTTAAATTGACGGGCCCTTTGTAAATTCGAAAGTGTATTGAATTGAACGCCTGTGTCCGTGAACGCCTGTGTCCATTGAGACGGCGTCGGTCAGAATGATTGCAAACGCTAGGCACAGCGAAGCTAAGCAAGCAAAGAGCGAGCGCGGTAGAGTCCGACGCGACCGGCGTCCGTTTGCGCATCCCGGCGGCCACCTGGCTTCGTGCCAGAGCTCGGATGGACGGGACAGACGGACATGGACAGACGGACGGATGGACAGACAGACAGACAGAGAGACAGACAGACAGACGGATGGACGGACGGACAGACAGAGGGACGGACAGACGGACGGACAGACAGACAGGCGGACGGATGGACGGACGGACGGACAGGCAGAGGGACGGACAGATGGACGGACGGACAGACAGAGGGACAGACAGACAGACGGACGGACAGAGAGACGGACGGACGTATGGACGGACACCGGATGCACGGACGGACAGACGGACAGACGGATCGACAGACGTACGGACGGACAGACGGACGGACGGACGGACAGACAGACAGTTGGACGGACGGACGGATGGATGGATGAACGGACGGACGGACGGACGGACAGACGGACGGACGGATGGACGGACAGACGGATGGACGGATGGACGGACGGACGCACGGACGGACACCGGACGGACGGACGGACACCGGACGGACGGACACAGACGGATGGACGGACGGACGGACACAGACGGACGGACGGATGGACGGACGGACAGACGGACGGACGGACACGGGACGGACGGACGGACGGACACCGGACGCCGGATGGACGGACACCGGACGGACACCGGACGCACGTGAGCATGACACAATAAAGGCTTTCGCCTTTAAAAAAGTTACACCATCTCCCGCTAAAGGGAACCATGTGTAGATGTGAAGCAGCGGGCGCTAACGCTTACATTGGCGGTGGCGTTGACGCTGGTGCTCATCGCAGCGTTGCGCAGGACAGAAAACGCAAAGCACGCAGTGATGGAGCGGTGTTTCCTACTCGAACATGCCAATCGCTGCTAATGGGCAATGAGAGACAGAAGACTCCGAGTGGACACAGAGACCCGCAGTCCGCTTTTAGTTAACGCGCACGCTGCGAATTTTTTTATTGTTCAACAACGGAGAGGAGAAATCTCCCACCGGCACCACCTTAAAGGTCAAGATCCATTGCCATATATACGGGGTGGCCAGTGAACGGTTGTGCAGCGCGAGCAGTCGGTTTTTAAATGCGAAGCATTTCATAGCCAACTTCGGCGAATTTGAGCGTATCTATCTATCTATCTAGCCGCCTACGACTTTGTGCTCTCCTGGCCGTATCGTTAAGGCGAGTTATACCAAAACGGGTAGGGCATAACATGACTGTATGACAAACATGAATGACAGGTCATATCATGAAAATCATGACTAACATGTCATGAAAACTATGATTTACATGCCATGGCCATAGCGCTCGTGGAGCCATTTTGTTAACTTGATATATCCAAATATTGGTACGATGAGACATTTCTGCATGACCAACATAAATGACAGGTGGTAATATGAAAATCATGACCTGCATGTCATGTAGAACATGATTTACATGCCACGCTCATGGCGCGCTGACGGCCGTTTCGCTAGCTTGAGATACACCAAATTTGGTATTTCGTGACGTGACTGTATGAAGAACATAAATGCGAAGTGTACATATGGAAATCATTATATGCCATGTGCAACATGACTTGCATGCTACGCTCATGGTACTCCCGTGGCCGCTTCGCTAGCTTGATATACACCAAATTTGGTGTTCAGCGACGTGTTTGTATGACGAGCATAAATGACAAGTGATAATAAGGAAGTCATGCCATGTCATGTGCAACATGACTTGCATGCCACGCTCATGACACTCACGTGGCCATTTCGCTAGCATGATATACACAAAATTTTTTTAAGGCGAAAGCCATTAATGTCTCATGCTCACGTCCATCCATCCATCCGGTCGTCCGTCCGACCGTCCGTCCGTCCCTCCAGCCGTGCCCTGGCACGGTGCCAGGTGGATGCCGGGGCGCGGAAACGGACGCCGGTCGCGTTGGGCTCTACTGCTTACCAGGTCAGTTTCGCAGCTCCTCATAGACGCTTGCTCTACGATGTGGACGTGACGGCCGACGCAAGAACTAGCGGCGCTGCTGGGCCATCTTGCTTCATGCCTCACCATCGTGAGAAACGCGCAACGCGTCGCAAGCGCCTACTCCGCGCGCGTCCTAGCTGAGCTTCGGCAACGCGCCATTGGGAGCAACGCTGCGTTGCCGTAGCGGATCCCGGTGGCCATGACAAATGAAGCAAAATGGAACAGCAGCGCCGCAAGTTCACGCGTCGGCCGCATGTGCCGGCTCACGAGCGGAGCTGCGAAACTGAATGGTTCTAAAAACGTTGGATTGCGTAGCGTCGCTGTGCCCATCGTCTCTAATCATGCAACGAGGGAGACGCGCGCATCACGTTTCATTCTGACTCACCCAGCCCGTCACCCAACCTCAGGCGGCATAGGCGTTCGAGGAACACACTTTGGAATGGACAAATTGTGGGTCAATTTATAAGCTGGAACGCGTATGGCGTGTGCACGATTGCGCAAAGCTCGAGAATACGAACGCTAGCGAAACGGAGGCAGATTGGTCTCGCGTCTCGCTGCGATTCGAGGTAAAATATTAAGCGAATATAAGTGGCAGGTGGTAACATGAAAATCTTGGCATATACATGTCATCCATAATGCCGTTTATATGCCACGCTCATGGTGCGCTTGTGTCCAGTTCGCTAGCTTGATATACACTAAATTTTGTATTGCGCGACGGAACTGTATGACGAACGCAAGTGACAGGCCCCTAACATGTAAATAATGACATACATATTTTATGTACAGCATGATTTGCTCCTTGCTGGCTGCTTTTGCATTAAATCGATTCCCACAGTGCATGGAAACTGCCGGTTTTTTTCAACCAAGAAACTCGCTAGCAGACGCTGCCTGCGTCGGCGTCGCGAGGCGAGAGAGGGGGGAGCGTAGGAGAGGAGAGGGGGGGGGATGCGCATGCTCAGTGGAAGTGTGGACGCCGCGGGCAGGGATGCCTATAGAGGAGAGAGGGGGAGCGTAGGATGGGAGAGAGGAGGGGAGATGCATGCGCAGTGAGGGTGTGGTTGCCGCGGTAAGGGATGCCTAGAGGAGAGAGAGGGAGAGGAGGTTTTAGATGCGAAGCATCCTATGCTCGGGGCTCTGTCCGTCCCGCGTCCCCCGTCCCGCGTCCCTCGTCCCGCGTCCGGCCACTTTCATGAAGTAGGGAAGCACCCATTATGCGAACCAGAACACTGTAGTAATATGAAGGCCGTCAACCCTACTACAATCATCAGAGTCATGGCCGAAAGCACAGAGAGGCTGCTTAGTAATGGCTAGGCAGGTGGTGTCTTCCGCCCAGGTTGACCCCATTCCTTGAGTCATGGCCGAGAGCAGGGGGTGTCTGTCGCCCAGGTTGACCCCATTCCTTGATATTGCTTGCATGTGTTTGGAGGGGGGCTTAGTCCGTCCCTCCTTCCCCACACCACCACAACGCATGCGCGTCCCCTCCCCCCCCTCTCTCTCCTACGCTCACCCCCTTTCTCTCCTCTAGGAATCATCTACTCTACGGAGCGGTCCCCGCGTCCCACACCCCCCACACCGCAATCGCGTCCCCTCCCCTATGCTCTCTTACGCTCACCCTCTTCCCCTAGTCTTGGAATACTCTACGGAGCGGCTCCGGCGTCCCACAGCGCATGCGCGTCCTCTCCCCTCTAGGAATCCTCTACTCTACGGAGCGGCTCCGGCGTCCCACATCCCCACAGCGCATGCACGTACCCTGCCCCTCTCTCTCCTCTCCTACGCTCCCCCCCGTCCTTTCCTCTAGGAATCCTCTACGGAGCGGCGCGCACGACAGGTGGTGTGACAGCTGCATACCTCCGCTGTGGGCACCACGGTAGTTCCGCGGTATGAAAATGTCGCAGCGCGCGCGCCCTCATTCTCTCTCCTGTGCAGCGCCGCGATGAGCGCCCGGGCCGCGAATCGGGAGCGGCGACGTTTCTCCCGCTCAAGCTAGCCATCTCCCCCGCTGCTTCGCATCCACACATGGTTCCCTTTAGCGGGAGATGGGGAAGATTTTTATTTTTATTTTTTGTTTGAAAGTGTTTGCGCATGCGCAGTAAGGGTGGTCACGCCGCACACCACCACCACCACCACCGGATTAGGGTTCGCCATAAGATGCTTCACATCTAAAACATGAGCTTGAGCTGAACCAAGGGCCACTGCCAGAGGCAGCGCTTTTTCTTGCAAAGCGTCGCAGTTCATGCACAGCTTCGCATTTTCAGCACAGCCTAAAAGACACTAGGATCTTTAGAATTACGTATCTGTGTATTTTCTAATAAAAAGAACACACGACCTGATACTTACATATTAATGTTGCGCCTCAGGTATGCGTAGTATTTGCTTTTTGATTGAATATGTTCACAAGTATGAACGGCAACACCAGTTCAAGATGGCTGGGCGTTCAGAAAGTGGTTACACTTTGGCCGAGTAGCTGAATCGGGTTACGGACAGACAGACAGATAGACCAAAATTTTTGCGTTCAAGTATCCCAAGAAAGACTATCGTCTTTAATAGAACTCACCTTTGATAATCACCCAGCCTGCAGCCATCTAATAATGCATCCGACTCAATACCATTGGAGCTACGACGACGGTCATCCTGCCGTCCACTTTATCGGGTATATATGTGCATATAAACTGATTGTTAATCAATACCGCTCGTAGCCGTGACGGCAAATGTATGTTGAGCGAGCTGTTGCATAGCTCAGTGATGTATTGTGATGCAATTCACCCCACGCCACATTTCTTTGATTATTCAAAGCACGATTCTTGATATCCTACATAAGCAATGTGGCTTTAATAACAACTTCGTTGGAGCGGTCAACTCAAGTGACATTGTGCATATTACAATGTTCGCCATTCGACAGTCAAGCCGTCGCCACTTTCGTGAATCATTATAGCTAACCCTACGCTAACTGCTTCGGAATTACTGTAAAAACATTTCACTAATATATTTAGATGATTGACATTATAACAGAGCTGACAGCCGCGCGAGCGAGTAGACATAAGAGAGTGGGAGAAGCCATCAACAGCCATCCACTAGCCAAATTGATCGCTATCTACATCAAACCCAAATTCTCGTCGTGGTTCGTGTGATGTTTTTTTTAATACATACGTCCAGGCAGAGGTTGCTGTCTGTGCGTATGTCCGGCTACACATCTCTTCTCTCGCATGATAGTTTTTGTCGTCAAGTAATCAGTAAACCCAGTGGTTGCTGGCGTGAGAATGTCGTTGCTTATGAGCATATCGCGAATAAAGAAAAATATCCTGCACTTGCAAGCCATGAATTTGGAAAAAGCGAGAGTAATTGTACATCTTCAAAAGAAATCATTAGCATCTGCATTCACTCTACGCTGGTAACTCACGTGGAGCTGGGTGTTGATGTTTCACGAAGTTTTGTATTAAGGAATTGCCGTTATCAGAGCGCTTTACACGAACCTAATCAGCCGCGTAGGCGCAGTGATTAGCCGCGGTGACTATACTCGGCGACAACTTATCTTGCCATTGGAGCGAAGGCTAGGGAACCAAATCACGCGTATCTCACCGCTAATTAATATAGTCCCACAATTTCGTCCGCCTTTTCTGCGTAAGATATGAAAAGTACTCCTCTCATTTTTTTACGTGTAGCTCTTTCAGACACAACGCAACGCACCCCAGTGAGATATTGGTGTTTGTTTTACTTTATATGTTGTCACTTGGCGTTTTTTAAAGCGTGAGAAAGTCATACCTTTTGCCAGTGCCTCAAACGCTGCAGCGGCGTCTGCATCGAAATGCAAAGCTGATTTTACGCAGCCGTCACTTTCCACAGCGGTACGAGACGCATGCCGAACCGGAGTATTTCGCGAGGGTTACATGTGCAGATGCTCCGCCCCCATAGCTTTAACTTCAGTGCCAAGAAAAGTTGTCCGCGAGTATTGTGTGACAAAGCTCGCTAGTTGCCAAAGAGAAAAGGTGAACACAACGGTGGAGAGGCAGGATAGTGTTGAATGATAAAAATAATTTCTTCCTGTGGCCTGTTCATAGGCTGTTCTTTTGGAAAACATACTTACAGCATATGCTGTATTTGCTTTCGAAACTTTCGGTTAACATACGAAGAGTGTCCGCTTTAAATCTATCTACAGCAATTGGAGCTAAAGGGGAAAAAATTAGCAGTTGTTCCGAGTACGAAAGCAAGTGACTATGTACGTTTTGAAACTCTCTAACCATTCGAAGGATGCAAGGCAGATTGTGATTTCGGTGTCTCGGTTGATGCCAATGATCTTGGGAAAGTCGCTTTCGCTGAAGGTGTCCACATCGGGTAGGTCGTATATCCAGTTCTCACCGAAACTGTCGAACCCGCAATGGTTCGACTGTCGGAGGAAGGAAGGGATGGTAGCACGGAGGAAACTGTAGTCGTCCATGTCAGCAGAGCGTGCGTGTGGCATATCTCTTTCCTGCCCGAGAAAAATATAATGGAGAAATTGCTAACTTGCTCAAAAATTATTGACGTTTGCTCTATTGTAATTAAGTTTTCAAAGGTTAAATTGTAAGAATTGGAGTTTTTGCCTCAGAAAACAGACCCGCACATATGTGCGGGCTGGGCTTTATTCATGTGATTCACCGCAGCGAGGAATACACTCATAACGGCTAAGACAAAGCAAAAAATGCGTGGTCAGCGCTGCGAATGCAACATTTTAGAGTATTGTGTGTCACTTGTGAGGCACAGGTATAAGTTGCACTTCATACAACGCGTCTTTGAGCAAGAAGCTGCACTTGACAGCCTGCAGTGATGTGCAGATGTCAAGCTGTATACTGATCGCCAGTGGTACGCATAGCTGAGTCTAATCGCTTGGCTATGCCGGGCGCCTTTTACACTCCAGTAAAGTTGTCTAAGGATTGGTCTTGTGACACATTTTTCTTTCCGCTTTCAATTCTTGGGCGCCTGGTGACGACCAAAGTTCCTCAGAGTTCGGATGCAGCCCATGATCAGGTCCATACCTAAAGCTTCTTGATCTTTTGCACAGCCACTTGCAAAGTTGTTTCATATCTACAACTAGGGCACACTGCGGTTTTTTCAGCCGTAACTTCAAAGATCGTTGCATTAAATTAGTGTGAGAAAGTTGGCAAAGGAGTCTTGAGAACAACAAGAACGTCGGCTGTCTCACCACTTCCAAGCAGGTGATGCTTTGCAGCCGAATGTGTTCTTCCAAAAAGACATCAATTTCACTGAAACTGACAGGATAGGGTGAGTGGTCACCTGGCCCAGTTATTAAGAAGGCGACTGCTCCAAAACTCCCCTTGCATACTCCAGTTTTCATCACTAAGTTGGCTCGAACGACGAATATGAATCTCTGTCAATTCGTCAACGTGGTCCCTACCCAATTCTGACGCAAGACATCAGGAGGCTCAATATCTCTTCTATGTCTTCATCATTCTCTGGTTTGAAAATCTCGGCATGTGAAAAAAAGAAAATTCAGCGCCCACAGGAGCTTGTTCCCTAAGTTAGATAATTTTAGCAATTTTAACCTTCAATGTTATTTGTTATCCTTAGTATTTCACTGGCGATACTGAAACTCTATATCATAGGCAATGTAAAATGTAATTCTTTGAAACATAACGCCTGTTGTCACAACACATTCACAAAACAAATATTTTCTGCGTCAATGTGATCACAATTCACGCACATCACTTCGCGTCGCTAACTTGAGATATAAGAAAACATCAATAAACACCAACCAAAAAAGTGCCAATAAGACGCCAAGAAAGCTAAAAAAAGACCAACACCTCCCCGAAGGGAATCGTGAGGAAATGCGAATGCATTTCGCGCCACTCCACGCAAGCGACGCTAACACAACCGCCGCGTCTGGTCACGGCGGAGAGCGAAAATCAACTGACGAGCGGGCCACTCCACGCAAGCGACGCTAACACAACCGCCGCGTCCGACCACGGCGAAGAGCGAAAATCAACTGACAAGCGGGCCACTCCACGCAAGCGACGCTAACACAACCGCCGCGTCTGGCCACGGCGAAGACCAAACACGCCGCGGAGAGCAATGCGGGGAGCGGCGCGCGCCCGCGCAAACCGCGGTGAGGAGGCGGAGCGCGCGCAGTCACGTGGGGTGTGACGTCGCTGCACCGTTGCTACAGACGCTCCTCGCGCCGTTGCTATGGGACGGCGGATTCAGGGTCGCTTATAAAGTGCGCATTCGCACTTAAAAAACAATGCGCAGGTGCAACCGCGCGCGGACGAGCCAATCTGCGCCGCTCTGCCGTGCACTTGACGAGAAGTAAAGCCCAGCCCGCACAAACGTGCGGGTGACTTTTTCACGCGTGAGTACACAGGGGGTGTGGTAGAACGCGCAATTTTTTTAGCGCAGCATGTTTTTCTAAGTCTTAATATTCATTCATATGCATACACTCCCGAAACAAAATGTACAACAAGAAGGAGCGTTGATTTACACGTCTGAGGTAGCTGCTGTCGGTGCACGTGCTCAGACGGCATTTTTGGCGGAAGATTACTCGCCCTCTGGTGCCGAAATTATTGAACTACTGAAACAGATATATTGCCGTAAACATTGACTTCAGCGGCACAGAGCTATGAAACCCAAACGGAAACAGGTGTCGTTTCGTGAGCGTCTTTATTGACCCACACATTTGTGCGGGTCAGGCCGTAAAGGGATAGGTAGAACGCTGGCTTCTTTTAAACGCGAAGTGTTTTAGATGTGAAGCATCTTATGGCGAAGCTTAATCCGGTGGTGGTGTGCCGGCGTGACCACCCTTACTGCGCATGCGCAAACCTTTGAAAAAAAACCTCCTCTCCCCCTCTCTCTCCTCTAGGCATCCCTCCCCGCGGCAACCACACCCTCACTGCGCATGCGCCTCTCCTCCTCTCTCCCCTCCTTCGTTCCCCCCTCTCTCCCTCTAGGCATCCCTGCCCGGGGCGTCCACACTCCCACTGCGCATGCGCGTCCCCCCCCTCTCTCTCCCTCTCCTACGCTCCCCCTCTCTCGCCTCGCGACGCCGACGCAGGCAGCGTCTGCTAGCGAGTTTCTTGGTTGAAAAAAACCGACTGCTCGCGCTGCACAACCGTTCACTGGACACCTCGTATATATGGCAATGGATCTTGACCTCCAAGGTGGTGCCGGTGGGAGATTTCTCCTGTGCGTTGTTGAACAAAAAAAATTCGCAGCGTGCGCGTTAACTAAAAGCGGACTGCGGGTCTCTGTGTCCAGTCGGAGTCTTCGGTCTCTCATTGCCCATTAGCAGCGATTGGCATGTTTAAGTAGGAAACACCGCTCCATCACTGCGTGGTTTGCGCCTCCCCAGTTTTCTGTCCTGCGCAACGCTGCGATGAGCACCAGCGTCAACGCCACCGCCAATGTAAGCGTTAGCGCCCGCTGCTTCACATCTACACATGGTTCCCTTTAGCGGGAGATGGTGTAATTTTTTTTTGGTATGGATCGGTGCTATGAGCGAGGCCGACGATAGCGGTAATGTCGCCACCTGGCAATGTGTTAATGCATCGACAAAATTACACTTTTCCTATTCGAAACGCGCCGAATGGGACGGACTCGTAGAAACGACGCTTTGAAGAAACAAATTGTGAATTTCATGGTCATGATGGATTACTTCACTTTAGCAAGAGCACTGTGAGATGGCAGTGGTAGATATAAAAGACGCGTTTGAAAAGCCTGCAGAGTATGTGGCCGTGGCGCAGTGGATAGCGTGCCCGGCATCTCTTGTCGCAGACCAAGAGGTCACAGGTTCGACTCTCGTTGACGGAACTTTTTTCTGTCTTCTGATCATGTGTATTTTTTCGACGTCATTTCCGTGACGGAAATACGTCATTGAAATCGTTGTGGACCCCGGCATAAAACACTTTCGTGTTAAAAACGAAACAAAATAAATGGCCAGAATACGGCGCAAACACCGACATTTAACCACCCATCAATCAAAGCATATGACAGAACAAAAGGTTAACAAGATAGAACAAAATAAAAGGCTGTTGACCAGAACAAAACAGAAGGCCACGATTCACGATCCTATGCACACTACTTTGCCAAAGCACCTGCATTCATTTCGTGGGTCTGTAGCCAGTTTTGATAACCACAGCGACATGACCTCGCGAGAGAAAAATCCACACATCTCCACGAAGTGAATGATGACGTGTGGGCGAAGAAAAGTCCTATGGTGCATAATGTCTACGTTGAAGTCGCCGACTAGTGTAAAGCATTTGTGTTTATAGGTGTTTTATATTGTTTCTTCACGATTATAATTGTTGTTCGTCTATTGTAAACCTTTTTTTTTATTCACACACCTTTAGACTGTAGGAATTATTTGCTAACCAGGATGGCAGCGGGCAGTGAGCTTTGACGACAGAGTTAGGTCCTAAGGTCCATAATGTGTACTTTAAGTTGCCGACTGTATAAACGGTCTACACTTCTAGATGTTTATTAGATGCGAAGCAGCTCTTTGACTAGGCTGTGTAACGCTGTCCCTCCGTCCGTGCGTCCCGACGAACGCGCCGCAACGCGCTCCCCTCGCCGTAGGTGTTGGAGCGGTGCCAAGTAGGTCACGCCGCAGCTGCGCGTTGACGTCACGCTCCACTCGCAGTGCGCACTGACGTCACTCTCTCTCTCGCCTGCCGCGCGCTCGCCGCAGCACCCGCAGCTGCCGCCTGACGCGCACCTAACGTACGCGTTGAAACATGTCTGTACGTGTCACCTCTCTTTCGCTTCACCCTCTCCACCGCTCCCATGCGCAACGCTGCTGCTTCGCATCCCACCAGGGTTCCCTTTGGGAAGACGGTGTAAATTTTTATTGTTCTGGAGGCAATTATAATTGATATTAGCATATTTTTAAACCTTTTTTGTGTCTCACATCCACGAATCTCCCCGTGACAGACGCGGACGACGAGAAGGCCACGTTCCCGCCTCTAAAAGAAGGAATTAAGGCGACTGGCATGCATTGTAACAAAACAGACAATCTTGCTCGTTCCGATGCTTGTAGGAAACTACCATGCTAGCCGTGGAGGTGGTGGTTCCTTAACGAACGCGCCAGAACCGAAACCGCAGAACACTCGAGGTCAGCGAAGCGTAGATTCTATAAGGTTGAGAGCTGGGCTAGTTGGTGACTGATCACTCTCAAATGAATTTATTTCAGGAAAAATACTTCATTTATATGCACCAAAGCACCCCCGAGCGTAGATTATTTCGCCACAGTGGACGCAGGCCCGCTGTGGTGTGCCGCTCGGCTGAGCTCAACAAGGAGCGTGAAAACTGTGGCGAGCAGCCTTCGTTCCCCAATCAACGGAGCGGAGTGCTGTACAGTACATTAACGGAAGGACTGCAGGAAAGCAAATACAGCGGGGGGTCCAGTGAGCACTGACTAGACCGAAACTCCTGTACATCTCCCTGCGTTGATGACCCGCACTGCCTTTCCATTTTCAGTACTGTACTCACGCGAAATTCAGTCAGTCACGTTTGCTTTCAGCGCACGCTTCTATTGCCTTCTCTCTGTGGTGGCCACCGTTGAATAGTAGTCATTAGGAGAAGAAGCGGCCGTAATTTTCCGCTGACCTGTCAGGCGACGCCGGCCGGGCGTGAGGTGCTCGCGTGGGACGCGGTAACTCTCAGCCAGCCCGGAGTTTCGGCACAAGGGATCTTCATGTGTGGCCGTGGTTGCGGCCTTCACTGCCGTCCGTCGAATCGCTGTATTTGTGGTCTACGTGCGACTGTAAAGCCCAGCCGAACGCCTATTTAAGCAGCCGTGTACTGCTCGTATAATCAGAGTCGGTTCTCTCTGCGCACACGTGCCACGTGTGAATCGGGCCACCTCTATACAATCGCTCGTTTCTGGTCGATATTCGCCTTTGTAGTTAAGCAGCACAGCCCGCCACGCGAATTGGAGTGCTTCTACACAATGTAACGCAACTGCGCTGCGACCGACGCCCGCGTCACGCGAGAACAAAGGCAGACGGCAGTATTAGGTTGAAGGGAGCGTATAAAAATTCGAAACATGTGGCCTAATTTGCCGCGTCCCGCCACACCCTCAGTGGATAATGTCATTCAACGCCACTACGTGGCCTAGCTGATAGGCTATAGTAATTAGTTATTAGATATGCTGTCGGCGACGTACGGAATAATTAAGGCTAGCGCTGCGTATTTCAGCATCGCTTCGATGTATTCTACCACGGTGCGATGCGAAAATTAACGCAAGGGTTGCTGTTCGGGCGAGTTGGTGTTTTATAAATGCAGCGTTTATCAGCGCAACGCACATGAAAACAAACCAAGACACACGTATTGGTGTGTTGTCGTTTTTGTAGGTAGGTGTCGGCTAATACACGCTGCATTCGAAGCTACTGGTAGCCAGATTCCTATGTTCTCGGGCTCACGAACACGTGCCTGGAATCGCATTGCCGTTCGTATGCTACGTGGACGCGCAGCTCTTGGTGAAGAGGTGTCCAATTTAGCCGCGAAACTTTTAAACGGATTCATCTAGTACCCGCTTTTGAAGCACAACGTGTAAAATTGATAAAGTGAAGCTTTCAAACGTCAAGCTTGGAATGTGTTATATCCTAGCTTTAGGCAAGGAAATTAATGTTGCACTTAGCTCCCATTTGCTGGTTTCGTGCTAAAAATGCGATAAGTGGTTGTTACTAAATTGGTAAAGTTTAGCGTCCTTTAAAACCTACCATACACATTTTCGCTGCTCTTCAAGAGCAGCGAGAGAGGACAATAAGGAGCGAAATGCTTGAAGCCTTCGTTCTTTTCTTGAGCTTGTATCTTTTAAATTACTCCGCTGCATTCTGTAAGATGTACTATCGGCCAAAGAATATTACGGACCCACGCGAGCGCGTGGCCAAAAGCCTCTTCGCGACACTTCCGCTACGTCAGCGGCGATCAACAGCACTGCAGCGCCAAAGACGCATCCCTCCCTTAATCTATGGCCTGTCTGTTTTCTGACTGGGTACAAATCATTTTCACCTTTCACTTTCTAACGCGGCGCGCTTTTTGGCAACTGCGTCTTCGTGCTTCTGTCTCGAGGGCATTCTATGAGCATAACTGTTATCAGCCGCTATCTTTATCACAAAATGATACCTAGCCAACGGAACGCCGTTTGAGGCCCGCCGTGGTAGCTTTGATCCTGCTATCAAAATAGAAGTGTGACGGTCATACGGCAGATAAGCGCTTCGCGCGAAAACTGCGAACTGACTATGCGCTACGCGGCAGTAGAAAATTGTAAGGCCAGTGAATAACAAGAATACCCGTTTCCGGCCTAGCACTGTGGTCGACGGTAGATGGCGCACCGCTAGGTGGCGTGGAGAGGCAGTTTGGCACGCGCTCGCGTGGTCCGTAATATTCTTTGGCCGATAGTACAACAATGCAAATTCACCGGAAACTTCTGTTATATACAACTGCAGTGTCAATCGCTTTTTTTTTTTAAATCGGTATGGGCGGCGAGTGTTAGCGTATTCTGCCATGCCCAAAGCCAGGAGGCCGTGTAAAGCCACAAGTACGATATGTAGGCATATCTATGCAATGACGGCACCCGCGCCATTGGCAATTGTGGCACTTAACATGTACACCCTCCAACAGTGCAATTTGTAAAGTAACTACCCCCGCCACCTTCTCTTCCCTTAAGCAATAACGCATTACTGGAAACAAAAAAGCAATATGCCAAGTTCCATTGCAGTAACACGTCTCGACATATTATTCGTTACACCGGCTACGCCTATTCTTTCGTGATTAACGCCTCCCAGCTTTGTAGCAAGGATTGAGAGGCACAAGTAATTTTAACAATTCTTGCTGCGTTCCCACTCGGACTGCCTCAAGTGTCACCCTGATGTTCTCCACTCTGGCCGACACGGCAGTTGAGTCGGCCCGGCGCAGAATTGTTTTCATTTTTGTCTGCATTTTCTATCTTTCTCTCGCATTTGTAACAGCATATTATGGACGAGAGAAATGAGCCGAAGCAGAGAATGAACTGCACGAAGTTACAAGTGAATGAAGAGGCGCCTCCAGGTGCGCCCTTTACCTGCTTTCAAAGGTCGAGTCCAACTGAAGGTTTGCTGCTCTGATTCGCTTTGTCTTCTCTTTTCATGTGGTGCTCGGGTGGGGCTCGGCAGCTTTCAGCCAGCCCAGAGTTTCGGCACAGGGGATCTTCATGTGTGGCCATGGTTGCGGCCTTCACTGCATTCCGTCGAATCCCCGTATTTGTGGTCTACGTGCGACTGTAAAGCCCAGCCGAACGCCTATTTAAGCAGTCGTCTACCACTCGTATAATCAGTGTCGGTTCTCTCTGCGCAGACGTGCCACGTGCGAATCGGGCCGTCTCAGTAC
This sequence comes from Rhipicephalus appendiculatus, assembly GCA_030522465.1. NCBI lineage: Eukaryota > Metazoa > Arthropoda > Arachnida > Ixodida > Ixodidae > Rhipicephalus > Rhipicephalus appendiculatus. The sequence continues at coordinate 49,151 of JALIZH010012141.1, read as the reverse complement.
AATCGCTCGTTTCTGGTCGATATTCGCCTGTGTAGTTAATCAGGACAGCCCGCCACGCGAATTTCCACTATTTCTACACAATGTAACGCCACGGCGCTGCGACCGACGCCCGCGTCACGCGAGAACAAAGGCGGACGCCAGTATTACGTCGAAGGGAGCGTATAGAAATTCGAAACATGTGGCGTAATTTGCCGCGTCCCGCCGCACCCTCACCGGATCGTGCAATTCAGCGCCACCAGGTGGCCTAGCTGATAGGCTACAGTAATTAGTTATTAGATATGCTGTCGGCGACGAAAGGAATAATTGAGGCTAGCGCTGCGTATTTCATCATCAGTTCGATGTATTGTACCACGGTGCGATGCCAAGATTAACGGAGGGGTTGCTGTTCGGGCAAGTTGGTGTACCATAAACACGCAGCGTGTATTAGGAAAACGCGTATAAAAACAAACCACGACACACGTAATGGTGTGCCGTGGTTTTTATAGGTAGCTGTCGGCTAATACACGCTGCATTCGAATCTACTGGTAGCCAGATTCCTATGTTCTCGGGTTCACGAACACCTGTCTGGAATCGCAATGCTGTTGGCATGCTACGCGGACGCGCAGCTCTTGATGAAGAGGTGTCCAATTTAGCCACGAAGCTTTTAAATCGATTCCTCTAGTACCCGCTGTTGAAGCACAGCGTGTAAAATTGATAAAGAGAAGCTTTGAAACGTCAAGCTTGGAATGTGTTATATCCTAGCTTTAGGCAAGGAAATTTATGTTGTACTTGGCTCCCATTTGCGGCTTTCGCGTTAAAAATGCGACAAGTGGCTGTTACTGAATTGGTAAAGTTTAGCATCCTTTAAAACCTACCATACACTTTTAATTGCTCTTCAAGAGCAGTGAAAGAGAGGAAAAGTCAGGAGCGAAATCCTCGAAGCATTTGTTCCTTTTCTTGAGCTTGTATCTTTAAATTACTCCGCTGCATTCTGTAAGATGTACAACATTACAATTGACCGGAAACATCTGTTATATACAACTGCAGTGTCAATTGTTTTTAAATTCGGAATGGACTGCATCTGTTAGCGTATTCTGTCATGCCTAAAGTCCACATGCCGTGGAAAGCTACAAGTATGATATATAGGCAAATCTATACAATGACTATCGCAATCATGTTAGCTTAATAATGACATACAGGCGCGCGCTGAATCGTCATGTCTACAGCTCCAACAGACTCTATTGCCACAATTCTCCGCAGTCCTTGCTTGCACTTCAGCTTGCCAAGTTATGATTCTGCATCAGATACCAATATGGGACACGTATCGCAAGTACAAGGCAATAAGGCGTGCGAGTCAAGATCTCGTACATTCTGCCTGCATAAACAATGAAGTATCATCAGAGGCCCGGCGCGACCATTCGACCCCAGCTTCAGTAGGATCTGCACTCTCTCCCTAAAGTTCTGTTCTAGATGTGTCTAATTGCTGTGCTTTTGTGGTGAAACGGGACCCGCTGACGGCCGTACAGGGACGCTTATTTGGCCTCTGAATCGTTGAGTATCTGTGGCGACATATTTTATGGTGGTTGTCATATCTCGGCCTCCTTCGATTGAATGGTCATGCAAGCATGGCATGCGCAGTGATTCATTTTTTGTGGGCACACAACACAGCGCGCCTTCGATGTTCCTGTGAGATCTGGAAAGCTAGATGGTTTAGCGGCGATTTCGCTCTTTCCGTCTGCTTTGTCACTTCGATCTTCGATTAATCATTCAACGGGCAGTGTGACAGTGGCGAAGCGGGAGAACATCGGGTGGCGCCTGAGGGAAACACAGTGTGTGTGGGGGGGGGGGGGGGGGGGGTCCATCCCCTATTCCCCCCCCCCTTTTTTCTCCTACGTAGGATCCCCGCCTCCCCGGCTCATCGAAGAAACTGCTGGTGGGTGCCCACCCAGGAAAAAAAATCGTAATGCTACCCCTGAGAGAGACACGAATCACTTTCATCGTTTTGGGTTATAATGGCACACGCACACACTCACGCACACATGCTATTAGAGTTATTTAGAGTGGTGTATTTCATGGTCATTTGCTGGTATTGCTCATGAAAGAGAACTCGGTATTAAAATGTAGTAGTGTGCGAGTTACAGTTGATAGACTGTGGAGTTCATAGTAATATGTCTTTAAATATTATAACAATGTAGCAGTGTCATGGCAAAGCATTTTATTGTAGGTCATGCGTAGGTACGTAGCTAGGATCTTGCCTTACCTTATTTCTTAACTCTTTAATGAAAACTAATTCGAGTCCCTCGATTGCAGGGCGCTTAGTCCACACTAGAGCCGGTCTATTTTCGAGACCAAATTAACACACTCAGGAAAGCATGCTAGTTGCATGGGGATATTGTAAAATAAACGTGATAAAATCACCCTGCGTCGCAGATATCAATAGCCGGCCCTATGCTGGAGCTATATAGCAAGATCGTTTGAAATTGGCCCCTCTTGCAGGCATATTTAACTACTGGTAATAATACGTCTGCTAAAAATGGAGCTCACTCATACTCCCTCGAGAAATATTATTCTGCTGTGAGGGCTCACTTGGACTTAGTCTCATCAAAATATTCCTCAACCGGACTCACTCGGCATCCGACTCACCAAATATTTTCTCAACCGGACTTTGTCGAGCTGAAACTCACCAACTTATTATTCAGCTGCACTAACTGAGTCTCAGACTATGATTCACGGTTTAACATCAGTCTGAGTGAGCCTAAGTGAGTCGACTCATGAGTCTGTAAGTGCAAAATTAGCTTGTTGGATAATAGTGGCAATTCTCTTCAGTATCTCACATAATCGGAGTTCTAGGATACGCCTTTTTATCTTGGACCTTCAGATATGAGTTATCCATGGTTTCAGTTCAATAAAGATATTTTTAGAAAATACACAACTCACCCGAGGGCATTTTTTATGAAGAACTTCCCGTGACCCAGTTCACGGGGGTAGGTCACGGCACCCTCGCATAACTAGCACCTTTGATCAATTAATATTGGGATGACGAATGAACGCTAGTGCGTTGAGATATGTCCGCATAGGCTTGAGTATAAACAAAAGCCGATATCAGTCTACTAGAAACGCTGAAAATTAGTAGATAGAACCATAAGGTAGGCAATAAAACGTGGAACTCAAGCAGACTCACTCAAGAAATATATTTTTTGACTTAGGGCTCACTCGGACTCAGATTCACCAATATTCTCCTCAGCCGGACTCAATCGGACACAAACTCATCAAAACTCTAGAAAGGCCACTCTTCCAGCTTTCCCTGTGACTGTGCTGCGCGTTCCGAGCAGGCCTGGCGTTTTTTTTTGTTGTTGTTTTTTGTGCAGTGTATAAGATCATTTTGTCCCCAATGTTATTTAACGTGCTGGTCTAACGTTTTTTTTTTTATATGCTTCCCTGATTCCCCTAATGTTTTTTTAGATTTTTAGTACATTAGAAGTGCCCTCTTTTGTTGTATGTCTAATAAATGCTTGTACAGCGCAGGCAGGAACGATATAACAGTGAATCCTGGCAACAGCGTAAAAACACGCGCATGAAAACAGCAGTGATGCTCGGATAACTACTGCGCACATGTCTTCTTGTTCTCCCAGTGCTATTAACTAATTAGATTACACCCTCCGCTGGGAAGACAATGGTACTCAGCTTTTCTTTCTGAAGGTGGGCGCTGAAAGCGAACCCACGAAACATTCAACAGAGACACTCACGCGGTCAGTATACAAGAGGCTTACGGCACCGACAGAAAGAGGAAAGGAACAAAAGAACACAGACTGCATGCTTCAGGCGAAAATGCGTTGGCGTCTTTGCTTTAACGCATTCACGCCACGCCGCTCGTACCAGAGCAGTGTAGTGCGAATGGGCCATGCACTCTTTTCGAGTTAGGCGTTCTAAAGAAAGTGACGACTCACTACTGCACAGACGGCCGCTCGTAATCTTTGAGCTTGTTCAGCTGAGTGTGTGACGCTACATTTCCTAATCCCAAGTGTTGCGGCCAGTAACGCACGTGTTCTTCTGGCGCACGAGGACTTAATAGCATCCTCTGCAAGAGCTGCTCTTACAGTGAAGGCGAGAAAAGACGTTCTGTTGCCAGCGCGTAAAAATCGTCTTTGATTTTTTTTATTTGGTCCCCTTCGCGTTCTTGGCTCACTCGTACAGGGCCGGTTTAGATGGGTGGACCCGAAAATGGGGATCTCTCTTGCGCATAATGCAGCTTTAATACAGGATTCAATACTTGTTGTTTTTAATTGAGGTGGTATCAAGACTGAAGCGACCCTTTAGGATAGTCACATTAATACCGAGTTGCTGCCGCATCTTTTCGTGCGCATTTGCGATCTGAGATGATCGTTTCAAATGAGAAACTAGAGTGATATAAACCGAAACATGATGATAAGAATAATCTTTTTAGAGTCGTCCGATGTGGCTCCAATAAGGTACGAAGAGAGAAGTAACGCATATGAGCGGGAGCGCAGCTTGCGCAAAGTCACGCCAGAATGGGTCACAGCAGATCTGCTGGGCACCTGTCTCTTTCCTACACCTTGCGATAAATGGCTATGAATGCTGTTTTTTAATATTTTTAGAGTCTGTTCATTTCTATCTATTTCTCTCTGTCTACTTGCTTCCATGGTTCTTCCCTTTCTTAGTCTCGTTTTTCTATTTCTATTTCTTTGTGTCCCTCTCTGTTTGTAGCCATCTCGTGCCTTCGGTCTTTTTCACTTTTTAATCCCTTTCTATCCGTTTCTCTCGTTACTGACGGGAATCTTGAGCGCAGAAGACAACATTGATAAGAACGAGAAGACAGGAGTGCGCTATTTTCATCTAACTTTATTGCATGCTTCGCCTGGAAATATAACCAGAAAAACACACATGTGCACACAATCGAATGCATTGTCAAACACGTTTTCAGTTCCCAAAAAAATTATCAACGTATTCAGCTTCTGCCTTCCAAAGCTTTACCGATGTGTAACTTACGCACATGCCCCCTCGCTTCCAGATATGGCACGCTTCTAGCAACTCCCTTGCTATCTTATCCCTACCTCTACCCAGAATTTTTATTTTACTCAGTTTCGGCTCACATGCCCCGCCACTTGCGCAATGTTCTGTCATGTTAGTACCCCCCTACAACTCGTGAATGCTCCTCGGCCCGGTCATTAATACAACGACCCATCTGGCCTATACATGTATCGCCGCAGGTCAACGGAATTTCATAGACAATCCAGGTACAACAGTTACCGAATTGTATACCATGTGTTTTCTGGCAACCTCATATCCCCCCCCCCCTCGAGAAACACGCGAGCACAACTGGGCAAGATTCTTCGGAACGGAGAACACCACCGACACCTTATGACGGTTCGCCACTTTTTTCACGTGGTGCGCAACTTTATGAACGTGCGGCATCACAACAGGCTTGACCGAGTTCTTCTCTGGGGGGGCTTACATGTCCGGTCATAGAGTGCTTAGTTTTTTGCATCAAGGCCTCGGCCACAGAAAAAAAAATCCCTGCAACCGGCGCACTTGCTTGTCAAAGCTCGACAGCATTAAGTGTGGGCATGACTTCTCTAATGCGGACCCGAAACAAAGCTTAGCTACCGCACTCTTAATTATTGTACCGGGGTGGTCTATGAAATGCCGTTGACCTGCGGCAAGACCTATATACACAGCAAACGGGTTTGAGCCTTTTTGGGAGTTTTGGGCCCGGCTCTTAACTTGCATCCTAAAGGTACTACGCAAAACCCCCTACCAAAGGAGGTTTTAGGGGGGTACGCAAGGCAAGATGGCGGTGCCTGTTGAAGCGACAGCCGTCCACTTCGAATCTTTCTAGCCGTCTGCCTGCATTATTAAACTCATTAATCCCCAAATAATGCTGGTATTTGATTTAGATTTGAGTAATGAGGCTTCGCTAAGCGTATACTGCCGATAAAACAGCTCCGTTTTCGAGATACACAGTCGATTTGTGGTGCACCAGGCTTAACAAGGTTTGTTTACAAAGTAAACGGAGTCAAAAGAGGGAATTTAGGAAGTAACTTTGGTGTTTTTTTAACTCATTTCGGGGGCTTGAACGGAGATCATTGGAAGTTTTTCTGATTCTTTAGAGAGCTTTTAAAACGCCCCTTTATACGCGGCCCGAGAGAGGGCGAGAAAAAAAAGGTATTTCAGGCACTATACTAGCGTTTCAGAGACATTTCTTGCAACTATTCATCGCTAGGACATATTAGAAAATGGACATTGATGTATTCATGCACAAATATGACATATGTATTCAAGCACGCACGACACAGGAATCGAACTCGCGACCACACGCACTGAAAGCAAACATCATATCCATTACACCACAGCGCCACCACTAGCTTGCGTACTTTTTCACGGGGGTATATGTCTACAAAGCGGCTACTAACCTGTCTGCGACACCTCAAACATTTGTTCTCGTAGCATGGGCATGTGTTCGCGCTTTCGCAAGGCCAGTACATAAACTCAGGGGCGTCACGAAGGCCAAGGTTAACACCTTCAGCTTCGAACTATTCGGTTCGTCGTGTCGTGCCGCTAGAAAAATTGTAAACGTGTGCCCTCTTGAGTACTTCGACGCCGTTTCACTCGCCCGAAATTCGTGGATACCAGCGTAACAAAAGGTATCCTCAGATGGCCGAACATATGTACATTCCATGGGCGTATGATGTGGAGCTATTTTCGTTTCTGCCGCGAGCTGCACGCGTCCCATGGCAGGGGCGTGTTCTGAGCTGTACGAGACCGCCTGTGTTTCCACTGATGGGGTCTGTGCCTTCCGCCGCACGGAAGCCCCCAGAGACGAGGACGAAACACTGAGCAACACATCTTTATCATTTCAAAACTCTGCCGCGACTGACTGTCAGCGGCCCCTAAGCGCGAGCCGCGAGCGTGCCTGTGTCCATCGTTCTCGTCATCCACCGGCGCGCTCGCCGCTACGACTCCCATAGCATATAAAAGTTACTCACGCAGATGCCCACAAGCGTGCGCAGGGTGCCTCTTCAGGTGGAAGGGGGCGAGGGGACGAAGGCTCGTCGCTGCGCCCACCCTCCCTATTAAGTCAATGCACGGGGGGCAGACTCCCCCTCCCGTGTGCACGCCTATGCAGATGCCCGAGTTACAAGGACATTGTAACGCGCCTACACTACGTGCATTTATTGCGCGCGTGCTCCCGCGAGCCAAACGCAGGTGCAGCAGCGCCTTCAGAGTAGCTGAACGATAATCTACATCCACAATTAGCACTTATTCGCAACTCGCACTTTCGCGGGGCACACAGTGATTCTCTAACTCAAATTCAGTATTTAGTCGCTTTCACACTCGGAGACTACCTACAATCTTACTAATTAACCTTCATTGTTTAACATCACACAAATGCATTAAAGCGAATGCGTAAGCATGCCCCAATGTTAAGTACAACCACCACAAATTAGCGGTGACAGGTCTCCCGTTAAATAAAAAAGTTAATGCACATGCACTTCGCCCTTGTGAAAGTCCAAGCGTATGCGGCACTCCTCTTGCACAGATGATGTAGCAAGAATGAAAAAATGTAGTATTGCCGTCTTCTTCAACGAAACAGCTGTGATAAGAATGATAAGAAAAACAGTGTTCGCAATGTTTTATTGGAATCAAAACAGTAGCAGTTCTCATGTCAGTGTAAGCATATGTATATTTCCATCTTCTTGCACAGAACCTACACCCAATACAAAACACTAAGAACGTATACAGTACAGCCCAAGCACTATATATATAATTCACAACAGTAAAGCAACATGAAAGTAGTGTGGCAAATCTCATCATAATGCACACTGACATGTGCACTTCACAGTGCTAGTATGTAAACACAATCCAGAGAATGGGATCTACAAGGAACTTGGTGTCAGCCTGCACATGAAGGCAACTAAGCTAGTACATTAAGGCTAGCATTACTTTTAAGAAATATGCAACCAAGCAGGGAGGCATGTTGTAGATTTTAATTGAATTAGTTTGCCCTATGGCATCAAAACATGTCACACATCATCATACAGTTCTGTGTTCTGCAGAAAAGTCCAAAATAGACCTGTGGTGTTGATTGTAGATCCACTTACCACAATTTGTAAAGGCGTTCAGCCATGCCAGCAAAATGACAACATTGCATTCATATATGGCTGGCTGCACATACTTACTCACAAATATCTGAAAATGAATGCAGTTTTCCAGAAATATAATTGGGAATTTGTCGCCATTATCACACAACTGCAATATACCAATACTTCTATTATACATAATTACTACAGCTATGTTTACAATATTCCCATGCCAGCCACTGTCATCAGCAACCTAAAAATTTCTTCATCTTTAATTCCTCACTTCATGGCTTGCGCATAATTACCGCATTGAAAGTTAATACCACTACCATGGCTGCAAAGTCAACTTGAAATTAGGCAATCACATGCCTAAAATTAAAAATTTCCTACAAGTAGTGGCTGGTGGCTTGGTATATTGGATCCTAGGGCTTGCTATGCCATGTGGTTGAATAGAATTTGACCACAAATCTATAGAGCCTGTAAAGCAGTCAGGAATTGAGTTCATAGTTAAACAGTGAAAACAAAACAGCAACACACATAGAAATAGAAATGAAGGGAACAGGACAACGCAGTACTAGCAACTGAAATTTAACACGTGTATGGCGTTTTTAGTCACGTTCATACTCATTCTGTGAGTGCATGGTTCTTTATTTTTGTAATTTTTTTTGCACTAAGTGTGTATATCTTTCTGTGGTTTGCATTACACTTCAGGTCCTCGTTAGTGTCGAGTGAGGCACAGGGGAGTGTTCCCACAATACAGTGTCTTGTAACCAACAAGTGCGTGAGCAACTCTTGCAGCTTTGCCAGAAATGTCTTCCTGAAAATAATAGAAAAGAAGTCCATTAAGCTTTCATATCCAGAAATATGAATGTCTTGGCAAAGACTCACACTTCACTATACTATTGCAGACCTTTAAACAGAACACGAAACAACTGCAATAGTGAGATGCTGCTAAGTAGTTTCTTGTGAACTTTTCACTTAAAGTACAGAGGGCAAAAAGTACACAACTGTAATGAAATGCGAAAGAGCACCAAAAGTGTACTTTTGTCCTGTGTACCATCATTCGAGTAGTTTTAGCAGTCAGTGAAGTTAGCATTGTAGTGTAAAGGGGTGCAAATTTTAGTATGATTAACCTTGGAGTTACACGCATTTCAATGGAGGCGTGACTGCTTGAGGCCCAGGTGCTTAGCTTTAGGTGCGTGTTAAAGAGCCCCAGGTGGTCTATCTTTCCGAAGCCCTCCACTACGGCGCCTCTCATAATCGTGTGGTGGCTTTGGGATGTTACGCACCAACAGTTATTATCACTTACAACACATGGAACACTAGCTTCTTCATCAACCACAGCTGTTCTGTTGTTCTGTTTAGGACTGAAGATTGGGCGACTTGGTATTGATTCATGGCAAAATTAAACAGTTCACTTGTAATGACGACAATAGAAGACGTGGACAAAGTACCAGCCTGTTTACCTTGTCAGAAATTGTGTCAACAGTCAGAATACTGTGTGCTGATCATAAACACTATGGCAACAAAAAGTAAAACAAAATAACCAGAGGGAAGGAACAAGGTGATTCAACAACGAGGTTCAACAGATTCAACTGACTTATATCAATGTGATTAAATTAGCCTTGCACAAGTGACACATCTCCTAAATTCCATAAATATGAACATGTAACCTTGGCAAGCTCTAGTGCTGATATGTGACAAATGAAGTGACCATACCATAAAATGCATGTGCTTCAGCAAACACACTGTAATTAAGGACATGTCTTACACATCATATGGCCATCATAATCTGTCATTAACATGACTTATTCTTTCTAGCTAAATGTATACAAGCTCATGATGTCAATGCGCCTTGATATGCAATTTAACTTTTTGTGTTGGAGACGGACAAAGTGCACAATGCAAAATTTTCGTCAAAAAGTATTCTTACTTGCTCACAATCTGTGCATGAGAACAGAATAAATAGAAAACAAATCTGGCCTTAATGCATGTGTTACCACATGGCCGCGTGATAACAGCTGTCTTTTTATATTTATTTTTTTTGTTGCTTAAGTGTATACTCCCTGGAAGCACTGCTTCATTCATGCTTTATCGCAAGCAAGGAAATTATGTCGTACAAACATTCAGTTTTAAGGCGCACTCGCTTGAGTTGGCTGGCCACGCCAAGCGGTCAGCCAATTCGAAACACGTATCACACATCGTTGTTATGCATAGCTCGGCACACTCACTCATGAGTGCACTCAACTCACACTCACTCACACTCATTTGAACGTGGTGAGTTGAGTATGAGTGAGTACTCATGCGTGTGAGCGGACGTGAGTGTGAACGTGAGTGAGAACTCATGAGTGTGAGTGGTCGTGAGTGCGAACGTGAGTGAGTACTCATGAGTGTGAGTGGACGTGAGTGTGAACGTGAGTGAGTGCGAAGGCTGAAAAAATTGTGGTGAGTGAGTTTGAGTGAGTACTCCCTTAAGGTGCCGACCTATGGAGCTCGGCACACTCACTCATGAGTGCACTCAACTCACACTCACTCACATTCATTTGAACGTGGTGAGTTGAGTATGAGTGAGTACTCATTAGTGTGAGTGGACGTGAGTGTGAACGTGAGTGAGTACTCATGAGTGTGAGTGGAGGTGAGTGTGAACGTGAGTGAGTACTCATAAGTGTGAGTGGACGTGAGTGTGAACGTGAGTGAGTGCAAAGGCTGAAAAAATTGTGGTGAGTGAGTTTGAGTGACTACTCCCTTAAAATGCCGACCTATGTAATGTTATGTGAGCTTATGACCTTTCTTTTTTCGCTTTTCATTGCACTTTTGACGCGACGGAATGTGCAGAAGAGCACCTACTGCTGCCCAAGCGACAAGGTCGCGCAAACGGAGGAAACATAAGTATTACGTACCATTTGTGTTCCTGAATGTGCCGCGAACGCGGCGCGCCCTTCAGCTGCTGCTCGCTTGAGTCACCTGGCCATTGCCACACCATTGCACACGCAGTGCATGTTGCACTGTCGTCAAACCGCACATTTCACGTCCGGCGACGAGAACACAGTAAGGCTGCCGGCATGAAATGTGCACACATGATCGACGCATAGCAGGGTAGTTGAAAGGCGTCCTTCACAAAACCGACACAAAGCCTGCGGTAGCACCCGTTGTCATTTCGGAACTTCTCGCGTTTCTCACGACTCTCTTGCGTTTCTTTCTTTTTTGCTTTCTTTTTTTCCCCTCGCGCGCGCATGCGTGCGATGGTTGTTCCGCTCTTATCGCCGCCGTTCGGAGGTCAAAGGCGCTTCGTTCCTTTCAGAGCAGCCGCTTGAGGAGAGTCGCGTTTTTTCTTTCGTTTCTCTTTTTTCTTTTTTTTTTCGCCGGGTTCTTTCAACACCGGATCTTATTCCGTGCGTTGAGGCACACCGCCTGTGCCCAATTCGTCATCCAAAAGGGTATACTGATGTGCATGCGGTGCCGATAGGCCACATCTAGGGTGTACACGCTCCTACTTTTAGTTTAACTTCGATTTGATGGTAAAACAACATAAGCGAAGTCATTCTGTGGTCGAAATGCATCGTGAACCCGAGCCCAGCGGTAGTGTGCATTCCGTACAACAATGTGCATCAGTCGACGAGACGAAGAAATCGTTGATTAGCACGTTCATGAATTTATTAAGCACTTTGAGAAACACTTCTTTCGCCCGCGCAGTTGCATACATGCACGCCAGCACTGAAGGCACTATAGCTTCGGATAAAATAAATGGAAGGTATGCCCGAGAAAGTGAAATAGGAGTTTTCTGTCCTTGAACTCCATTTGACAAAATGGCGTCAGATCGTGAATTTACCTCCTTTCTTCCACCTTTTATCCCCATAATTTCTCAAGGAAGTAAAATTGAGGACGCAGAACTTTATTACACCGATCTTAATACTCCCTAAGGGAGTACGGTCCCAAGTGAAGGTAGTATTAAGCCCTTAAAACGCCCAATTCGGCTAGTTTGCGTTTACAGTGTAGGTCAGACGGGTGGTTGTATTAATGACCGGGCGGTGGAGCATTCACGAGCTGTTAAGAGTGGCGGTGATTTGGCAGAACATTGCGCAAGTTACCGGGCATGTGAGCCGAAACTGAGTGAAATAAAGATTCTAAGTAGAGGTAGGGATAAGATGGCAAGGGAGTTGCTAGAGGCATACCATATCAAGAAGCGAGGGTGCGCATGCGTATGTGACACATCGGTGAAGCTTTGGAAGGCAGAAGCTGAATATCTTGATTATTTTTTGTGAAGTGAAAACGAGTTTGACAATGCACTTGACTGCGTGCGAATGTGTGTTATTCTGGTTACATTTGCGGACGAAGCCTCAAATAAAGTTAGATGAAAGTTGCGCCCGTCCTCTGTTCTCTTTCTTATGAATGTTGTTTTTTGCGCTCAAAATTCCCGTCAACCATGCACTATCTCACCGAATTTCAAGTTTTGTTAAACCTTCTCTCGTTATATTTGTTTCGATATTCTTTCTTTCTTGCTATACTCGTTCTCCTCTCGTCCTTGCATCCATATGCTATTCCTTTGTGTTTTGCGAGCTGCACTAACCGCGCCATATTGCGCCATGGTTTCTTCTTCATGCTGCTAAAAGGCGCGAAATTGTCAACGCCGACCTGGACAAACGGCAATGAAGAGAACAGACCGTTATAGCGCAAATCCTCATCTTGATTCTTTGTGGCTTGTCGTTTCGCAGATGTTTTCCCCTTACAAAAGTTTGTGCCAACTACGCCCAGCGCAAGCTTTATCAGGCTGAAAACAATAATGCTTTTTCAAACGGGAAAGTTGACCGAAGCCCTCAGTGGCGTCTTCAATATTTGGCGAGTCCTGACTATACATTGCCAGAACGGTGTGAGAGTCAACACGAATGATGCAAAAACAACAACTAAGTAACAACAGAAACTAGCGAAGTGTGGGCAGCCTGCACTAGTGGTGCAAGGTTCAACAGCGGTCTTGTGGCCTATCTAGTTTCTGTGGCTTCAACAAGACCGTCTATGTCACTGGTAGGTATTTCTAGGCGTTGTAAAGCTTGGCTATGTGGAGTGTAGAACTATATTGCTTATCGAAGTCTCGTCCCGGGTATTTAAAGCAAACCATTTATTGGTGTGCAATTAAATAGTTCTGTTAAATTAGCAAAGTTTAAAATCACATGGTCCTCTTAGCAAGTTCTTAAATAGCAAGGTGTCAAATAACATTGTCTTAATCAGTAAGGCTATGATTAGCGATGTCTTAATTAGAACAATTTCTAATTAGCCTGATAATCATTAGCATGATCCTAATTGCAATGTCCCTGTCTAGCATAGAGTTAATATACACACTCTAGAGGAAAGGCTCCCCATATGCCTCACGCATTAAAATCTATAACCGCACGGGCGCCGCCATGATGGAACGATACTCAGCTTTCGGGTGACGCGTCACTCGCACTCGCCACTGCATGCTGCAATCACCCCTGGCCTTTTTTTCTCTTTCATGGCTCTGTGTTTCATCCCAGTTAGAGACTGTCACATTGAGTCGAGTTGTTGGCTCATGACAACAAAACACACGGACGACGAGACTATTGCGATTCACAGGATGCGCAAGCAAGCCCTCGACCACGCTCTCAAATGTTGGTACGGTACAAGAATGGTGGCGCCATCTAGAAAACAGACTTGCAAGCGCTCCTCTCCGCGCGCAGTATATTATAGACGATTTTCCGCAGCTGGTTTGTTTAATCAAAACTAGATGGCGCCACTACTGCGCCGTGGCCGTCTCCTACCACGACCGTCTCCATGCCATGGCCTTTGGCAGCGCTGCTGAATATGTTTCAATCCGCGTCGCGTCGTCTGCTCGGCGTCCCCATAGCGTCTGCGCGCACGCGAGTAAAAACAAGCAGACGGCAGCGCCGAAAGGTCAACATGGCGACACCCGTGGATGCAGTTCCCTTCCGCCTCGAATTTATCACGTCGTCGTCCTGCGTTGTGTGGCCCGTAAGTTCGTAACCTACGCATTTATTTGCTTTATATTTACGTCCGGAAGCTTTGAGCAATGTATTCGTCGGCATTTTGCAGTGTTTTCACGATTCATTCTCAAATTCTCGGAGACAAGGCTTAGCAGGCATGGCTAAATAAACATGGCTAATCGCGATAATAAAGACATAACATACCTGATGCTTTGTCCCCAGCGTGAGATGACACGAAGTGATAAATGATTTCATCATTTATTTATTGCTATGAAGATAATGCGTCAGTAGCGAGCGCGAGTTCGGATCGAAGCAGGCGGTGGCGTCTGCATGGGTGCTGCCATGTTGGCTTCTAACCCCAGCTGCTGGCGCTAACGGCCACGGCCGCTTCGCTGGCCCAATGCGTTGGCTGGGGCGACTAGATGGGGGAAGGCCAGTTACGGTCACGTGATCAAACATGGTAGCGCTCGTGCTCCGCTGCGGAAAATCGTTTATAGAAATGGCCATTGCATCGTTCGTAAAAGTAGTTGATATAAACATAAAACAATTTCCGTCCGTTTATAATACGTGTACACGCTTGTTTATCATGTATATTGCGAGAATTTGAGTCTGAAGAGCTGTATTTAGCGCATCAGTAAATTATAGTAATGGCAAGAATGTCAGCGTAATAAGATGTCGCTGCTCACGTGGTTATACCTATGGCAGCCCAGCTTTTCCTCTAGAGTCTGTATATTAACTCTATGCTGTCTAGAGATGTTTTAATTAGCACTGTCTTCATTAGCGTGGTCACAGCTAGCAACAAAATAGGCGCCCATCAAGAGAATTTTTTACACAATGTGCGTGACCTAACGTCACGACTTTAACAGCTCGGCTGTTGAAGGTTTCTCAAAAGTCACGAGATACTCTAGTGAATATGTGCGTGCGCTCGGCGTATCAAAGCTCACATGGCCTCATTGTAACACGAGGTAATCATGACGTCCCAGATCGACAGCATTTGTGATGTATTCTTGCCGCCATTATTACGTCATGTGATGTAATCACAGACGCATCGCGGGGTCGAATTCGGGCCCATCACTTAGGCTGTGCCAAACCATCTGAGGTGCAAAGGGCTTGCAGGGCCTCCTATAATGGAGGCGGCACCAAGCCACGTTAGGTGCAGACCGACTTCAGTGGGAGCCTAGGGGAGAGCGGACAATCAATACATTGACTTGGAAGAAAAAAAAAATATGGCTTTCACTTTTAAGTCGTCCCAGGCGATTCCATAAGAGAAGCCGTGAGTATCTGCTAAAAGAAATAGTCAGGCATATTTTTAGACGGCTGTAGTGTATAAGAGGGAACATGAAATCGATGATATGATGCCTACGCTATTTTGTTCCGGTTAAAAAATACATTGTTACATCGCATGATAAACGCAAACGGCAAGTTATGGGCAGCATGCAAAGTGGAGCAGCAGCATATTCTCCCTGGCACTGTAGAAGTAAAAACGCAAATCACGAATGTGGGGCACGTAATATGAGGCCGTTTCGGTGCTTTATCCTTACTTTGAATCAGCAGAGCGGCAATGGTGCATGCCTGGACAAGGGCCGGCGCTTCAGGGACCATAAATCACTCGTCCAGACCGCTTCGCGCTCGGAAATTTCTCAAGCAAAGAAACATAAAACGAAATATTAGGGGGGCAGAGGAGGACCGAGTCTTTAGTGGAGAAGATATTCGGAATAAAATTGTGTAAAAACCCGAGCGCAGTGTCATAGAACGCATTGGGAATCGCTGTAGCGAACAATACAGACTGTAGTAGAACGAAAATACAAAGCTGGAGAGCGAAGTACAGCAGACTGAGATGGAGAGGCCGGCTAGTGCGATGACAATAGCTGCTAGGCTGTGCTCATGTAGTCCCCGTCATTGCGACGAATGGTTTACGTAGCGTGTTCCCTTGACATACTGCACATAAAAACGTGCCTTGTGGAGCCACTGAAACCGTATATATACATATATAGGTCGACCGTTCTTTTCTTTAAGTGTTCTTCAAAATGAGCGTTTGACCGGCATTTGTGACCAAAGAATGTCGTCCTACATTCAGGAACAATGGTAGCAATAGCACCTCATTAATAACGTTTTTGGACGTGCCAGCAATTGTTCAAGCAGTACCAGTGTGACTATCCTATTTACAATATGTCTGTCTTAGGGGTGTGCGAATATTCATACTGTCGAATATTTTTCCAAGGGAGTTTGCTATTCAATTCGATCACACCGAAATTTTACTATTCGAGGTGTTCAAACTTCAAAAAAGTTAGGTATAACAGTTTGCACAGAGCTCCTAAATGATCTGCGTAAACCGAATTACATCTCCGAGAACTGTTACAAGATCTTTGTAATCTAGGGTATGCTTATATGTGACGATTAGAAGAAAAAAAAAATAAGGCGAGCACCATGCACCCTAATTGAAAGCAGCTCCTTCCTTCAGTGATCCAGTTTTGTTGCCTTTAAGGTAGCTTTACTCAAGGGCCGTTACCTTGACAAGCTCGGTCAACATGGAGCTGCCTGAAAACGCCGGCAAGCTTGACATGGAAGTTCAGATATTCCAATTTACGAATCGTAGAAACGTTTCTTAATCGACACGCAGCAAAGAAGCTCATTCCTTTCTCTGTATCACTCACGGACACTGGCTTCGAGCACGCGAAATAGACGCGATAAAGCTGGTCTCAGCGTGCGAAATAACTTTTTTTTAGATATTATATTTCATAGTGAAAGGGACGCGTCACCATTTCCATTTCGTTGAGAACAAATTTCGTGCAGGCAGACTACAGACGAGCCCGAAGTGCGCGAGCTCGGACTCTAAAATGCGCTCCGTCGCCATTTTGTGATGGCATTGTAACTACATCTGCTAGTGACGGCCGGTTCTTGCTAATGCCGCGAATGTGGTGTCGAACTCCACCGCCTCATTTTGCAAAATGTGCTTTCGGAATGGCGTGTGCGAGCCGCGAAGTCAATCTGCGATATAAAATTCGTTAGTATCTCGCCCTAAAAATGGTGAAATATCAAGGTATCCATGCTCGTGCCTATACTGTACGCTACATCACCCGCGTCCCTACGCCACAGCTGTCAGACCAGTTTCGTTCTCACGTGGTGGACAGCGCGCTAGGTGTATGGGTTGCTGCGCAAAAGAAATCGTTTTCGTTTTAGTCATATTATCACGTGGTCGTGACGTCGACGAAGGCAGCAGGAGACGTGTCCAAGATGAAACTGTGTATTAGGCCGAACTTGTGGCCGGTAAACGGAAAGTAAGATTACAGCAATACACGCTGGCACTGATAGCGGCGAACAGAGCGTCGGCCGTCGATCAACTGAACTTCGTTGGAACGCGCCGGCTTTTATAAATCCCGCGTCGAACATTCTAGCCTTATCACTAGTCGTCGCGCAAGCTCTCGAATAATCTTGGGTGTTCGCGTCTTGCGCGCAATCTTAACAAAATGATCTACTAGAATCGTGAACCTTCTCGAACACTGCAGGTACTGTTTGCTCACAGTCTTTGTGGGCGTAAACCGATTACAGTAAAAGTGAAATAAGAAATGCGCGTGACAATGCCCCCTCTGAAAAAGCATCGTCCCGATGCTTCAAATAGAACACGCGGGGGGTAAATGCATGCAACAATAACAACCATAAAGCGAGAAAGTACAATAATCACTAGGCACAAGCAAGAAAGTACAACAATAAATCAAAAAGTACGGTCCTCAGGTCCCCTAACGCGCGTAAAACGGCTTGAGGCGCACGACATGGACGACTTCAGGCCGCGAGCGGTGCCGCTGAGAGTTCGTAATGCCGTCGGGAACGACCTCGTAGTTTAGAGCGCCTACACGTCGAAGCACCTTGTAAGGCCCGAAGTATCGCCGAAGAAGCTTTTCACAAAGTCCACGTCGGCGTATGGGTGTCCAGACCCACACACGGTCGCCAGGCTGGTATTCCACGAAGCGTCGTCGAAGGTTGTAGCGACGGCTGTCGGTCTTTTGCTGGCACTGGATACGCAGACGGGCGAGTTGCCGGGCTTCTTCAGCGCTCTGTAGGTAGGCGGTGACGTCGACGTTTTCTTCCTCGGTGACGTTTGGTAACATCGCGTCGAGCGTCGTTGTCGGGCTGCGTCCGTAGACCAACTTGTATGGCATCATCTGGGGCGTTTCTTGAACGGCCCTGTTGTACGCGAAGGTCACATACGGAAGGATGGCATCCCACGTCTTGTGCTCGACGTCGACGTACATGGCCAGCATGTCGGCTATGGTCTTGTTGAGACGCTCGGTGAGGCCATTGGTCTGTGGGTGGTAGGCGGTGGTCCGGCGGTGGCTTGTCTGACTGTATCTCAAGATCGCCTGAGTGAGCTCCGCAGTAAACGCCGTACCTCTGTCGGTGATGAGAACCTCTGGGGCGCCGTGTCGAAGGACGATGCTCTCAACGAAGAACTTGGCTACCTCGGTGGCACTGCCTTTAGGTAGGGCCTTTGTTTCGGCGTAGCGGGTGAGGTAGTCGGTAGCCACGACGATCCATTTATTTCCGCAAGTCGACGTTGGGAACGGCCCCAGGAGGTCCATCCCGATCTGCTGGAACGGTCGCCGAGGAGGCTCGATCGGCTGAAGGAATCCTGCTGGTCTTGTGGGCGGTGTCTTCCGTCGCTGACAGTCTCGGCACGTCCTTAGGTAGCGGGCGACGTCGGCGGCAATGCGCGGCCAGTAGTACTTTTCCTGCACTCTGGCGAGCGTGCGGGAAAGTTCGAGGTGTCCAGCCGTCGGGTCGTCGTGTAGCGCCTGGAGGACTTCTGGACGCATTGCTGAAGGTACTACGAGAAGGTAGTCGGCTCGAAGCGGCGAGAAATTCTTCTTTATGAGAACGCTGTTTCGCAAGAGGAACGATGCGAGTCCTCGCTTGAATGCCTTCGGAACAATGGCTGTCTTACCTTCGATGTAGTCCATAAGGCCCCTGAGTTCCGGGTCGGCTCGCTGCCGTTCGGCGAAGTCGTCGGTACTTATGGTTCCCAAGAAGAAGTCATCCCCGTGGTCATCCTGCGGCGGCGGGTCGACGGGTGCGCGAGACAAGCACTCGGCGTCAGAATGTTTCCGGCCGGACTTGTAAACGACGCTCATGTCGAATTCTTGAAGCTTTAGACTGCATCTTGCGAGACGACCTGAAGGGTCCTTCAAGTTAGCTAGCCAACACAGGGGGGTGGTGGTCGCTCACAAGTTTGGAGGGCCTGCCATAGAGGTAGGGGCGAAACTTTGACGTAGCCCAGATGATGGCGAGGCACTCCTTTTCTGTTGGGGAATAGTTGGCCTCTGCCTTGGATAGCGACCGGCTAGCAAAACTGATGACCCTTTCCAGTCCGTCCGTCCTCTGCACAAGGACGACGCCGAGTCCCACGCTGCTTGCATCGGTGTGCACTTCTGTTCCGGCGTGTTCGTCGAAATGCGCAAGTAACGGAGGCGTTTGTAGGCGTCGGTTTAGTTCTTGAAATGCTTCCTCCTGCGGTATTTCCCACTTGAACTCGACGTCAGTCCTGGTAAGGTTAGTGAATGGCTCGGCGATCCGGGCAAATTTTTTGACGAACCGCCTGTAGTAGCGCACAGGCCAAGAAATCGACGCACGGCCTTCTTGTCGGCAGGTGGCGGGAACGTAGCGATGGCGGCTGTCTTCTGAGGGTCGCGTCGTACTCCGGACTTGCTTATCACGTGGCCCAAGAACAAGAGTTCCTCGTAGGCGAAGCGGCACTTTTGAGGCTTCAGGGTAAGTCCGGAGGTCTTGATTGCTTGAAGTACAGCTTCAAGGCGCCGCAAGTGTTCGTCGAAGTTCGAGGAAAACACAACGACATCGTCCAAGTACACAAGGCAAGTCTGCCACTTCAAGCCGGCCATTACGGTGTCCATAACGCGTTGGAAGGTCGCGGGGGGCTGAGCAAAGACCAAAAGGCATTACTTTAAACTCGAACAGGCCGTCTGGAGTTATGAAAGCAGTTTTTCTCGGTTTCTCTCGTCGACTTCGAATTGCCAGTAGCCTGTCTTGAGGTCCATGGACGAAAAGTACTTCGCGTTGTGGAGTCGATCCAGGACGTCGTCTATCCGTGGGAGGGAGTACACGTCCTTCTTCGTGATCTTGTTCAGGCGACGATAGTCGACACAGAAACGTAGCGTCCCGTCCTTCTTCTTCACCAACACCATGGGGGCGCCCCGGCACTCCTGTAGGGCTGGATTATGTCGTCACGTAGCATTTCGCCTACTTGCTTCTTTACGGCTTCGCGTTCTCGCGTCGTAATTCGATACGGGCTCTGACGGACTGGTCGGGCACTTTCTTCGGTTATGATACGATGTTTGGCGACTGGGGTCTGTCGAATTCTTGACGACGATGAGAAGCAGTCCTTGAATTGCAGGAGCAGATTTTTGAGCTGGTCTTGCTTCTGCCTTGGGACGCTGGGGTTGACGTCGAAATCTGTTTCGGGATCTCGATTCGTCGAAGAATGTTCGGCAGTATCGGAGAGGGCGAAAGCATTGCTGGTGTCCACGAATTTCTCGATGTAGGCGACCGTCGTACCAATGTTGAGGTGCCTATATTCGTGGCTGAAGTTTGTCAGCAGTACCTTTGCTTTGCCGTCGCGCAACTCGGCGATGCCTCTTGCGACGCAAATCTGACGGTTCACAAGCAGGTGCTGATCGCCCTCGACGACGCCTTCAAGGTTAACGGGTATTTCGGTGCCGACGGAAATGACGACGCTGGAGAGAGGCGGAACGGTGACCTGGTCTTCTATAACATTCAAGGCATGATTATCCGGCGCCGTATGCGGCGGCAACGCTTTTTCTGAAGTCAGTGTAATCGACTAAGACCTCAGGTCGATGACGGCGCCGTGTTGACTTAGGAAGTCCATCCCCAGTAGCACATCCCTGGAGCAGTGCTGCAGAATTAGAAAGCTGGCGGGACACGTCCGGTTATTGATGGTGACTCTTGCTGTGCAAACACCGGCCGGCGTTATTAGAGGACCCCCAGCGGTTCGGATTTCAGGGCCTTGCCAAGCAGTTTTCACTTTCTTCAACTTCGTCGCAAAAGGCCCACTGATGACGGCATAGTCGGCTCCAGTGTCGACGAGAGCGGTGACGTTGTGGCCGTCAAATATTACGTCGAGGTCGCTGGTTCGTCCTCGTGCGTTGCGGTTGGGTAGCGGCGTCGGATCACGGCTGCGTCGAAATGTTGCTCTGCTTCTATGTTGTGTCGTCACGTCTTCGTCGGCCCACAACGTTTCGTCAGGAGAGCTTCGTCTGCTTCGCGTCGTGTTCTGCAGGTTTCGTCGGGTTGTCGTCGTCGGCGGCCGCGGAGAATCTTCGGCATTTCGTCGTACAGCAACCGCACCTCCATCGGTTGCTGCCCTTAGTTTCCCGGATACGGGCTAGGCGACCGGCCCCGGTTTGGGCCGGTGTACTGCCGGCGGTGTGGTGAGGTGTAGCGGCCTGGGGAAGGCGATCGAGAAGGACTTCGCGGCGTCGATTGCGCTCCTGCCAGGTAGTCGGCGATGTCCCGTGGTCGTTCACCTCGCTGTGGACGTGGTGCGTTACGGCGAAGCCACGCAGTCCCATCTCACGGTATTGGCAGCGGCGATACGTGTGGCCGGCTTCTCCGCAGTGATAACATAGTGGGCGGTGGTCGGGCGCACGCAAACGTCGGTCTTCCTCGGCGTGTATCGCTGGCCGGCTGGTGGGTGGTATGACGTCGGTGGTGGTGGTGTCTGGCGGCGGAACTGCGGCGGAGTGGCTTCTTGACGGGGGGCGAGGAGCGGGAACGGGACGGCGGACAGCAGCAGCGTAGCTCATGGCTTGGGGTTGCGGCTGCATTGTCTCGGGGATGCCGAGCGACTGTTAGATTTCCTCTATGACTATGTCTGCAATGGAAGAAACTTGTGGCTGGCACGACGGCATCATTCGGTGAAGTTCTTCTCGCACCACGGCTCTTATGGTCTCGCGCAGGTCGTCGGCGCATAGCGATTGAATGTCTCCGTAGCCTGGCGTCGACCTGCGATCGAACTGCCGTGTGCGCATTTCTAGCGTCTTTTCGATCGTAGTCGCTTCCGAGTGGAATTCCTGAACAGTCTAATAATATCTGGGGTTTTACGTCCCAAAACCACGATATGATTATGAGAGACGCCGTAGTGGAGGACTCCGGAAATTTCGACCATCTGGTGTTCTTTAACGTGCGCTGACATCGCACAGTACACGGGCCTCTACCATTTCGCCTCCACCGAAATGCGACCGCCGCGGCCGGGATCGAACCCGCGACCTTCGGGTTAGCAGCCGAGCACCGTAGCCACTGATCCACCGCGGCGGACTCCTGAACAGTCTTCGGTGGGTTTCTCATCAATCCAGCGAACAGTTCTTGCTTGACCCCTCGCATGAGCAAACGGACCTTCTTTTTCTCAGGCATGTCGGGGTCAGCGTGCCGGAACAGCCGTTTCATTTCTTCCGCGAAGATGGTGACATTTTCGTTCGGCAGTTGCACCCGCGTCTCCAGCAATGTCGCGGCTCTTTCCTTGCGGGCGATGCTCCTGAACGTGTCCAGGAATGTGCCGCGGAAGTGATCCCACGTTTGAAGGGCAGACTCCCGGTTCTCGAACGAGGTCCTTGCTGAGTCTTCAAGGTAAAAGTAGGCCCGGCGCAGCTTCTCGTCGGAGTCCCAGTGGTTGAACGTGGCGACCCGGTCGTAGTCCTCCAGCCAGCTTTCTGGGTCCTCGCATGGTGAACCGCGCAAAGTCGGCGGCTCTCGGGGTTGGTGCATGACGACCGTTGTGGGCGGTACAGGGGCTACCATCGTATCTGCGGTCGCTGTCTTGGTTTTGGGCTGCCTGGTTGTCTCGGGAAGTAGCCCGTACTCTGGCTGAAGTCCCTTCTGCCTCCGGCTAGCTCGCTGATCGAGGTTGGCGCCGATGTCTTCTTCCCGATGTGGGCTTGGCTCACGGCTGGAGGGGGGCGTTCAGTACATCGACCAGGAAGCACCTCCACCAGATCTGGTGGAGGTGCTGGGTATGCATCTCCAGCGTCTTTTCAATCATCGTCGCTTCGGAATGAATTCCTGGACAGCACTCGGTGGGTTCCGCATCAGACCCGCGAACAGCTCCTGTTTTACTCCTTGCATCATGAAGCGAACTTTCTTGTCTTCCGGCATTTCGGGGTCGGTGTGGCAGAAGAGTCTGGTCATCTCTTCTGTGAAGAGCACCACGTTTTCGTTCGAGAGCTGCGAGCGGGTTTCAAGCACTGCTTCGGACCTCTCCTTGCGGATGACGCTCGTGAATGTAGCGAGGAACCTGGTGCGAAATGTGTCTCATGTTGTCAGGGTTGGCTCTTGGTTCTCGAACTAGGTGCGGGCGGCGTCTTGCAAGCCGAAGTACACATGTCGAAGCTTGTCTTCGCTGGTCCACGCATTGAAAATGGCGACTCGGTCGTACGCTTCGAGCCAGCTCTCCGGGTCTTCAAGTGCTGATCCGCGGAAGGTCGGCGGCTCCTTGGGTTGCCGGAGCAGGATAGGTGCAGACGGCACAGGGGCTGTCATCGTCGCTGCGGTCGAGATCGGGGTCTTGGTCCACCGGGTCTTTTCAGATAAAGGCCCGTACTCTGGCCGCAGACCTTGTTGTCTTCGGCTTGATCGCTGCTCAGGGTTGCCGTCGATGTCTGCCTTGTGACTTGGGCTCGCTTCACGGCTTGACGGGGGCGTCCGGTACATGAAAGAAGCAGCACCTCCACCAGATGTCACGTGGTCGTGACGTCGACGAAGGCAGCAGGCGACGTGTCCAAGACGAAACTGTTTATTAGGCCGAACTTGTGGCCGGTAAACGGAAAGTAAGATTACAGCAATACACGCTGGCACTGATAGCGGCGAACAGAGCGTCGGCCGTCGATCAACTGAACTTCGTTGGAACCCGCCGGCTTTTATAAATCACGCGCCGAACATTCTAGCCTTATCACTAGTCGTAGCGCAAGCTGTCGAATAATCTTGGGTGTTCGCGTCTTGCGCGCAATCTTAACAAAATGATCTACTAGAATAGTGAACCTTCTCGAACACTGCAGGCACTGTTTGTTCAGTCTTTGTGGGCTTAAACCGATTACAGTAAAAGTGAAATAAGAAACGCGCGTGACAATATATTGCACTACAGTTTGACGCGGTAGCGTTCTTTGGCCAAATTGTGAGAGCGCGCACTCCTCTTACGTCCACAAAAACCGTGTGCAGAAAACGCGCGACCTCTCACACCGGAACTGACGCCGGCACTCAGTGCCGCGGAAACCACTCGCAACCACGTGTAGGCAAGGGAAACCCTCGCAGTTGATGAACTCCCGACTGGAAGATAGCGTTGTCCTGTCTTCTGCATCAGTTGGGCCCCCCATACAAGTTGAAGGAGGGGGTGAGGTTGAGAAAATAGCGTCTTCCCCCTTCATCTGTAAAGTGTTCTCGACACCAGATTGGTTGTGCCAAGTCATCTTAATAAAAAAGAATTCGCCCTCTGCACTGCGCCAGTCCTTATAATAAAACGAGGCAACATCGGTTAGCAACACCCCTCCAGCACTTCACCGACCACGTCAAAAGAAACGCTTTCGATCTTTCCATCTGATATGAATCTGCATATGTTCCGGGATCGTCCGTAGTTTTTTTCTTTCATTTCACTTCGTAGTATTCGAAAAATACTCGCGAAGTATAGAAAAAAATATTCAACTTGATTCCCACACAAATTTTGATATTCCGATTCGCACCGCACCCAAAATTTTGCTATTCGCTCATATCTAGTCACTATAATTGGTGATAATACAGTGTACTAGAATGGGGTAGTGTGCTCTCTACCCTATGCTGTGCGGGTGACGCCCTGAAGCGGCTTATGTTGCCGGTTCTGAGAGCCGCCAGGGGCGCTGAAGCAGTTTCCTCTTGAAGTTTTGCGCGCTCCTATGCTTCTGCCTCTGCTGCTCGCTTGCTGCACACGTGGTGATCGAGGCTGCCAGTCGGTTGATTTTTGGTGTTATTCAGAACTTCAGTGGGTTGCGTGAACAACAACTGTGGTCTCCGTTGTTGGCTGACGTGCTCATGCCAATGAATGAGGAGCAAGTATGCCTACTGAGCGGCACAATCACTGTTTCGCGCCGGGGTGCCGGACTTGCTACAGCCGCGCGAAAGGTCTGCCGAAGGCGTCCCTTTTCAACGTCCCTCAAGACGAAGAAAGAAGGAGACAGTGGGAGAAGAACGTGCACCGCGAGGACAAGAAGCTTGACGCAACGTGTGCAGTGTGCGAATTGCATTTTGAGCCGCATTTTGTGGTCAGGGAGTACATTCACATCATCGACGGGAAAGAAGTACGCATTCCTCGCGGAAAACCAACGCTGTCGGAAGACGCCGTTCCGACGATCCTTCCAAATCTCCCCCAAGTAGGTGGGGACACATAAAAAAAAATTACACCATCTCCCGCTAAAGGCAACCATGTGTAGATGCGAAGCAGCGGGCCCTAACGCTTACACGGGCGGCGGCGTTGACGCTGGCGCTCATCGCAGCGCTGCGCAGGAGAGAAAACTGGGGAGGCACAAAGCACGCAGTGATGGAGCGGTGTTTCCTACTGGAACATGCCAATCGCTGCTAATGGGCAATGAGAGACAGAAGACTCCAACTGGACACAGAGACCCGCAGTCCGCTTTTAGTTAACGCGCACGCTGCGAATTTTTATTGTTCAACAACGCACAGGAGAAATCTCCCACCGGCACCACCTTGCAGGTCAAGATCCATTGTCATATATATACGGGGTGGCCAGTGAACGGTTGTGCAGCGCGAGCAGTCGGTTTTTTCAATCAAGAAACTCGCAAGCAGACGCTGCCTGCGTCGGCGTCGCGAGGGAAGAGAGAGGGGGAGCGTAGGAGAGGAGAGAGAGGAGGGAAGGCGCATGCACAGTGAGGGTGTGGTTGCCGCGGGCAGGGATGCCTAGAGGAAAGAGGAGGGGAGGCGCATGCGCAGTGAGGGTGTGGTTGCCGCGGGCAGGGATGCCTTGAGGAGAGAGGGGGGAGCGTAGGAGAGGAGAGAGAGGGGGGGACGCGCATGCGCAGTTGGTGTGTGGTTGCCGCGGGGAGGGATGCCTAGAGGAAAGAGAGAGAGGGAGAGGAGGTTTCTTATTTTTATGTTTTTATAAGGGTTTGCGCATGCGCAGTAAGGGTGGTCACGCCGCACACCCCCCACCAGATTAAGCTTCGCCATAAGATGCTTCACATCTAAAAAAGCCCCCGAGGTTTACCTTGAATCAGGCCCAGCTGCCACGCAGCACTGCTATGTTAAGAGAGAATGAAAGAACATAGGGTATCGTACCTTTGGTTTTCAAAAATATATTTCTTGATTACCATGATGCGCATTTGGTGTTTCTTGATTTTGGCTTTCTGTATATGGTTATGTATTCATGCCTTTGAACTAATTAGTATTCGGTTAATTTAGTGTGTTCACTGCAAAGATATGTAAATATGTTTTTGATGTGTAAATGTTGTTCAAAGAAAAGTTGGCTTGATGTACTGTCGCACCGTTTTGTAACACATCATTTTGTTATATTTGAGAAATGTAAACAGTTCCTAGAATGTTATTGCGTTTGGTGGATATCCTGTGTGTAATTTTTAGGCCAGTGCTGTTTGTACTAATTTGAATCATTTTTATGCCAATGCTGTTTGTAGTATTTTGCACGAATTAACGATCAAACTTTAAAGTAAAGTGATTTTATATTTTCATAAAGCAATGTACGCTCACAAGAAAGCTTTGCTGGAATGTACCCATTTCTTGGTACAGCTGGCATTGTACTTGTTTAAATTTTCAAGGAATTTCCCGCAAATAAAACGGATGATGTGGATGGATTGTCTGCTTTTTCTGACTACGTGCACTTTCACGTGCGCGTAAAGCGTTTTCTTACTCGAAAAGCGCAACGTCTTGCGCAACATGACTGGCGAGTTCGGTCGAGTTGGACCAACGGTTACCGCTAACGCTTGGCAGGCGTCGAGCGTGCGTTCAAGGCAAACCCGTAGCCAGCCCCCCCCCCCCCCCCCCCCGAAATTATGATGGTTGTATGTATTTTACCAAAAATAAATAATAAAAATGGGTGCTTTTCAAGGCTTTCAGCAAGTGCCCCCCCCCTCCCACGAAAAAAAATTCCTGGCTACGGGCCTGGTTCCAGGCGAATACAACATTCGAAATTGTATGACAGAGATGTGCGTACACAGCTGTAAACATCGCGCTCCTTTAAACTATAAGCTGATTATTTTGGTGACTCGCCGTCACGTTACCGCGGCTATCGGGGAGGCAGCCGACATCTCACGAGCCAGCGTTGCAATCGTAGTGGCAGCGTGTTCCTCTTGTATTTCTTGCCGAGAAGAGCGAAGTAGTATGGACAGAATTCCGATCGCATGAACAGCAAGAACAGCAAGAACTTCTAAAATAATCCACAACACCCAGCTAGCGCCGTCACGAAACATGTGAAACCGCATAATCTTTCAAGATGAACTGCTTGTGGCGCCATCACTCGGAGGCAACCTGAGGTGCCTCAGGCGGCGCATGTGTCTGAGCCCACTACCCCCATTCTAGTACACTGTAGTGATACGGCAAAATAAATTTTTGGGAATGAGTAGATGAATCAGCAGGGCGAGTACTTGAAAGTTCGCAAGACGCTGGTCTTGAACTCGTTGAGAGGAAGCGTTTATCTGAAGTCAGCAATCATGAATATAGACGGTACGATCCTGTCATCCTAGGAGGCGGCATGAGGTCTCAGTGACGGCCGTCTCGGATTACGCCACCAATAACATTAAGTAGTTTGGGTATCGCGTCGCAATATTCCATGGTTAGGGCCTCGTGAGGGTTGATGCCGCCACAAGAACGCTTCTGTCATGGAAGTGTGTGTGTCGGTTAGGCATGCTTGGAATGACCCAGTGGTCTATGGAGAATATCTAGACTAGCTGCAAAGTGTACTCACGACGTCTTTAAACGAAAGCGGCGTCCTTTTCGGAGCAGAGAACACCTGCTGTAAGATCAGATTGGGACGACTTCTCAGGTAGTTTCACCGAGGACGCAGCTTGTGGTTGCGATGGCGAGACTGAATAGTTGAGCCTCTGGTAATGAAAGAAGCATCTTGGATAACGCTTTTAACTTTTGAAAAAAAAATGCATGACGGGACGTAGAACAGAAATTTTAATTTTGCATTTCACGCTGAGTTAAGTATATATCAGCCTATTAATAATCATGCTCCGCCTAGTTTTCAGTAGATACAGTAGTTGATGCGTTTCACACGCCACATACCGGTTCGCCGTCTTCCTTCGCCTATCTGCACACCATGCCAAGTAAAGATTTGAGCGATGTAGCCGGTACATTGCCTTCCCTTCCTTCGACAGCCACGCTAACAATATTTATTATTTTTGTCTGACTAACTGCGATTGTTTTTTTTTACATACTTGGACATGTCTCGGCACGTGTACTGTGTGGAAGCTTTTTTCCTTAATAGTCCCATAAGTTCAATGCTGCTGCTGAAACTGTGGCGACAGAGGCCAATTCGACGCACTCACGCAAACGAGTTTGCTGGGCGTCCGCTTTGAATTCCGGGAAACACTTCCATTCCGATTGTAATGTGGGCACTAAAAGTAACTGCTTTGCCAACCTAATCGCGGAGACAGAGAGTGAAAGCGGGAGATGTGTAGTACTTGTGGAAAAGACGTTATTTTCTACGGCTCAAGTTAACAGATAACGTCGGGGCTAGCGTGGAGTTTTATGAGATGTAATAAGAGGAGCATAAAAGCTCACGCGCCACTTTCAAGACGCATTTTGGGTTTGCCTAATGGAGCGCACTTCGTGAAGTTGCACCGCTTCTTTCGGTAGATTTGTTTAGCGCGGTTGTTTTCTGAAGTAGATAGTGTAACATGACCATGGGAGAAATTTGCAGCCCTCTTAGAGTAATGATTTGACTACTGCTGAAGCGAGCGAAAAGGCGTCAGTACATACCTACAATGCAAGAATTAGGAAGCTGATAGAATTAGTATTTGATACAGTGTACTACAGGGTACCACTGGATGCGATGCAACGTTTCTACGAAGAATTCATGCTAGATTATAAAAGTCGTTGTCTACAGCAAAGCGGTGAAACATACCTGCTGTCTGTATTCTGCATGTGATGCATCTGCTTATTGAAGTGAACTGGAAATATTTTCGCCAGCACTGTTTATTTAAATAAAGGCAGCGAGACAAAAACAGCCTTGTTGCGCACAGAAGAACAGTGACTGAGAAATAGCAGCACATAAATTCAATAAAACCTCTGATATCTTATTTCAGTTTCCAAGTCTTGGATACCATTTTTGGAAAGCTATAAGAGGCTAAATGCAATGTATCAGGTAGTGCAAATACCACACAACGCTGCAGAAGCATTGAACACGAGAGCCGCAATTTGCAGAAGGGACAATCGATTTCATGGTAGCATATTGCCATTGACGCTCTTAGACATTGCTGTGCGTCTTCGGAGCACAGCACAACAGAAAACAAACAAAGTTCCTGGTTTTGAGAGGACTTTTAATCAACCGCTCTGTGTCCATTCGTAGAAGTTAATGTTGCAATATCATTCTCCATATTGCATACAATGGCGATACCTTAAATTTGCTGCACAAGACGCGGTTGCAGAACGTCACTGTTCTTTTCACGCAGCCGGCCAAGCCCTGCATTGCGCATGCACATACCGATCATAAGCACTCGATCTTTACACGTTTAGTCGACACGTCGCATAACCCACTCCGCCCATTGAACACACTCAATCAATCGTGTAGACAATCCGGCTGCACCGTTAATCCTTCGCCACATGCGTTGTTCCCGTGTTCTAGTTACACAGCGTTGGCTACGCCACCAATGCGCCACGAATCCTCTGCTACGGCATCAGCATAAATAACGTCAATGCGCTGAGCAAAGGCTCCACCGACTACTGTGCTACCGTAGCGGTTTCCCCGTTTTCCGAGTCTTTCGTTTCCGGCAGCGAATCTTTCGTTTCTTTTTTTTCTTTACACACTTAGCACTATTGCTTCCTGGCCCTATATACGCCTGGTTCCATTTACACTGCCTTTGTCACAAGAAAACTCTCCTCGCCAACGTTCCCTAGCAAAGCACCTATTATCTTCTGTTAGTTCCAAAAATTGTGCCCCACACTGCGTCCGTTTCTTACTCCCACCCCGATTCCGCTACCGCGTCACTTTCCGACACCCACCACTGTTCCCCGTCTCCGTCTTTCTTCCTTCCTCGGCGACGCTTTGGAAGGAATGAGGAGCAACAAAAGTCTGACTTCGCTCATTCTATGGTGGATGCTTTTCTCCGCGTAATGAGCATTTTTATGGCGAAATCATTTAATGTCTCATGCTCACGTCCGTCCGGTGTCCGTCCGTCCGGCGTACTTCCGTCCGTCCGTCCGTCCGTCCGTCCGTCCGTCCGTCCGTCTGTCCGTCTGTCCGTCCGTCTGTCCGTCCGTCCGTCCGTCCGTCCGTCCGTCCGTCCGTCCGTCCATCTGTCCGTCCGTCTGCCCGTCCGTCTGTCCGTCCATCCGTTTGTCCGTCCGTCCGTCTTTCCGTGCGTCCGTCCGTCCGTTTGTCTCTCCGTCCGTCTGTCCATCCGTCCGTCCGTCCGTCCGTCCGTCTGTCCGTCTGTCCGTCTGTCCGTTTGTCCGTCCGTCCATCCGTGCTCTGGCACGGAGCCAGGTGGCCGCCAGGGAGCGCAAACGAACGGCGGTCGCGTCGGACTCTACACCGCTCGCGCTTTGCTTGCGTAGAGTCGCTGTGCCCCGCCTTTGCAATCATTCTGACCGACGCCGTCTCAATGGACACATGCGTCCACGGAATGCACTTTCGAACTTACAAAGGGTCCGTCAATTTAAGCGCTGCAACGTGGATGGCGTTTGCGCGATGCGCTAAGCGCGAGAAAATACTAGCGCATGCGAACGGAGGAAGATTTGTCTCGTGTCTCGCTGCGATTCGCGGTAAAAAATTAAAAAAAGAAAACACGCACACGTTCGGTTTGTGTGTTATCCCATTGAGAGTGTAAAAGAAAAAAAAGACATGGCATAGTCAGTGGAATGGCCACACGCTTTCGCCGAAGACGCTTTCGAATGTACGAAGTGTGCTTCAATTTTTTGTTTCTCGGTGCGTGGTTGGCCTCTTTTATCAAGGAGAGAGTCATTTTGTCCCGATACGTCTTACAGAAATGGCGCTGGACTTACGGGTTCTGTTTAAGGTATTTTATCAGACGCGACGCACTAATCGACCGAAATTGTGGCCCTTTGTTGTCATTTGGCTGGAATGGTTCACTTTCTAAAACAGAAATTCTGAAAGAGGGATCCCACGAAATAAGAGGTGTTAGGAACGCTTTCATTCAATATATCCTTCCAGCTTACCTTCGCCTACCGCAATCTCACCATTCGCTGTTTCTTTGCCGTCTTTCCGCTGCGTACCGGAACCGCAATGCTAACAACCGTGTCAAAAATGGCTTCTAAAATGCCTCGATTTGTATAAGTGAAATGCTTTCAAACACAGTGCTACGCTAACCATGCGATTACGCAGGCGCGTCCGGAAAGAATGCACGCAAGCAATGGTTAGTTGTATATGCTCAAGAATACCTAAGAACTAAGTTATTTTATGAAGCCAGCGCCGATAAAGCCTAGAGTCTGAGGCCGAGTGTATACGGTCAAGGTTTGGTGAGTTTGAGTCTGGTTGAGCTCTGAGTGCAAAATACTTTGTTGCTTTAGCCTAAATGAGCATTTTTTTTGCCGCATTATGATTGTAATATGGGTGGTAAATTATGTTACTGTACTCTAAAAAAAGAAACACGTTTTTGTTGATCATCTACGTCATGTCTTCGAAGTACTCGAAGACAACTTTGTATGGGCACGAGCTTTAACGGCTTCTTTATGAACAATCGATCTGCCTACCGGGTGCAACTTTACAACATGCACTGTTCTCCTATTAGAATGAACTGAACAAAATAATCACGACGAGATTTTTGTTCTTACGTTTAGAACTTCCAATTTGTAAAAGGCGTTTTCATTCAGTCAGGTGTGTATCGAAGGAGTTCACTATTCTTTTTGTTTCGATCAACCCGGATGACACGGCTTTATTCACACAGTGTAAGTTTACGCAGCGTTTCATTAGGAGGCTAACACCAGCGAGATTTTAACTGTTGAAACATGCACTACACAGAGCGAAAAAATCACGCCATATCCACGAAGTGAATGATGATGAGTGGGCGAAGCTCGATAGTTTTCATCCATGGCAGAAAGAGAATGTGTGGTCTGGAACGCGCTTATACTTCATGGTCATCAGCGTCATCTTCATCGTTATCACGTGTAGTGGGTACATTCCACTATACTGCGTCATCGTCATCTTTATCAGGTGTAGTGGGTACATTCCACTATACTGGAACGCATTTATACTTCATCGTTATCACGTGTAGTGGGTACATTCCACTATACCGCGTCATCGTCATCTTTATCACGTGGAGTGGGTACATTCCACTACACGTGGCTACCTACCTACCTACTACTACTTCTACTACTTCTACTACTACTACTACTACTACTACTACTACTACTACTACTACTACTACTACTACTACTACTACTACAGAGGAGGGACAGACCCACACCCTAAGGAGCTTCGCCCCTACAAGCCCCTAAGTATTATTGTTAGACGGGAAACTTCCGCAATAAAGAGTGCTTGAACAATGGAAGGCTAGGTGCTACAAAGTCTGTGCTCGCTCTTTTGTTCTTGGAAGCGCGTTGCCTAAGCAGCAAATTGTTTCTCGCAGTGACAAGCCTAGATCCCGTGTAAGGTGCATGTAAACGAGGAGAGCAAGAGAAAGAAGGAATCGCAGCTGAACTCTCACTGATTGACCGACTTAGACAACGAAGTGTGAAACAAAGCGAGACGTTCAATACAATAGATTCACTAGACGGGCTTTTTTTACAAGCGCTGTGTCATTGATATCCCAGCAGACAAAAGATCTTGTGTGTAATTAAATAAACCAAAATGAAAATACAAAGATATGCACCAGCCAAGCAGACATCCCATTGAAAGCGATGCAGTGTGCAATAGCGTAGTTTTACAAATAAATACGAAATATGGCATTGTCGCTTCAATATTTTGAGTGTTACACAATAGGAAGTGTTTAAAAACTGGGCACTTACATTCCGCCAACTTTCTCCCTGATTGATCCCAAAACATACATGCAAGCAAATAGGCGAGCATACAGCGTCCTGTACTTTGCCACCGTACAAAACTGTTACGCCCTTCCTTTTCGAGCCTTGGTCCAACGTTACTGAAGTTTTCTGTTCCTCGGTAAGTACGAAGACATCACTTTCACTTCAGTTACTTGAAATGTTTTTTCTGGTGCAAGTGTAACCATGCATCTAGTCAACTACGACTTTGTTTTCGAACGCACTGCAGAGTCCATATGTACAGGATTCTATGCATAGATAGTTCGCCTTAATATACCCGAAATTAAGAAGAAAACAGGAATGCCATCGGTTGTCCTTCAACAGGCCGCAGTACTGTATTTACATGAGTTGCACAGCTCTCACGTGCATGTGTGCACTGATGGATGAGTTAGGACTAGAAAATCAACGACCGCCGTTATAATTCGTGCAAGGTCTATCACAAATACAGCGCAAAATGTTTCGCGCCCACTCAACTCCAGTAGCTGAACGAGTAGCCCTTCATGCTGCTTTTCAGTCTGTCACAGAGCAGATACTTCGGGGTCTATCTTCAGCGAGAGCAGAGCGGCCCACCAATGTCTACCTTCCGCTTTACGTCATGGCTCACAAGATCAGATCGTTGCAAAAGTTGCGCAAATCAGGAAAGTCCACCATGAAGAAATATAAAAGGGGCACAAAGTGAAGTCCCAGTTGTTGCCTTTTCACTGTGGCATTAACGGAAATGACCGAGCGGACGATGAATCCAAGGCGGGTGACACTGCTGACGACGGTGTTGGCAGTGTCGCGATTCCCCTTCCAAGACTCGACGCCGGAAAATACCTTCGTGTGGAAGCCCGTCATTTAACGTTAGAGTTGTAGAATTCACCCACATTTACCAGCCCATGACTGCATACCTTGGACCCAAATCGCCAATTACGTATCCCGTCCAGACTGTCATGACGTGACTCTATTCTGCTGGTCTGGCTGTGGCTTGGAGTGGCCTTCTAAAGTGTCTATTCATTTATTATTGGAATAGATTATAGCTCGTCATGTGAAGTCTGCGGGTAGAGCCAAGCAGTCGCGCACCTTCTCTGTGAGTGCACCGGGACGCTCCGACTCCCAAAAGAACGGCCCTGCGTGAGGCGAGCTGGACAACTGGCCTCACACAGAGAACGAAATTCTAGGGAACTAACCTGCCTGGTCTTTAACCCGAGCCACTCCCAGGGCGTTCTAGTGCTTTTTTCGAGAAACCGGACTGAATGACAAACTGGACTCTTTCCTAGACAGTGTCGGTGCGTAATACATAAGCGGTGCTATAGTCATGACTGTATTGTTGTTTTTGTCGCCTGTTGTCGTCACATATTCTTCCTGATCACTTGTATTCTTTAACATTCCCTTTTCCCTTCCAATGAACAGAATAGCAAACTGAAGGCTTCCACTAGTATACTCTCTGTCTTTCTTTTATCGTGCCCTCTCTCTCTGTACCAATATGCGCTAAGCAAAATGCTTCGCATATGCTTTCTGCGACATAGAAATTCTCGATTTGCATTTACCAGATAGTTCCTTCACCATAAATTCTTCAAATAGGCTAATAAACTGCACCGAATGGCATCAGTTACCGCCCGTCCAACTATCCCTCTTTTCCGAGGAAACAATACGTATAAGAAAATGCACTTCATGGGTGTATTTCGGAAGAAACCTAGCGAATGTGACCTTTGCTATCAAAGGAAGAAAGTGATTTGAAACATAAAAATTCTGCGCAATTGCCAGTTTATTGCGCTGATATCCAGAGAATGAGTTTAGATATATTTTTGGGCCGACGAGCATAACCATTATAACAGACAGTGGTTGCTGGTTAACCCTGTAATTTGATCACGAGATTTACACTTAACATTTCTTTGACTGGCGGTCATTTTTTAAACGTGATAACAGAGATAACAGGGATGGTTACTAAGCAATACGCTGTTTGAAAAAAATAATAATATTACGAATATGTAGCGTGAGAGCAGCACTACTTCAAAAAAAACCCTTCTCAAATTTTTAACGTCCATGTTTTCCGGCCGTGCCTTTATTTTTATGAAATATGCACCAACTAGCCCACGAACGCATTCTAAACAACCAGTTCAGTAATTAGAATTCACTGTGAAGGATGCGCGCTAGGTGATTGTTCGTTGATGTTCTGTTCTCTGAAATGAAGAGAGAGAAAAAGACAACAGGAAAGGCAGGAAAGTAGACTATGGAAAGTACACTGTCATGTTTGCTACGCTACACATGGGGAAAGAAATAAGAGGGTAAAAGAGCGAGAGTGAAAGGAAAAAAAATAACAACGAATTACAACCAAAGATATTGATGAGCGATATTATGAAAAATATCAAGTAGGGCCAAAGTGCATCAGGTAAACGCAGGATAGCAAGACTAGCGTGTGTATAGTGATATCTACGAGCCGCGCAGTAGCTGGTAGACCGTTCCTTCTCTTAACTAGAACTTGACTAGAACTGGAGAAGGGTTTTAAACTTCTTGAAGAACAACACAAAAGAATCGTCGTCGAATCAATCAATCAATCAATCAATCAATGGAACTTTATTTGCATAAAAAAATAATAAAAATACAAGGATTATTTGGACGGATAACATAAAGTGGCTAGTGGCTGGTCCAATAAAATTTCCAACAAAGAATGTACAGGGCAAGAATGCACAGGAATGCATGTGTAGTCCTGGTCAACACACGACCATGCGCAAGATAACGATAACGCTTCTGGTAAATCCGAGTTCGTTTCTTTGGACCCCAAAAATCAGAGTAATTTGATCACCTCTTTCAAATGATAACCAATATAATTAATCTTCGCTGACATGCGGAAATTTCAAATAAGTTGGTGAGGCTTTCACTCAGCCGCACAAGTCTTGGAACAGCGAAACTGCACGATTCTGAAGACTGTTCTTGTTCGCATACTGCCAATTTGCATTAGGCAGTATCGTAATCATAGGTGAATTTTTTCTATATTCAACAGTGCCATAAAAAATATAACATATGTGCTGTCGCATGATATAATTTCATAAATACAAGCAAAAAAAAAACCGTCTGCATACTGCCTTCTGAACGCAATTGAATATGGTGTCTTCGAATTGACTACGTCGAGCAAAATAATACGAAAATGCGTCTCTCTAGCGTAACCATTGAAGCACCTTAGAATAGCCTATTTTGCAGAAAAAAAAGCCTAGCGTCACACCTTCCTCATTTCGTACAACGGAGGTAATGCTCACTCTCCACTTAGCGACCTACTGATTACCGTTATTTCTTCAATCCTTCCAAATGAACAAGTAGGTGTGTATGGATAAATAAGTGTTCCCTCTATGAACTCAGAGACTTGCTTACCTAGGGAGGTTCAATATTAACCACGCGCTCGTGCATCGCTTCAGTTGTTACGACGCTGAGCGAAAAGCAACCCAGCCAGAATATCTCATCTGTCACCATTGCGCGATCTCAGCCGAAATTGAGGAGGAGCATTTGAAAAACGTTATTTTCGACTTCTCGCTAGTACTTGTCCGCAAGTGCCGCGAGCACCGCAAGCGGTGTAGTTACATTGCCTCAAGCTCGTACAGAGGTACCTTGTTCAGACTCCCAGCGCGCGGACGCTGGTTAAGCTCCTTTATGGATTTTAAAGTTTTGATGAACCTTTAACCAGATCACGGTTAGTTCTCAGGCCGCGACTTTCTATATATATCGCCCAATCTTGCGCCTTCGGGTATCTGATTAAAAAGAGCTCGCTGACCTTTCCACTTTTCCACAAACACTCTCTATTTTGCCGACTTAAAGCCCGCCATTACGCCAAGCCCCGGGCAACCGCACGTTCTAAGTTTATAATTATAATCCTCGTTCCGTCCATGCCTGCATAGCCGCTGCATCCACAGAACATTGATTGCCTTGGGAATTTAGTTTCACGTTATGAGCTCGCCCTGCGTGCAGACGCCGTCGGCATCTTTCGAGAAACGAGACCTCTACCGTCCTTCCAGCAAATGTGCTATATACTCTGAACCTCGCACCCACGCCTTTGTGCCACCCGCGACCTTTATGCTCCTAGGACTAGATTGCGCACAGTGGCGGCCATCCGCTCCATTTGTATACACACCACAGGGCGTGCTTCGCTAGTTGGCGGCCGAGAAAGAGCCTTCATTTTGTGGGTCAGCTAATCGTTTCTCAGGGGTTACAAGGCTTGCACTCGAGTACGTGCGCGTGCGTGTGCTTTGCAGAATGGCCTGCAGACACGTTTCCTCCTAACTCAGGCACAGAAGTTAACGACATTCCATGGCGGCGGACATAGGCGCGTATGGCATACCTTTCTCGCACTGAAGGCATGACAGCGACTAATACGCTTTTTTTTTCCAATTGAAGTTCACGTGGGGTTAGTTACCCTCGGGGCTGCATTAGCATGGTTTCAAATCAATTACCCAGACAAACGCTTAAGCTACAGTTATTGCTCCATAATAATCCAAGATATCTATTCATATCGTTATCCAAATCGGTCGAATTCAAATGTCTTTAATGTGCCCCTGAATGCTTCAGTTGACAGAAAAACATTGATTTTACGATAATTGAGATCACTAACTAGATAAGCTCCAAATCATCACAGTAATTCATCGCGTCGCTATTGACGAAATGGGCCATGCATGAGGCATGTACTACGGCAGGTATCCATTACCGTTCTTGTACATGGACACGCTGCGCCATCTATAGGCAACACCGCGAAGCCCTCGAATAGCGCCTGCGATGCTTCTCTAACTGACTTCAGGGGACTCTGAAACTGAGCAGTTCGTCGTTGCTTCTGCACACTTTACTTCTGCAACTCGCCATGCAGAGACTGTTCTTTTTTTTCGAAGTAAGGTAGGCATGTCCTCAAATTTTTCGGGGGGACTGAATGAAGAACATATAAGGTAGTAAAGTAAGGCAATCAGCAAATCGTCGGTGCAGTAAATACCGAATCAATTATCAATCGATGATTCATTCGCAATATAGATACTGCGAATTCCCATTAATTCTCGCGGACACCATTTAGCGCTGCCTGTCGGCTGAGGGTCGGCAATTATTGAGGCGAAAGTTTCATAATGTCCTTCTACGACTATTTAGTATGCGGCCTCTTTAGCATATAATATATATTTTTTTCTTTTTTATCAAAATCTTTCCACCAGCTATGGCACTTCATCTTTTCATGATTTACCTGATATTTTTAAATGCGAAGCATTTCTTAGCGAACTTTGGCGTATCTATCTATCTATCTATCTATCTATCTATCTATCTATCTATCTATCTATCTATCTATCTATCTATCTATCTATCTATCTATCTATCTATCTATCTATCTATCTATCTATCTATCTATCTATCTATCTAACTATCCACCTACGACTTTATGCTCTCCAGACCGTATCGTTAATGGGATTTTTACCAAAATTCCTATGGCATAACATGATTGTATGACGAACATGAATCCCTGGTCACATGAAAATTGAGACTAACTTGTCTTGAATAGTATGGGTTACGCGTCACGGCCGTGGTGTTACTGTGGCCGTTTCCTTAATTTGATATGTTCAGAAATTGGTACGATGAGACATTTCTGTATGGCCAACATAAATGGCAGGTGGTAATATGGAAATCATGACATGTCATGTGCAAAATTACTTGCATGATACGCTCATGGCACACTCGCGGACGTTTCGGTAGCTTGATATACAACAAGTTCGGTATTGCATGACGTGACTGTATGAAAAACATAAATGACAAGTGGTAATGTAAAAGTCATGACATGTCGTGTGCAGCATGACTTACATGCCACGCTCGTGGTGCGCTAGCGTCCTGTTCGCTAGCTTGATATACACCAAAATGGGTATTGCGTGACGGGACTGTATGACGAACAAAATGACAGGTCCTAACATGTAAATCATGACACGCATGCTATGTACAGCATGATTTGCTGCTTGCTGGCTGCTTCGCATTACATCGATTCCCACAATGCGTGTGATCTGCCGGTTTTTGTGTTTTTTTTTTGTTTCTACGAGATATTCCCATTTTAGTTCTTCATCACGACAGTTCTACCTCTTTCTGGGCTTTAGGATATTGAATCGCTAGTATCCGTACGGCTGTGCTGACTTTCCCAGCGGCGGCACTTTACAATGAAAGTGCATGTTAACCTCCTATTTGCTGATAGGACCTTGTATAATACACACGTCTCATACGAAAAATTATGAATTACGCATCCGAGATGTTCGTTTGTTAAATCGCTATTTGTGAATGTGTATGAAGGTATTGTTGATACATCGATGTGCATTCAGATCGCCGTAATGTGAGCTATGCTTTGCACTGGCACCGCGCATAAAAAGCAGGAATAACTACAGAAATGCTTCTGTGAACGCATCGCACTTCACACGAGTTAATCTCGTTAGTGTCAGTGACCACTATTGTGCAAATACTTGGGCGACACCTAAGGTGCTTCCTCATGTGTGAAAGCATTGTCACACATGAAACATCTGAAACATGTGAAACATCACCCATGAAAGCATCTATTTTCAATTTCTCTTTCTTTTAGGGTATTTCTCTCTCTCTCTGTAGTCATTCTCTTACCTTCTAATTTCTTTGTTTCCTCCCATTCATTCTATCCATTTCTCTATTTCCCTTTCTTTCTACTAGTCTCTTTTTTCTGTCTGTGCTCATTCTCCCATCCGTTGTCGAAATCACGTTGGGTGAATCGGCGCACATATCCTGGGAGCAAAACAACCTTGAAAAAAATAGGACGAAAGTCAAGCAGATACCGAAGAAACCGCGACCAGTTCATGAAGATGATATGTTTTCTACTCCGCACGATAAACTCTACCTTCTTCACTAAACTATACTTGGATATGCTTTCTCTCCTTTTTTTCTAAGTTTTTTGTTGATGTTGCTTTTTAGTTTTTTCTCTCTTTGTGTTTCCCTCTTTTTCTTTATTTTTCATTCTTTGTTCCATTTCTTCCCTGTAATTTTATTTACCTTTTTATCTGCGTCTTTGTTTCTGTAGTCCTCTCTGCGTGTAGTCGGTTTCTCGCTTTATATCATTTTATATGCTTTTTCATTTGTTATTTCTTTCCCTCCCTCTCTGTAGTCCTTCTCTCACCTTCTATAATTATCTGAGTTTCTGTTTTGCTTTCAAACTCTTTATGTAAAAAACAGCGCAAAATTCTGACTGGACAGTCAGAAAGGACAGTCAGAATTTTGCGCTGTTTTTTCCTCTTATATGTGTGCAGATTCTTTGTTTAATGCAAGAGGGATAATTTTTACTTTCATA
The DNA here is from genome assembly GCA_030522465.1 of Rhipicephalus appendiculatus. Lineage (NCBI taxonomy): Eukaryota > Metazoa > Arthropoda > Arachnida > Ixodida > Ixodidae > Rhipicephalus > Rhipicephalus appendiculatus. Next base: position 8,601 of record JALIZH010012141.1, on the reverse strand, counting down.
TGGGCATGCTGCACCGCAGCAAAACATGGACACATTCCACAGCTGAAAGAGGTATACGAGTTGGCGTTCACATTAATTTCACACTCAGTATTACGGCCCTGCATCGGGAAAGCACCGCTTGCTGATTTTTTCTTTATGATCAATATTTATCACTACAGCTGCCTGTTTTTTTCGTTAGATTTCTGATCGAATGATCAGAAAGAATAAAAGATAATTAACGCAAAGAATACACACTGCACGCCGTTGCACATCCCCTCCCGGTATTGTACCGAAGAAAAGCAACAGATAAAATGTACGTGGTTTATGTACACCCATTTCGCCATTACCCACCGATTTTAATGAATATAGGAAAAATTTAACAAAAAATAATGAAGTGGTGTCTTTGTAAAGCAGTAAGAAAGACAAAAGATAGCTTCGGTCGCAGTTTCGATATTGGAAAATGCTCAAGAATGAAATACAGTCGTTCGAGAGGGATATGTTTAGGACGCAAATTTTTTTTAAAAACTGATTGATGTGGCTCACCTCGACAACTCAATTGGTACAGTTTTTTTCTCCTGGCTTTGCCCCACTCGAAGCATTTCATTGTGAGGGTGGTTGCTCGAAAAATTCCTGAAGAGTTTACACGTTTATTTATACTATTAGAGCTCTTCTTAGATCATAACTGTCTCACATGCAATTCTGCGAAAGCGGGATTATGAAAATCTACGCCATCAGCGGCTGCGCGTATCGCATACAGTACTCTTGTGTCGACTATCTTCTCAAGAGACGTAAGTAGAGAACATAGGCCCAGCATGTTTCGCCTCATCAGCTCGTTCGTTAGCTAGTAGAAACGGCAACGCGCCACTGCCTATTTGTGCGCAGAAGATTGGTAAAGCAGAAAGTCATTATAACTGCAGACATATTCTACTGACACTTTAGTAATAATAAGATGAACACAGAACAATGGTCTAAAGAAATGCAGGATCATTGCACGATTCAAATGATTTACATCATGGTAATACAAAAGCACTATATACAACCCAACGCGTGAAAATAATGCCTCACTGTAAAAAAAATGTTTGATATTGGGAATAGAAATTTTCCAGTGGCATATTTATTAATACTGATGTTAGCAATACTGTGGGATATGTATAGAGCTTTTAGGAGTACCGCTGTGATATGTGTGTGCAGAGTTCAAGGCACCTACTCAAGCCGAAATGGTTTGCGCGTTACAGAAAGGCTTATCAGCACAACGGCTGCCACTCTGACAAAAATAAATGTTATTGACTCGCCACGCCCAAAAACACAAAATCAGAGAAAGCCTTACACTACAGCTAATGGTTGCGAGCGCAGAAGAGTAATAACTCCTTTCCGTGGCTTATATTATTTCCGAAACAGTGTTTCCGAGGTTATGTGCTTTCTAAGTGCACGACAATGCCGTGAGAAGGAGCAGTCATGTTTGTTTTTCATTTGGGAAATTGATGTTGCACACGGGGTATGGTGCTGCAAACTGCCCATAGTGTAGACAATTTTTATTTCATCATCCGATCCTTCAAACCATGGTGGCCCCTATCGGATGCTCCTGAGGGCGCACGTCCGCTTCACCACTGAAAGACGTTCACTAAACACGTAGACCCGACATAAACGTTTCAAGACGACGTTATCATCTCACAGCACGAGAGTCCAGCCGGCTTCCGTGTACACTTACCCGTAAACGGCCGACAATCGAAACAGGGGCAGCTTTGTGTTGGACATCGCCCATTTCTGTCCTCGTTCCTTCACTCCACACCTATAATGCAGCTGGAGCAACAGACGCCCCACTCTCTTATCTTCGCGCTAAGAGGCCGACAGCAGCTTCCAGCATGGCAGAGGAGAGCGTGGGCATCGTGATGCGAAGACTCTGGGCGGAGGTTTTCCGCACCAACAAAGCTCTTGCAGTTGTGCGCTGCGTTGACAAAAGAGACCCTACTGCTTTCGTTTAACCCAGAGAAATGGATGTAACTATAATCGTTAGTCCGTCTTTTAGCGGATATCCCTTTTCCAAAGCTGGCTTCTTTATAGAACTATCGTGGTAGTGGTAGTTAACCAGTGTAATTCTGTTAATCGTGAGACTGCTAAAAATTAGATAACAGCCAGCCTTTTCGCCAACATAGCCCTGTGCTGTAGTGCATGGTACTGCAGGCAAGAAGTATGACTTTGCGAGTAAGTTCTGTTTACATTCTTGGAAGCACGTTTTCAGGTTTGCGATAAGTGAAAGCACCGTAAGATGCAATCAGGAACAACTTCGGGGAACGCTTCGCTTACTGATAACAATGTTTGTTTTGTCCGTGATCTTGCGGGAGTGCTATAGGACCGGCAATCCTTGAGTTCCTGGCATTCTTTGCACCAAGGGCTTCATCACATAAAGCACTGTTCCTTCATTGTAAGTGCACTGTAATGATATTGTTAAGTAGCTACTTTTCTTCAAACCACTAGAGCTTATCAAGGCTCTCTTACGTACTATATTCACTTATCTACTATAGTCACTAACAATTACTACGTTTTGCTATGGGCTGCTTGTGTTGGTTGTTACAGTTCCATAAGTTCCTTGGTCAAATTATTTTTCTTCATAGCGTACTGCCACTACAACGTTGCACACAGATCACAAACGGGGGCTGCAAGAGCAAGCCATAATGAGAATAACCGTAGAGAATTGTCAAAGACGGTGTATAAAGAGGAATAAAAGCAAATATAGTGCAGTAAACACGTGTTCGCAGGTTGTGCCATTAAATCAGCAACCAGCTTGTTCTTTCCTGTGATTATTCTATCTTGTTTTTTTGTGCTGTCAGTATTAAACACTACAGAAAATGTGAAGGCGGGCTCGTTCATTCAGCGACAGACATGGCCTGCGTGACTCATATATAGAAGAACTGATACGCAGTGAAGTGACACCATTTTTTATACCTTTCAAAACAAACACGAGTATTACTTTAACTGATATCATCGACGCTAAAACCATGAAAACTGCTACAAACTTACCTTCACTATGCTTGTCGGGTCGGACTGTCTTCACTGGTGCCGCTCTAATTTGAGCCATCGTCGTAGTGCTGCACTTTATGTGTTCGACAGGTTAAATCTACATACCAACTTATCTTGCGCCGTGCGCTTTTTCCGTGCTCGGGAAAACTTCAAAGCATGGATATGTCTGTTGGAAGTAAACAGTGTTTATTCACGAGAGTTTGTATTTTTTTGCCATAATTTCTGGCTTGTAATTTCATGTCAGGACCACAATTCCAATGAAAGGTATACCAGAAGAGCAACGCAGGTCTAAACAACTTTTGCCTCCACCATTAAGTGGCAGACGCATTTATTCCCTCGAACCAAACTGAAACAGCCCAAAATATTTTCGTGTTGTTAGCATTGCACATAACAAAGCGTCATGCTCGAAATAAGATGCATATAGTATACATCAGAAGAGAGTGTGCCTGCTTCAGTAAGAGCTGCAAGTTGCATCATGAAACGGTCCAGGAGGGATTGTAAGAATGACACCGACTCTTTATTGCTCGGTGTTCTTCTTTTAATTCTCTGCTGTTGCTTCCCGACCAGACGGGCTCTCGTCAAAACATCATCTTCATGAAACGATCCTATGTAAAATGCTATCGGTGTTACATCCCTCCGGAAGTGTTAATGCAGGAGTCCATTGCTGTAACGGCTAGATCCATTGCTCATTGCCCTTTTCTTTGTGATTACGTTTTGAATCGAAAGTACAAAACAGGGTATCCACCGGCAAAAAAAGTGCACCAGTTCTCATGTCGCAAGTGAGACAGAAAAAACATCATGATGGCATTCTAAGAGATGTTCTTAAAACACTTATCCTGCCACCACAATAGCACACATGCATTTGAGGCTCAGCATTTCATCTTTTTTTAGTATTCCTCCTTGATCCGAAGCATCTGCCTCGCGGATAAGTTCTTTATCAGGTGGTCGAGTGCGTGGCATCTCGTCGTGCGAAATACACCGCACAAGTTCTTTCTTGCGTTCCACCTCAGTCCTCTCCCGTGGCCGCCTAGTCCCGCGAAAGGAATAGATAATAGAAAGGGGTTTTGAGCACATCTCCAGTTCCGGCTTGATGCCCACTTTCTCGTCTTGTTCTTCTATTTCTTTCTGACGACATGCAAACGCTTGGTGCCGGAGTGGCAAGGACTCAGCGAGTACGTAAAAGTGGCTTTCAGTCGCGGCAGCATCGTAAAACTGGATCCCAGCTCTCCATCACCCAGATGCGAAGGACTCGCTCTTTTCCTGTGTAAGATTCCTTTTCTTTGGGACAGTCCTTGCATTGGGAAGCAGTCACTAAAGCCCGCTCGAATCCACGAATGTCGTGAAGCATGTCCTAGCACTCCTGCTGGAGAATGTGACGCTTCTGCAAGATAGGCTTTCTTTGTACAGACGGTAGTGACGGCCTTTCGACAGTCGCGTTTGAAGGTAGAAATCAAGAAGTCTCTATGCAAAGGAGATATTCGACGAAAATCGCGCTTCTCCAACGTGCTGGCTGTCGCGATTGCACTGTTTGGTCTTGCGACTTTCATGAGGTCACTCTGACAAACAACGAATGGCTATAATATTATTTGGTATACACTGACAAGCTAGTTTACGATCGACAATGTTGATGAAGCAGCGTATTTAACAAACAAACATTAAGGAAAACATGACCGATGAGAACATTAGAGGCTCAGCACATATGCATGCCCTAATCTGCATGCACTATCAACACGTCTGCTCCAAGACTTCCCGCTTCGCCAAAACAGTAGCATTAGATTTAGAGATGCATAATAATAAACAGCTCAAAAAACGAGAGACAAAAGTGAGCTACAGAGGACAAGTCCATCCACACATCCATAAACACTAGCACATACATGCATTCATACCAACTGGCCCAGCTTACCACTCTTTCGAGATTTAGAGAATCTCGAAGGATTGAGGTACCAGTCCATTCCTTCGTAAATTTCCTTGCGTATTGCTCAATACTGAGTTTCTTCTAATGCTCGTTTCTTCGTAGCTATTTTTGTTGCCGGATTCAGTATATTCTGGCCCGATGTTCCGTTCGTATGCTACTCAACGCTGATAGCTCTGTGAGTGCTCTATTCCAATTTTGGTATAATTTTCAGCTTTTTTTCATCCTCTTATTTTGTTACCAGCCACCCCACCTCCTTCCTTTCGTCGAACATGCGTTTCTATATATTCTGTGTGCAGCGCAACGAAGCACCGACAAAGGATGGACGCATAAATGAAATAGAATGGTGCAGTCTTCCCCTGTCGTCGTCAAAGAGAAACGACATACATTGCCTGCAACTGTTTTCCTTTTGTGTTCGTTTTTAGATGCGAAGCAGCTTAAGGCCGAGTTCAGTCCGGTGGTGGTGGTGGTGGGGTGCGTCCTGACCACCCTTACTGCGCATGCGCAAACCCTTTAAAAATACAAAAAAACCTCCTCTCCTCCTCTCTCTCCTCTAGGCATCTCTGCCCGCGGCGACCACACCCCTACTGCGCATGCGCGTCCCCTGCCCCTCTCTCTCCTACGTCCCCCCCCTTCTCACCTCTAGGCATCCCTCCCGCGGCGTCTACGCCCCCCATTGCGCATGGGCGTCCCCCTCCCCCTCTCTCCTCCTACGCTCCCCTCCTCCTCTCTCGCCTCGCAACGCCGAAGCAGGGAGCGTCTGCTAGCGAGTTTTTTTATTTAAAAAAACGGACTGCTCGCGCGGCACAACCGTTCACTGGCCACCCCGTATATATAGGCACTGGATCTTGACCTGCAAGGTAGTGCCGGTGGGAGATTTCTCCTGTGCGTTGTTGAACAACAAAAATTCGCAGCGTGCGCGTTAACTAAAAGCGGACTGCGGGTCTCTGTGTCCAATCGGAGTCTTCTGTCTCTCATTGCCCATTAGCAGCGATTGGCATGTTCCAGTAGGAAACACCGGTCCATCACTGCGTGCTTTGCGCTTCCCCCGGTTTCTCCTGCGCAACGCCGCGATGAGCGCCAGCGTGAATGCCGCCGCCAGTGTAAGCGTTAGCGCACGCTGCTTCGCATCTACACATGGTTCCCTTTAGCGGGAGATTTTTTTTATGGTGCGCATGCTTAGTAATGGCGCTTGTATTTTACATGTTGACGACAGCGACGATGGGGGAATTTCTTTCGTCATTTTCGCGGCCTGCAGCCTTACCCCCGAAGGCCACCGCGCTCAGTTTCACCAGCGCGGGCTCGGTGACCTCCTTCCATTTAGGCCCGCGAAGGTGTGTCGGCGCGACGAAGGCGAAAGCACGGGAGAGAGAGAACGTGGTCGACATCCCAAACCCGGCAAGTGATTAGGCATTGCTTTCTCATCAGTGGTACGGCAGTCGTTAAACTAGAGCGGCATACTTGAGGCCCTTGAAAAGAAGCGTCGTCGCGTGGGCATCCTTCTACTGTGCGCCATGAGTGTGTTTTTCGGAACTACAGACGTCTGAACATCTCCTCATGCGACAATGCCCAGGGTGCGGCTGCGGACGGCTGGGGTACTGCGGTAGAACGTGTGGCCGCTTCAATGTATCCTGTTGCTGCAGTGACTAAGGGGCTATTGGCGGCCGGTGGTACGGCGGCGAATCTAGCGAGAATGCTTGCCAGAATTCGTCGCGTACGACTTCGGCAACGGACACAATTTCAAGACATCTACCAACCAGCCGAGCATCGCAGTCTTATGCGAGTTTTTAGGCAGCGACTAATTTGCCCACACCAACTGTCCGACTTGTATGTTTTCCTCCCGCTGTGTTGGACATACCAAGTTGGTTCCACATACCGATGTACATGCAAGACATCTGTGCCAAATTGCAAGTTGCGCTGAGTGTTGCAAAACGTGCGACACATCAGCATCCAACGCTCGCAAAGTACCGGCCTCGTGTAAGTGACGTATGCTCCCGCTGGGGCCTTTTCACGCTTCCCTCAAAAATCTAGTAACGCGACGAAAGCTGCCAACATTTTGAGTAAGGCATACTGTAGGAAATTAAACTGACGCGACACTATTCTGAGATTTTTTATGTCAAATTTCACATTATCTAATAAGATTTTACATTATTAGATCTAAAAAAACTCACAGTTTCGCCACAAGGCGAAGCAATAAATGCATAGCAACAAAGCAGAACGTCAAGCGACCAATGGCAAGAATGTAGAAACGTTCAGCGCGCTGCTCAAGCACACATGACGCACGAAAACAACACGCACAGGACGAGAGCGACCTAACAACGTTCACCGCTCGACACTTAACGTGCTGCTCAAACAAAATGACGCGTGAAACGTATTCACAGTTACAGACTAGCGCGAATTAACTAGTGTCACAGTTGTTACTTCGCTACGTTTGAAAAGCATGCTCTTTTCGCAAACGGGGGGACTGCAGCGAGCGAAGTGACCTTCGTGCGCTCCGCAACTACAACGCAATCGTTGCGGCGAAAGCCGAAGACGTACTATTCTCCCGCACCGCGAGATTAGGCGCTTTTAGCTGACCGTATTTGGCCTCCCGCTCCGCTCAGCCAGCCGGTGGTGGGGCCACTGCGCATGCGCCAGACGGTCAGCGCTGAGCGTGTGACCGGACCGTCGCCGCTTTTGTGCACTGATGCACTGAACGCGCTGCCTCAACGCCGCGCGTTTGAAACGCGTTTCATGCGCTGATGGCGTCTTGACAGAAAGACGCTTGGCTAAAACCAACAACACGCGTTGCGCTCCGGTAACGTTGAGCGTTTGAGCGGAACGGCAACGGACCGCAGAATCGGTCAGCTAAAAGCGCCTATTAGCGCGTGCACGGGCGTCTACCCCTCACGGGGCAAAGTACGCGCGGGAGATGAGCGCTTGAGAGCGCGCGTCGCGACGAGTAGGGGCGCCGAGCTAAAGCCCCGCGCGGCGCGCCCTTTTTGCCATCTCGCTTGTAATGCTCAAAACACGCTGAAACCACGCTGTATATAAATAGCTCTCCGTTTGAACATCGAAGGACGTGCGCTTTCGTGGCTCAGCGGCTAGCGTCGCGCGCTGCCGAGCGAGAGGTCCCTGGTTCGATGCCACGCGTCGGAAACATTTTTCTGAATTATTTCTTTGTGGCTTTTATAAATACATAGATACATGTACAGATACGGGACATGACGTCGACAGCGACGGGGAAAAGCATCCGAGAGCGTCCATATAATTGCTATCGCAATAAAATATTAAATGCGAAGCATTTCTTTGCTTACTGTAAGCACTTTCGCGTTTCTATCTGCGTGTCTATCTATCTATCTAGCCGCCTACGTCTGAGTGCTCTCGTAATGGCCTCCTTAACTTGGGGTAGACCAAAATTTGATTGGGAGGGTAAGAGGTATTGACAAATATGTCTGGCTGGTCATGACATGAATAACGTGAAAATCCCGTCGCGTACGTCGTCAAATTAATTTTTCCAGACACGTGTGGCTTATACCCGCATACCACGGGCCGCGGAATGCGGGTATGCGCTACAGGACTTTGACAATTTATACCTACCCAGAAACGGCGAGAACAGACATTGGTAATATAAATGCGAGAGCGTTAAGAGAAACTAACATCGGTGGTGTGGACACTGGTAATTTCAAGGCGACAGCGTTAAGAAAAACGGA
>JALIZH010012140.1:0-40320 GCA_030522465.1 Rhipicephalus appendiculatus | reverse complement strand
CTAGCATATTGCCTCCATCGCAATGCGACCGCCGCGAACGGGATCGAGCCAATCGACCTTCGGGTCAGCAGCCGAGCACCGCAACCGCTACGCCACCGCGGCCGACTTAAACACTTTTTATAAACACATGGTACAGTAAAACATCTACCATTTATTGTAAACATGAATCATCCTTACTTTTTGCATACACACACATTACTTCTTCGTATGCCATCCGCCACAGCCATAGAGTAACGTTACACAGCTGCGAAGAGCTCACTTATAGTGGCGTACGGAGTACTCTGAACCGTCTGCCATTTCTTAGTCTGGCATGCATGTAAAGGGGCAGGTACGAACCACAAATTTCTCCAAACCTACGAGAGCTGGTGCAACAAAACGTCTGGTTACATTTCAGCTATCACTGTACAACTCCATCAATCTCCGGTGATTCCGCAGCCTATTAACCAGCAGCCTTTTACAGCAGAGCTGTTATGGTAGCGGTTCGCCGTGTGTCGTAGATAAAAGACTATCATCATCATGAGCCGGCGCGTGCTCAATGATCGCCACAGTATTCTGCACACATAGTTAGCAAGAGAAGCTTAACTGTCCCCTCCTGCTCAGCTGTGGCCCAGCCTTGCGCGACTTGGTGCACGCTGAGCTAATTTTTTTATGTTGATATTAAAGTACACGAGAGTTGCAGAAGCACTTCAGTTGAAAAGTACTCTAAGAAAAAGAACATGTGTGAGTCCTTTTGGTGAGCCTTGTCTTTTCACGTATATCGCTCTCTTTAAATAGGCACGCTAACTCTCTTTTGGGTCCCACGACTCTTCGAAGAGTGTATAGTTATCTCCAAAGAGATTTGACGTGTCTCTTTAGAGAGAGTCGTATACGTGACAAGCCAGAACACTCAAAAAAGAGTCATAAAACTTTTTTTTTTCTTCTTGGAATAAAGACGTAATTTCTGGAATGCGAGAGGTAGGGTCGAGTGAGGTGCGCCAGAAAAAGATTTTTTTTTTTTTGCGACAGCAAATCTGTGCACACTATCGACGGGTTTTTGCCGTGGCCGATGGCGTCGCCGTCACAGTTGCTTTCCGTATAACGTCCAAATTGATAGCATCACTGCGCGCTAGGTATGTTACATCCATGAGTAAAAGCTCGCGAGCGCTGGCGACGAATGGGCCTGAAACGGAGATGAAACGAGCCGGCCGTCTCCGTCGCACGGAGGGCGCATGCGATAACATCACCCCCGCGTGCGATGGCTCTTGTCGATTGCTCATCAAACATAGAGGAAACGCCCCGGCTGTCTTTCGTAAGGATCATGAAGGGATGCCAGGAGAGGGAAGGGGGGAAGTGGAGGCTGGGTCGCTCGAAGGTCGCGGTCGCGGGCGCGGGCACTATCTCGGCAGGCGTCAGGAGACGGCTCGTAAACTTGCTGTGAGTTCAACGCTTACTTCGCGTTTAGAGAACTTGCAGCACGAAAACCGCTTCGGTCCCTTTAGCGGATGTACCCCCCTTAAACGAGTGTTTTGTCGAGTTACGCGAGATCGAATTCAGTAGAGTTAGGTGCTGGCCTTACGTGACATAACATTACAATTTGTTGCTATCGCCTTCATTGCTTCGCCATTAAGCGATAAAGGATTTCTTTTTATTTTGAGATGTTTAAAGACCATTCGCCTTTGGTAATTCTGCGTAACTTCATAACCGCGGCATTTTAAACTCACGCTCTCGCTTTCTACGGATTGTAAAACAAAAATTAAGTTAAAACAGAGTGAAGTTCTAGAAACTGTCCAACGAGTTGAGTAAGTTCAAGCTTCAATTTCCTTGCCCCCCTGGATGCAGTGCCACAACCAAAGCATCGATAAGGGTACGAAAGAAAAAAAATTGACGGCAGATCCACGAGGTGAATGATGATGAGATTGGGCGAAGCTCCTGGAAGTAATCATCGGTTAAACCGTGAAATTTCTTCCGTTAATTCGCCCGATAAAAATGACGTGAAACGATTGATTAAATGTTTTATCAAACTTTTATTGCTGGTTTCCGTTGTCCTTTCATTATGACCGCTTTGTGGTCGGTGAAATGTAAGCTAAGTGGTTCTTGCACTGGTTGCAGCGGCATCCTTATCCATACGAGCACACACCGACGGCAACGAGCATCGTCAACTACAAACCTGTATCGGGATATGGTTTTGATTATAAAACCATTGCTTTAGAAAACACCTGGCGTCTTTCGTTAAGCAGCTGGCGTCTTTTCGGTTTGCTTTAGAAACATCTGGCGTCTTTTCGTTTTGCTTTTTAGAAAACATCTGGCGTCTTTCGTTGGTTTATTTCATCAATCAACGGCGTTTTGAACAAAATTTTTATTGTTTAATCACGCACAGGAGAAATCTCACCAGGCACTACCTTGGAGGTAAACAATGGCTGCTACTGGGAATGAGAGACAGCAGAAGTCGGCTTTTTTTTTTTTTTAACGTTTCCTACTGGAACATGCCAATGGCTGCAAATGGGGAATGAGAGACAGAAGAATTCGGCTTTTAGTTAACGCGCACGCTGCGAATTTTTTATTGTTCAACAACGCACAGGAGAAATCTCCCACCGGCACCACCTTGGAGGTCAAAGCGTAAGACTTGTTACGCACTACGACTACGACAACGACGAGGGACGAACGGGTGCCGCTCAAGGAGGTTTAAAAATAAGATTTTTAAACCTCCTTGGTGCCGCTTTAAGGAGCTTCGCCCCTAAAAACAAGGAAATGCTTCCATAGGCTGCAGCGGCTCTTCAGCGGTTTCATCACGACGCTTTTGTTTTCGCAAGGAATCCTCAACGCTTTCGGATACCTGGAATGCCGTGGGGAAGCTTTAAATGCGAAGAAATAGTGTCCTTCAGACGTTGATAGGGCTGCCAGCTTTTTTGGAGGGAAACAGCGCGAAAGACGAAGGACCAGGCAGAGAAGGACACAAACAGCGCTGTTGTTTGTGTCTTTCGCTGCCTGGTCTTTCGCGCTGTTTCCCTCCAATATGTCGTACTAACACGCCCAAGCAACTACTTTAGCTGCCAGCTTTCCTTTCTTCTTTTTTTTGCATCGGCCAGAAGAATACACGTCTGGTAGATTTTAAGGCGGAAGCCTTTAACGTCTCATGGTCACGTCCGTCCGTCCATCCGTGCCCTGGCACGGTGCCAGGTGGCCACCGGGGTGCACCAAAGGACGCCGGTGGCGTCGATCGCGCCTCGCGTCGGACTCTACAGCGCTCGAGCTTTGCTTGCGTAGCGTCGCTGTCCCCAGCGTGTCCAATCATGCAAGAGGGAGATGCGCGCATCGCGTTCCATTCTGACCGACCCCGTCTCAATAGGCACAGGCGTTCGCCGAGCACACTTTCGAATTTACGAAGTGTCCTTCAATTTCTTATCGACATACATGTGCGTGCATAAAGTATGCAGCACTCAAAAGTGCGGAGCTTGGCTACGAACGGTACCTCCACAATTAGGTGAAACCATTAGGTGAAAGCTTCTTGCTTTTCTTTTATTTCCTCACTTTAATTTATCATCGGTTTCAAGGTTGTGGATTTGGATCACACCGACGGTAAAGGCGATTTTTCGTCCAGTTTAATTGATTTCAATGTACGTTCGTCACAACTACTGCACTAGAGTTACATACAACAATTAACATCCAAATTGTCTGTTGGAATCCTTTAGTTGTGTCTAAGAAAGAAAAGCGAGCCCCTCGTAAAGCATTCCTCCTCTTCCGTTCTTTCTCGTCTCTAAGCGGCAGCTACATGGCAAGACAGGAGCGATCTCAATTCTCGTTCACGCAGACTTGCCTGTAAGGCTCTGGGTCTCAGCCTTAAACTATTATTCCAGAAGACTTAATTTTGAAGTCAGATGAGCTTTGTTAATATTTAAATATTTAGGTATCCTATTTCAAACAGCGGCACCCTGTGCTTACGTTAAATCAAGCCGTTCATAAAGCTGCGAAAGTGTTAGTGTGCATTCTTTTGGCTTCCTAAAATAGGAAATAAAATTGCTTTCGTTTCGTTTGAGGCGAAACGAAAACTATTTTAGGAAGCGAAGCGAAGTCTGATGCGAAAAGAAATACCACGATGGGATTACGCGAGGAAAAGGAACAATGCTCAAACTCTCGACTACACTGAAGGGGAGAGTGCAAGAAGGTCAAGAGGACAGAGCACTTCACCTCAACACTAAAAGACGTGGTTCTCGCTCGTCGAACGCCCGTGACTAATTAAGACGAAGTCAATACTCCCAGACGCGTCGTTTCTGAAGACAGAGCCAGGTGCGCTGAAACACAAGTGTCCTGCCGAAATGTGCCTCTTCTCTCGCGAAGGTCCCTTCTTGCCGCTCATTTAGGTTCTGTATGTCTGCCCACCTCTTTTTGAAAGGTTCTCTCTTGGCGGCAGGACGTTGACGGTGTCTCTCCTTGGTCTCTTTCCAATGCATTCTGCCTGTCCTGCGCTGCGCGGCCCTGCCCTGCTGGTCTTTCTACCCCCATCTTGGGTGAAAGTTGTCAACCGTAGGGTAATTGCAGTAGCACGGCTAATTGGGCTAGTTGGTATTGGTTCATCTTTTAACTGAATAGGGCGCGCACACAGACACGGACACTAGAAGAAGAAAACGCACACCAAATAAGCGCCACTCACAACTAAAGTTTTTTGGAAAGAAAGGCATGTACATATATATCACTTCTGTCACATGACCTGGCAAGTGAAACAACAAACACCTGTTTCACACTTTACATACGACTGCCTGTGATTCATGCCGCATCCTCCTCGTTTTTGAACCTTTGCGTTTTGCGCTAGTTCCCTATCTATTCGGCTACATAACTTGTTTAATTTGTTTGGGGCCGGAAATACTACTCCAACGTCATATCTATTCGCAACGTTTTTTATGCCATGTCACAGCTTGTGTATGTAGGGGATGATAGAGGGCTGGCCGTGGCCAATTAATCCAAGTCGACTTCCCCATGAGCCCAGAGAAGCCAAGCCCAGGAGGATACTAATTACTCCTTATCGACTCCAAGCTAATTAAGCTCATTTACGTTTAATTAGTGTTAGTTAAGACGAATACTAATTACGCCTGATTAATTTTCCGATGACAGTGAATGGCTGGATGAAAAGCGTCCCCTTTATGACAGGGTGGTGAGCTGTGCTTCGCCAAACTAAAGATTATATTGCTATTGTTGTTACTGTTATTATTATTATTATTATTATTATTATTATTATTATTATTATTATTATTATTATTATTATTATTATTACTTATAATACTACTACTGCTACTACTACTACTACTACCACTACTACTACTACTACTACTACTACTACTACTTCTACTATGCGGCATAATCTTGTGGACATGAATTAAGGTTCTCATCCTATAAAAAAGCCTTATAAATTCACAGCCCAACTCTCTGAGCCTTTAGCCCAGATTAAGGTCAGGTAACCTGCTTTTTTTGTTTTTTTTGTTATGTCTAATTTTCCGCCACAAATCCCCCCAGTCATCTTTGGCTTTGTTCTATCACTGACCTGTTTACCTTTCCAATCTTGTCCCTAAAACCCAAGGACTCATGTAGGGTAGTACCATGTAGGATAGACGATATTGAGCTGACGAGCGCAATGCATACACTGGGTGTTCACGATCGCGTCTGCCAAAATTTACAATGGTAGGCGTCTCGGAAATGGGTCAAATTTCAAGCTGAACGCTGCTTGCCCTTCTCGCGGGCTCGCGCCCAGAGAATGAGGATGGCGTACACGATGGAATGACCCTACGTAGTTGGTAGTGCTGTGACGCCGCTTCTCTGTGTAGACGCATGTGCTCTGACGTCACCAACGGTAGCACATGACACTGCGATAATTATTTAATATTAAATGTGTATTTTGTGTGGTTTCTTGGAATGAAACTTAAGAGCAATAATCAAACACACAAAAGGAATGTGTGCGTATTTTCTTTTTTTAGTTTTTGCTGCGAATCGCAGGGAGATACGAGACTAATCTGCTTCCGCTTCGCACGCGTTCGTATTCTCGCGCTTTGCGCATCGTGCAGACGCCACCCCTACAACGAAACTAATTTTCTACCGCGTTCGAGCACTCATTAAGCTCATTTATCCTCCCGCGTCTAACTAAATGTTCATGCGGCACTGGCTCACGATACCGCTATAGTCTCGCGTCCGTACAAATGTCGCAGAATAGGTTGAAAGCCAAGTGATCGGCGACGGTGCATTCGGCATAGCTTGCAGAGTTGACGCCTAGTGAACGCCACCACAACACCGCTCGAGTCTCGGGGGCTCGGGCTGGTTTGGGCACGTCATGCGCTCGTGACCTCGTGTGCGCATGGCGTGTTTGTGCGTATGCGTCACGTGATCCTCGCGCTCGCGTGTCGAAGAGGGCAGGAAAGGAATTTGGCTTGCGAAGGCTACACGTGGCGTGAGGCAAGAGTTTCCAACTCGTCTCCTCGCATCGTGGTTTCGCGCTGCTTAAAAGCACTGGCTTTCTCAGCTTCTAATGGACCGATTAGAAAAATTTTTGTGGCATAATGCTATTTATTGGGCGTGCTACAACTTCCAGTGTCTAACTAAAATTCGTTATATCACCTGATGAGGGGCCCTTTAAAGGTGCTATTACGATGCAGAATTCTTACACAAGAGTGCACAAGAGTATCAATGACTTTATAAGGAGGGGGGAAACAAAAGTAAACTACTGAAGTTTTTAACGACAGATGCTCGTGAAAAATAATAGCCTTAGGAAGCTATATGCTTCATTAAAAGAATTATGCGCCTGACGGCGCAGGCTGCTACAGTAGAGACACTAATGAGCGTTTGCGTGTTATTGCGCAATATCGCATAGAGAAAGGAATGATTAGCCAGCACAGTTCCGGTGGCCCCGCAGAGTTGCCAAGCCGCAACAGATAGGTGTAGTAGTCGTAATAGTTCTAAGTGTTCGATCGTCCCTTGGATAGTGTCTGTGCATGTTCTGTTGAAATGTTATTGATGTCCACCGTCTGTAATAACAAATTTCTCTAAACACAAGTCTGTTTTGTAATCCTCGGTAGCGTATCTCTAGCAAGAAAATGTTCTGTTGATATGTTATTGATGCCCACCGTCACTGATAATATATTTCTATAAAAACACAGGACATGAATTCGACCTGAATCAATGAGAGATAGTTCATCGTTGTCCCATAGCAGAGTACGTGGTGCACTAAATAGTTAACCACTTTTTCTAATAATAACATCTGGGGTTTTACTTCCCAAAACCACGATATGATTATGAGGGACGCCGTAGTGGAAGGCTGCGAAAATTTCAACTATTTGGTGTTTTTCAATGGGCACTGACATCCATAGGTCGGCGAACTCACTCATGAGTCGACTCACTCAGACTCAGATCAAGCCGTGAGTCTGAGTTTGAGTGAGTCCAGCTCAGGAAACTTTTGGTGAGTCTGAGTCCGAGTGAGCCCTAAGCGCAAAGTATAATTCATGAGTGAGTCTGAGTGAGCTCCAAACGTTTTGCCGACCTATGCTGACATCGCACAGTACACGGGCACCTAGCATATTGCCTCCATCGTAATGCGACCGCCACGAACGGGATCGAGCCAATCGACCTTCGGGTCAGCAGCCGAGTACCGCAACCGCTACGCCACCGCGGCCGACTTAAACACTTTTAAGGCGAAAGCCTTTAATGTCTCATGCTCACGTCCGTCCGGTGTCCGTCCGTCCGGTGTCCATCCGTCCGGTGTCCGTCCGGCGTCCGTCCGTCCGTCCGGCGGTAGTGCTGGTGGTGTGCGTCCTCACCACCCTTACTGCACATGCGCGAACCCTCCCCACGCACCTCCTCTGCTGTGCTTCCCCTTGTAGCGGCAGCCTCTGTAGCGGCAGCTGCATCGGCGTCGCATATAGAAGAGGACGAGACGCTCACTCTGGCACGAGGCAGGTGCCGCGTCCAGAGGGGCCTGCGCGCGCTAGCGTTCGAAGCAGTCATTAAAATACTTCTGATCACAGTGGTCGTGTCGGGGCTCGCTCTCTGTCTGGTAAGGCCGAGACTTCGCCGGTCTGCGAGGTCGCACATTCGCCACAGTTTGGTGACCCGGACGTGATTGTGGCCATACGTTTCCGTGGCGGAGGCGACCATGGAACAGACCGACAGCACGAGTTCTCGAGACCAGAACCTTCCCGAGCAACGCGGTGAGCCCTCCTGCTCAGCCATCACTGTCCGCCTTCCACAGTACTGGGACCAGCATCCGTCGGCGTGGTTTCTTCAGGCGGAATCCTAATTTCAAGTTGCTGGTATCCGCTCCCAAGCTACGAAGTTCCACTACGCTGTCGCGGCACTCACGCCCACTGCTATTGACGAAGTAGCGGATCTGCTGAGCACCCCGCTGTCTGCGAACGCTTACGACGACCTCAAGACGACCCTGCTGCAGCGCACGGCAGTTTCACAGCGTTCTCGTATCCAGCAGCTTCTGTCCGCTGAAGAACTCGGCGACCGACGCCCAAGTCAACTTCTTCGCCGAATGAGGCAGCTGCTCGGAGACAACGCGAGATCCATCGACGACGCGCTGTTACGCGAGTTATTTTTGCAACGACTACCGGCTAACGTGCAGATGGTTTTGGCGACAGCTTCTACCATGGACCTCACCGGACTCTCCGCGTTGGCCGACAAGGTGATGGAAGTAGCCACACCAACCATCGCAGCCACGACAGCGTCTACTAGTGACAGTACAACCACGCTGCGGACTCTCCCGTCTTCAACAGCACAATCGCCGCTCGATGCCCTGTGTGAGCGTCTCGAGCGCATCGTCTCTGCAGCGGAACATCGCCACGCGTCACCTCGCCGTTCACGCCAACGAAGTTCCAGCAAAGGGAGACGCACACCCACCAGCCGGGACGCGTCGCCTACGCCGGGCGTCTGCTACTACCATTGCCGTTTTGGAGCCGACGCTCGTCACTGCCGGCGTCCGTGCTCGTGGCAGGGAAACAGGCCGGCCGACCTCTGACGGCGACAAGCGGTCCGGCCCAGCACACAAGTCGCCTCTTCTATCTCACGGACAGAGCCACAGGACAACGTTTCCTAGTCGACACAGGAGCGGACGTAAGCATCATTCCTGCTCAACGCTCCGACCGAAAAACGACACCTGTGTCGTTTTTGCAAGCCATCAACGGTACCAAGATTCCCGTTTTCGCATCACGCTCCATCATGCTCAATCTTGGCCTCCGACGAGCGTTTCGCTGGATTTTCCTGGTTGCAGATGTCCGACGCGCCCTCATCGGAGCTGATTTCCTGCACCACTATGGGCTCCTTGTCGACGTGAAACAACGTCGTCTTATCGACTCTGTTACGCAACTGACCGTTACCGGTGCGCCTGCGACAACCACATCGCCAATCGCACCAATATCTTCTATGCTGGAAGAACCGTTCGCCGAGCTTCTCCGTGAGTTCTCCACTCTGACGCGCCAGCCGGACTGGACTCAACCGGTCCAACACGACGTTTGTCACCACATCGTCACCTCCGGCCCTCCGGTCTATTTTCGACCTCGGCGTTTGTCCCCTGAGAAACTCAAGGTTGCTCGCGCAGAGTTCGAGCACATGCTCGCACTCGGTATCATCCGACCTTCTTCAAGCAACTGGGCGTCACCACTTCACATGGTGCCCAAGAAGACTGGGGATTGGCGTCCATGTGGCGATTACCGGGCGCTCAACAACATCACAGTTCCTGATCGCTACCCGCTTCCGAATATCCAGGACTTCACGGTAGCGCTGCACGGTGCGACGATCTTTTCCAAGATCGATCTTGTTCGCGCCTATCATCAGTTGCCAGTCGCCGAGGAAGACATCCCGAAGACCGCCATCACCACACCTTTCGGTCTTTTTGAATTCCTCCGCATGCCTTTCGGCCTACGGAACGCTGGTCAATCGTTCCAGCGTTTCATCGACTCCGTTACCCGAGGCTTGCCATTCGTCTTTGCCTACATCGAAGACCTCCTTGTAGCAAGTACTTCTATTGAAGAGCATGTTCAGCACCTGCGGTTGTTGTTCTCCCGCCTTGCCAGCCGAGGAATCGTCATCAACGCCGCCAAAAGTGAATTTGGTCAACAGGAACTCGAGTTCCTTGGACACATAGTCGACGCGAACGGCATTCGACCACTGCCGTCCAAGATTCGCGTCGTCGAAGATTTTCCACGACCGACTACGATGACGAAGCTTCGCCAATTTCTCGGGTTCGTCAATTTCTATCGACGGTTTATACCCGATTGTGCACGACTTGTGGCCCCTCTAGACGCTCTGCTAAGCTCCAAAAGGAAACAAGCGCTTCAGTGGACTGAAGAGGCCGCCCACGCGTTCACAAGAGTCAAGTCTGCCCTCGCCAGTGCAGCACTGCTGAAGCATCCGAAAGCAGATGCGCCGACTGCTATCATGACAGACGCCTCGAACAACGCTGTTGGCGCCGTTTTGCAACAATTCATTGACGGCACATGGCATCCACTCGCTTTCTTTTCAAAGAAGCTGAATCCAGCACAGAGCCGCTACAGCGTTTTCGGCCGCGAGCTACTCGCCGTGTACTTGGCTGTCCGACACTTCCGGCACTTCCTAGAAAATCGTCAGTTTAGTGTCTTGACTGACCATAAGCCCCTTGTGCACGCGATGAACCGATCGGCGTCCTGCTACTCGCCTCGCGAGAGTAGACATCTCTCCTACATCTCGGAGTTTACGACAACGTTCCGTCACGTCAAAGGCACCGACAACATTCCTGCCGATGTTCTGAGCCGCGTCGATGCAGTCTCCACACCAACTGCAGAGCCTTCCATCATCGACGTCGGCCTACTCGCCACTCACCAGCGTGACGACACCGAGCTGCGTAGCCTCCGAAATTCATCAACGTCGCTGAAACTGGAGGACGTTGTTCTGACTTCAGATGGTACATCGCTAGTGTGTGATACCTCTACTGGCACACCCCGACCTTTCATCCCGGCACCGCTTCGCAGACGCCTGTTCGATGCTGTACACTGTCTGTCGCATCCAGGGATTCGCGCGACACAGAAGCTAATTTCCAGTCGCTACGTTTGGTCTCAGCTCAACGCACAAGTTCGCGACTGGGTGCGCTGCTGTTTGCCGTGTCAACGCTCCAAGATCCAGTGCCATCCCGTCCCTCCTGCGAAGTCCTTCCTTCCACCGGACGCGCGTTTCGACACCGTGCACTTGGACCTAGTCGGCCCTCTCACACCTTCCAAGGGCTACAACTACATACTGACATGCATCGACCGCTACACACGGTGGCCAGAAGCTACACCCATCGCCGACATATCAGCGCCCACAGTTGCAGCAGCCTTCGTGTCGACATGGATTGCGAGGTTCGGCTGCCCATCAACTGTAGTCACCGATCGCGGTCGGCAGTTTGATTCGGCGCTCTTCAACGAACTCCTCAAGCTCCTCGGAACGACACGCCTCCTCACGACCTCTTACCACCCACAAACAAATGGGCTGGTCGAGCGTTTCCACAGGCATCTCAAGTCCTCCCTCATGGCACATGGATCACCAGAGAAATGGGTCGTCCAACTACCACTCGTCTTGCTTGGCATTAGAGCTGCCATCAAAAGCGACCTTGGCTGCTCATGCGCCGAGTTGGTCTACGGCAGTTCGCTACGCCTGCCATGCGACTTCTTCGATCCCCCCTGCCAAAACACCTGTGCCACTAGCGGGAGACTACGTTTCCGAACTGCAAGACATCTTCCAGCAGATACGACCAGTGCCTACACGCCCGCACGAATCGAGAGCTCCTTACGTGTCTCTGCAGCTCACCTCTGCTACACACGTTTTCGTGCGCAACTGTGCCGTGCGGAAGCCTTTGCAGCCGCACTACTCCGGGCCGTATCGAGTTCTGGAGCGTCGTCCGTCGACATTCGTCGTCAACGTCAACGGCCGGCCCGACACAATCGCTCTAGAACGTCTCAAGCCTGCCTACTTCGAAGCAACGTTGCGATCGGCCCCACCATCGTGCAACGCAACGCTACTGCATTCCGGATCGCTACCTTCTGACGCCGCACCCAAGACACATCGTGTCTCCTGGAGTTCCGATCGTTCGTCGGACTTTCCTCCTCTCTAGGGGGGGGAGCCCTGTGTAGCGGAAGCTGCATCGGCGTCGCATATAGAAGAGGACGAGACGCTCACTCTGGCACGAGGCAGGTGCCGCGTCCAGAGGGGCCTGCGCGCGCTAGCGTTCGAAGCAGTCATTAAAATACTTCTGATCACAGTGGTCGTGTCGGGGCTCGCTCTCTGTCTGGTAAGGCCGAGACTTCGCCGGTCTGCGAGGTCGCACATTCGCCACACCCTCTCTTTCCTCTAGGTATCCCTCCCGCCCGCAGCGTTTACACACCCATTGCGCATGCGCGTCCCCCTCCCCCCTCTCTCCTCTAGGCATCCCTCCCGCGGCGCTAACACCCCCCATTGCGCATGCGCGTCCCCTGCCCCTCCCTCTCCTACGTTTCCCCCTCTCTCTCCTCTAGGCATCCCTCCCCGCGGCGTCTACACCCTCACTGCGCATGCGCGTCCCCTCCCCCCATCTCTCTCTCCTCTAGGCACCCCCCCCCCGCGGCAACCACACCCCCAATGCGCATGCGCGTCCCCTCCCCCCTCTCTCCTCTCCTACGCTCCCCCCTCTCTCGCCACGCAACGCCGACGCAGGCAGCGTCTGCTAGCGAGTTTCTTTGTTGAAAAAACCGACTGCTCGCGCTGCACAACCGTTCACTGGCCACCCCGTATATATGGCAATGGATCTTGACCTGCAAGGTGGTGCCGGTGGGAGATTTCTCCTGTGCGTTGCCGAACGATGAAAAATTCGCAGCGTGCGCGTTAACTAAAAGCGAACTGCGGGTTTCTGTGTCCAGTCCGAGTCTTCTGTCTCTCATTGCCCAGCAGCGATTGGGATGTTCCAGTAAGAAACAACCGTCCATCACTGCGTGCTTTGCGCCCCCCCAGGTTTCTCTCCTGTGCAACGCTGCGATGAGCGCCAGCGTCAACGCCGCCGCCAGTGTAAGCGTTAGCGCCCGCTGCTTCGCATCTACACATGGTTCCCTTTAGCGGTGGATGGTGTAATCTTTAAGGAGAAAGTCTTTAATGTCTCATGCTCACGTCCGTCCGGTGTCCGTCCGACCTTCGTCCGTCCGTCCGTCTGTCTGCCTGTCTGTCTGTCCGTCCGTCCGTCCGTCCGTCCGTCCGTCCGTCCATCCGAGCTCTGGCACTGAGCCAGGTGGCCGCCGGGATGCGCAGACGGACGCCGGTCGCGTCGGACTCTATAGCGCTCGCGCTTTGCTTGCGTAGCGTCGCTGTGACCAGAGTTTGCAATCATTCTGACCGACGCCGTCTCAATGGACCCAGGCGTTCACGGAATACACTTTCCAATTTACAAAGGGTCCGTCAACTTAAGAGCTGGAACGCGGATGGCGTTTGCACGATGCGCAAAGCGCGAGAAAATACTAACGCGTGCGAACGGAGGAAGATGAGTCTCGCGTCTCGCTGCGATTCGCGGTAAAAAATTAAAGAAGAAAACACGCACCCATTAGGTTTGTGTCTTATGCCACTGAGAGTGTAAAAGAAAAAAGACATGGCATAATCAGTGGAATGGCCACACGCTTTCGCCGAACACACTTTGGAATGTACAAAGTGTCTTTCAACTTTTTCTAAACACATAGTACTCTAAAACATCTACCATTTATTGTAAACATAAACCATCCTTAATTTTTCTGCACCCACAGATTATTTCTGCGTATGTCGACCGGCAAAGCCACCGAGTAACGTGGCACAGCTGCGAAGAGCTCACTTATAGTGGAGCACAGAGTACTCTGAAACGTCTGCCATTTCTTAGTCGGCCATGCGTGTAAAGGGGCAGGTACGAAACACGGAATTCCCCAAACCTACGCGAGCAGGTGCAACAAAAAGTCTGGTTACATTTCAGCTATCGCTGTATCCCTCCATCAATATCCGGCGATTACGCTGCCTATTAAGCGGCAGCTTTTTACAGCAGAGCTGTTATGGTAGCGGTTCGCCATGTGTCGTAGATAGAAAACTATCATCATCATGAGCCGGCACGTGCTCAATGATCACCACAGCATTCTGTACACATGGTCAACAAGAGGAGCTTAACTGTCCCCTCCTGCTCAGCTGCGTCCAAGCCTTGCGCGACTTGGTGCAAGCTGAGCTAATCTTTTTTTATTAGGTTGATATTAAAGTACACGAGAGCCTCAGAAGCACTTAGGTAGAAAAACACTTTAAAAAAAGAATGTGTGTGGCTCCTTTAGGTGAGCGCTGTCTTGTCGCGTATATGACTCTCTTTAAATAGACACGCTAACTTTCTTTTGGGTCCCGCGACTCTTCGAAGAGAGTATAGTGATCTCCAAAGAGATTTTACGTGTCTCTTTAGAGAGAGTCGTATACGTGCCAAGCCAGAACACTCAAAAAAGAGTCATACAACTTTTTTTTTCTTGGAGTGAAGAAGTAATTTCTGGAATGCGAGAGGTAAGCGTCGAGGGGGTGCGCCAGAAAGAGATTTTTTTTTTTTTTTTTTGCGACGGCAAATATGTGCACGCTATCGACGGGTTTTCGCCGTGGCTGTTGGCGTCGCCGCCACAATTACTTTCCGTATAACGTCCAAATTGATAACATCACTCCGCGCTACTCATGTTCGATCCGCGAGTACAAGCTCGTGAGCGCTGGCGACGAACGCGGCTGAAACGGAGATGAAAAGAGCCAGCCGTCTCCGTCACACGGAGGGCGCATGCGATACCATCACCCCGCGTGCGATGGCTCTTGTCGATTGCTCATCAAACATAGAGGAAACGGCCCGCCTGTTTTTCGTAAGGATCATGAGGGGATGCCAGTAGAGGGAAGAGGGGGAGGTGGGGGCTGGGTCGCTCGACGGTCGCAGTCGCAGGCGCTATCTCGGCTGGCATCAGGAGACGGCTCGTAAACTTGCTTTGCGTTCAACGATTACTTCGAGTTTAGAGAACTGACAGCACGAAAACCGTTTTGTCCCTGGAGCGGATGTATCCTCTTAAACGAGTGTTTCGTTGAGTTACGCGAAATCGAATTCAAGAGAGTTAGGTGCTGGCCTTACTTCACATAACATTACAATTTATTGCTGTCGTATTCATTGCTTCGCCCTTAAGCGAAATGGGATTTTTTTTATCTCGACATGCTTAAAGAACATTCGCCTTTTGGTAATCCTGCGTATCTTGATAACCGCGGCATTTTAAACTCATGCTCTCAGTTTTTACCGATTGTAAAACAAAAATTAAATTAAAATAGGGTGAAGTTCTAGAAACTGTCCAACGAGTCGGTAAGTTCACGCTCCAAATTCTTTTCCCCCTGAAGGCAGTCCCGCAATGAACAGCATCGATAAAAGTACGGAAAAAAAAAAGTCACAGTTTCACCGCAAGGGTGAAGCAATGAATGCGATAGCAAAATATTGTAATGTTATACGAAGTGAGGCTGGCAGCTAACTCTTTTTGGATCCGATCTCACGCAACTCTAGAAAACGCTTGTTTAAGAGAATTCTCTTCGCGTTGAGAGCGCAGCACGTAGAAGGGTACACCGGCCCCCCGCTGTTGGCCCGCCGAGAAGGGGGAGATAACGCGCGCGCCCGCGCCCGCGCTCGTAAAATCGAACGTCGCCCCCCCCCCCCCCCCCCGCCCGCTGTTGGCCGCCGAGAAGGGGGAGATAACGCGCGCGCCCCCCACTCGTAAAATCGAAGGTCGCTCGAGGGACCCCCCCCCTCGCGTCTTATCACGCTCAGGAACGACGGGCGAGGCCGGTTATATATATACATATACATATACGGCAAATGACGCCGACGCCGACGGCGAAAACCAGCCGCGAGTGTCCATATAATTGCTATCGCAATAAAATAAATGAAGGAAACGCTTCCATAGGCTGCAGCGAGTCTTCAGCGGGGTCAGCACAACGCTTTTGTTTTCGCAAGGAATCCTCAACGCTTTCGGATACCGGGAATGCGGTGAGGCAGCTATAAATGCGAAGAAATAGTGTTCTTCAGACGTTTGTAGGGCTGTCAGCTTTTTTTTTTTTTTTCGTCAGCCAGACGAATACACATCTGGTAGATTATTTTATCCACGCACATGTGCGTGCATAAAGTATGCCGAGCTCAAAATGGGGCAGCTCGGCTGCGAACTGTAGCTACACAATGCGCCGTCGTCGTGCGGTAAACAGAAACCATTAGATGAAACCTTTTCCTTTTCTCTTATTTCCTCACTTTACTTTATCAGGTTGTGAGTTTGGATCAGGTTGTTACTTTATCAGGTTGTGGGTTTGGATCGCACCGACAGAAAAGGTGATTTTTCGTCGAGGTTCATTGATTTCAATCTACGTCTTAATTACTGCACTAGAGTTACAGACAACAATTAATATCCAAATTGTCTGTTGGATTCCTTTAGTTTTGTCTATGAAAGAAAGAACGAGCCCCTCGTAAGGCATTCCTTTTCTTCCTTTCGTCCTCTTATCTAAGCACCCTCTACATGGCAAGACAGAAGCAATCTCAATTCTCGTTCACGCAGTCTTACCTGTAAGGCTGTGGGTCGCAGTCTTAAACTATTATTCCAGAAGACTTCATTTTTAAGTCAGATTAGCTTTGTTAATATTTAAATATTTAGGTATCCTATTTCAAACAGCGGCACCCTGTGCTTATATACGTTCAATCAGGCCGTTCACAAAGCGACGAAAGGGTTAGTGTGCATTCTTTTTCCTTCCTAAAATAGCTTTCGTTTCGCCTCAAGCGAAACAAAAGCTATATTAGGAAGCGAAGCGAAGTCTGAAGCGAAAAGAAACACCACGATGGGACTACCCGAGCAAAAGGAACAATGCTCAAATCCTTGCAGACTACACTGAAGGGTACACTGCAAGAAGGTCAAGAGGACAGAGCACTTCACCTCAACACTGAGAGACATGGTTTTCGCTCGTCGAACGCCCGTGACTAATTAAGACGAAGCGTCAATACTCCCAGACGCGTCGTTTCTGAAGACAAAGCCAGGTGCGCGGAAACACAAGTGCCCTGCCGAAATGTGCCTCTTCTTTCGCGAAGGTCTCTTCTTGCCGCTCGTTTAGGTTCTGTATGCCTGCCCACCATTTTTTGAAAGGTTCTCTCTTGGCGGCAGGACGTTGACGGTTCTCTCCCTGGCCTCTTTCCAATTTCTGCCTGTCCTGCGAAGGCTACACGGGACGATCGGCAAGGGTTTCAAGCTCGCCTCCTCCGATCATGGTTTCGCACCGCCTCAGAACATCGGTTTTCTCAGCTTCTAATGGCCCGATTAAAGAAATTATTGTGGCATAATGCTCTTTATTGGGCGCGCAACAACTTCCAGTGTCTAACGAAAATTCGTTATGTCACCTGGTGAGGGGCCCTTTAACAACACCTAGCGGATACATAGCAAGTAAGCACTAAGTGGTTGAAGTACGCACTAGGGACAGGATATCGCTATCGCGTTCAACTCTTAAAGGCGAAGCTTAAGGGTCCCCCATGTTTTATTATTTATTTATTTGCATCTATCTCGAAGTTTCGCTTACCGACAATTTCGCTTACACCTCGACTGCTGACCCGTAGGTCGCGGGATCGAATCCCGGCTGCGGCGGCCGCATTTTCGATGGATGTAGGTGCACGTTAAAGAACCCCCAGGCGGTCAAAATTTCCGGAGCCCTCCACTACGGCGTCTCTCATAATCATATGGCGGTTTTGGGACGTTAAACCCCAGATATTATTAATTTCGCTTACACGTACCAAAGAAGCCGATATTTCGTTTACATGCACCAACGAAGCCGCCGCCGACAGCGACGCTAGCGCCAACACAGGAACTACTACGAAACGCGCTCTTTACCACTATAGTGCGTTAAAATGCCCAGCAATAGTTTTCGTAGCACTGTTTCAGTACCCAATGGTGCGGTGAAGCATGCCTCGCTTGTATGAAGGCCAAGTACTATATAACATCTCAAATGACCAAAGAAATTCTACATATAAAGGAAATGATCTGTATATGCAGGTGGACTTAAAGGCGTGTTTAGAATGCTGCATTATAAAAACGACGTCTTTGCGAAAAATGAAGTGGTCTTCTAAGCCGATCGCGTCGAGGGAGCGAAGTAACTGCCAAGTTGCCTTGCGATTGCAAACATAAATCAATGAGTCATCTTTTAGTCAGTAATAGTAATACGCCGGTTTCAACAGCTCGTCTCTGGGCGCAGTCACGCACCTAGAGGTCCTCAAAAGAATCAGTGATGAGCACAGCGAGGAATCATTTCTTCGTGTATTCACCGTCCTTTAAAAAAATTGAAGGCGCATATCCCGCAACAGTCGGTGCCGCGTTCATTGTTCGTAAAACGGCGCGCGCCATGCAATCTAAGACCACCACCTTTCCCGCCACCCCACTTCGCAACACACTCATTCGGAAACAATCCGCATTTGCATCTTCGGCCGGTTCGACGCGAGGCAAACCAAAAGCTTTTTGCACGTAGGGGATAAGCCATTCTTTCAGGGTGGTGTGAGAAATAAAAAAGAAAAGGAGGAGAGGGGCAACGATTGTTACCGCTTCCACTATTTCACCGTGGAACACGGCGTTGGGATTCCGTAAATATGCGAGGTGTTCTCGTGGGATGCGAATTCGGCGTTGCTATGCATGCCGTCTCGCTCCTTCGTGGCGGACGTGTGCGATAGAAGTATGAAAACAGCGTAGTCCCATTGTTAGCGCGTTCGCTTTTACAGCCAAAGCTGTTATGAGATCACAACAAGGGTCGTTTCTGCGCCGTAGTTGTCCGCCGCCGCCGCCGCCGCCGGTGTCCGTAACCAATATCGCACGAAATAAGAAAAAAACTAAATAAATAAAAAAACACCTGTGACCGAATGGGAATCGAACCCGGGCCTTCTGCGTGGCAGCCCAGCACTCTACCACTGAGCTACGCCACTTTTGTTTTCTTAGATGGTATTTATTACAAATGAGGCTTATGTATATACATAGCATGCCAAATACTTAAGGCTGCCTCCACAAATGTACAATAGGCATTATAAAACAAATGTCATGCAACACTGTGTTCTAAAAAGGTATTTGAGCAGTGCATTGTATGAACTGTGGATACCAGTCAGGCTGAAACTGTAGTTCTTCATAGAAGTCTCTTAGGTGTACAGTCATTTGCACGAAATGTGACCGCGAAGACGCCATTCGTTCGGCATGCCTGTCTAACATGCGAGTTTTCCATAGACTGTGCATGCCCATTCACAAGAGCATGTCAACTGGCATAGCATTGTCTTTGGGTGGTACAAGATAACGTATGCTGTGAGAATTCAAATCAAGTTGCTTCTTAAAAGCCCTCTGCAGGACGTCCCAAAAGAGGATGGCGTCCTTACAACTAATGAAACAATGTTCTATTGTTTCTGGAACTTCACAGAGGGGGCAATTAATTGAGGGTACAAAGATACCTTTGCTGCTTAACCAGGCTTTTACAGGTAGTGTTTCTGTATGCACCTTGCAGAAAAATGTCTTCGTTATTGGTGAAATAGGCATTTTCTTCACACGTACCAGCACGTCATGACCAGACAATCCACTATATAGTGAGCGGTACAGTGGGGCCGGAAATAACATACTTAATAGATCATTATATAGATCTTTTCTTGAGCTAGAGAACAAATAATCATTGGAGAATCTGGCTGTCAGAAAGCGCACTGATTCGTATACTTCACGCATGAATCCTTGCAAATAAGGAGGCGATGCAAAATTTGTAGATACCACTAAATTTGGTAAAACATCGGCTAAATTCACTTGCAAGAATGTTCGAAGCAGCGGATGAGCACAGTCCCGAAAATAGAAAAAAACGCGACACCAGCTGTCTAATAAAGAGGTGAACCAAACCGAGACCACCTGCGCAAACTGGTCTAAAAACATTGTCACACCTCATTGGTTCATAGGTTGATGACCAAATGAAGGTAGCAAATATTCGGTGAAACTTCTGAATGTAAACCCTGGAACAACAAATTATTTGCAGTACGTAGAATATTTTTGTTGCCAGAAACAGATTGCATGCCTTAGCTCTGCCAAAGATAGAGAGGTTATGCGGAATAAACGTCTGGGCATAACGCTTCAGGGTGGGTACACGTTCTTTCCAGTAATGTGCACTTGATCTGTATGCATCTAAAGGAACGCCTAGGTATTTTGGTGGCACACAAGACATTCAATACCCTCGAAATGGGTTGGTTTATAAGTCCATGGGCCAAACCACAGTCCCAAACTTTTTGCAAAGTTCATTCGTGCCCCTGAAATTGTTCCGAATTCCCGGATTGTTGACACCACCGTTTTTATACTGGAAAGATCTGTACAAAAGAACGCTAGGTCATCCGCATACGCCAATACTTTTACCTCATTCCCATAAACACTGAAACCGTGCACGTTGCTAGATCGAATTACGCTTAAGCACAGTGGCTCCAAGTAAAGAGCAAAAAGCATTGGCGACAACGGACAGCCTTGTTTCACAGAGGAGTTAAGGAACACAGGCTTTGACAGCTGGCCATTAACAATCAAACGGGTGCTTGGAACTGCGGTGCAAACTGACCCTATGCAAGCTTCATGTCGGGTAAGGAATCGCGTTAACGTGTATTGTTAAGCGTTTTAGAACAATAAAGTAAGAACCAGGCGTCACACAAATCGAATTGCGTAACGAGTGGGTCGTTCAATGCTCCAACCCATTACAAAAGCCTCAGGCGAAATTCTTCATCGTCGTCAGTCACAGCATCAACAAAGTGCACATAATGCGTTACAAGAGTGTAGTGGGTACGGCGCTTTTCTGAAGAATGACGAATAATGGCATAGTAGACGCTTCCCCACTACACAAAAATTATGATTTATGGCGTAGTGGGTACCATGCAAGTGCGGTTGTTGTAGTTGCCCCAAGAACGTCTAAAAAAGGCTCTAGAAAGTCCGCTCTCCCAGCTTTCGCTGTGGCTGTGCTGCGAGTTCCGCGCAGGCCTGGCGGTTTTTTGTTTAATTTTCTTTCGTCATTACACTCTCGGAAGAAAAGTGAGGTAGGAAAACAATATAATTGAGCCAAGACGGGTACGAACGCCAGGAAGTGAAATCGAATCTGGTGGCCGCATTTTCGGTGGAGGCAAAGATGCTTGAGGCCCGTGTTGGTAGATTCAGCCCCGTATTCTTAAAGAAGCCCCGACTCCAATTTCATCCTTCACTTGACCGAGTTGAGCACAGCGCCGCTGCTCGATTGAAAATGACTCCGCTCTTTTCAAGAATCGCGGCAGATTATCGCTGATATGCAGTGACTTGTTCTGCCTACAGACGGCGATCCCGTCGATTTTCTCAAGTCAAGGTTGGGTGAAGGGATGTTCTAGAATACAAGGGTCAGAATCACGCGAACACTCGATGTTCGAAGTTTCTCGAGACCTCCACAACGGCGCCCGTCATACCCATATCGTGGTTTTTGTACGTAAAGCACCAACCTGTATTATTATTGCTGGTACAGACACCTAGACAAAGGGCAGAATCACTGGCTGAAATATGCAGGTGTGCAGACGTGCGTGGCATACAGATATAACACCACAAATGTGCATTTTCGCTTATTGACGGTATTATTAGCCGAAAAACAGAAATCATTATCTGCCTAGACGCTCCGTCAGTGCAACCTTCAAATCATTTCTGCATGGTCTATCGCATGTTTTCAAAGAGTTCAAGTTGTGCCTTGTTCATACGCGTCGTAAGAGTGCATCGACTGCCACTCGTACAGTGGCACCTCTCACTTCGGAAAATATTTGTTTGCGCTTTTTTCATGGTATTCTTCAAAACATCGACGCCAAAAGCTGATGCTTTGATATACCTACATGACTTCAACAATCTGTAAAAATTGACCATAAGAGATTAAATAGTAGTCCTAAAACGACGAATTACCTGACGCAGGTGTATGTAATCCCGCTACGACCATTTAGCTCTTCCCTAGCCCTGAATACACTGAACAAAGTATTCAGTCACTTTGAATGTCTATACTAGCCTCCAGTTTGGTACCTCGGCGTCGGTGTAGGCCACTGTGTATGTGTATAGCGCTGGACGCTGGAAGAAGAAAACGATCGAGCTTACCAGGTGCGTACAGAAGTTAAGCAGCTTGAGTGTTTTTCTGTCTCTCACAAAACGGGATCAGCGCTGATATCGCTTTTATAAATCATCATAAGCCAGACTACTCCCTCTGCCGGGCAATGTCCTCTCCCTCGTCCCACCCATCAACCGGGTCCTCTGCTTCATGCGGCTACGTTATCTCCGCAGACTTCTTAATCTAATCTGTCCTCCATACTTTCTTAAATGAAACTGATTTGGCCTCGCGTTCACAGACATTTCTCCATGTGACTGCTTATTTGCGTCCCCATCTGTGATACCTGTTTTATTTTTCCCTGTTTTATTTCCCCCTACCTTTCCTCCCCTCTTTCTCTCTTCAGCTCGGCATTGAGAATTGAACGCTTAGCAGAGGCTGAAACTAGGTACAAGACGACGGCTCCCCTCCATGCAAATAACGTCATACACGCCATGGCAAAATGGCGGTCGCCAGTGCTGGGAGGGGTCTATAGCTAGCGACCTATGGGGCTCATTTTGGAATGAAACATTCTTTTACAGTCCATTTTTCATACACGTGAAGGCACAATAGGCCCTCTACTTCTGTATTTCGCTGAAAACCGCAATTTGGTGGGTGACCGTGTCGTGGCCCATTTAAGCATTCTAAGATAGCTCATAAGGAACGATGTGCAGGCACACAGATGTTCCTTTTCTTGCGGCTTGGTTTTGGCGTCCATCAAGAAGCGAAGCTAGGCTAGCAATTGAGAAGGCGACGCGACCAGGGTCCGATTACGCTATCGCATTCTACCATTTAGTGTGTCCAGATAAGAATGAATACGAGGTCCCGGTCACCATTCCCGATTCTGATGAAATTTATTGTAGGCCTAGGTGTTAGACCCAAAACAGTGGCTTCGAAGTTGGTACTGTTTAAAGAAAAATTCTTCGCTTAAAAAAAAAAAGGTAAACTTTGGCCGCAAAAACATTTTCTCGCCAATTTCGCGATGTCTGAATTTTGAGCGCACCTCGGGAAAAAAAAGAAACTGTGCCTTTCTTAGTCACAATATTTATCCCCGTCAAAGAACAACTAAAATACCATCGCATGGGTATATTATTACCCTTACCTCACGGAGCACGTTTGAGGGGATAGGACACAAACATGGCAAAGCGCACCATGTACTAGTATTTCAGGAAGTTATCGCTGCAAGCACGCTAAACTTAGCATAATGAAACGCGGTACATATTAACTTTGACATTTTAGCCCCGCTTTAAAGCAATTTTTGTGGTTTGATCACGCTTTCATTCGTTTGTTATTGTGCTGTAATGTAAGTGGTTTACCGAAAACGCCAAAGTTTGAAAATGGTTTTACTAGAAAAGGTCGTTTTCAATTTCTTTTTTCGCTTCTTTTTTGTATTTCTATGTAACCGGTCCGTTAAACGTATAACCACTGCCTTTCGCAAGCCGTGCCCGAATGTCTGGGAACCTTACATATCATTTTAGAATCGACTGGTAAGCTTGACCGCGCAAAAGCGAATAGTTACGTTTATTCGAGAACTAGTGCGGCCACAAGAGATACGGTTGGAATGTTCGTTGCCGCTCGTATAAATGCCGACGCGCCTAACCACAGG
Organism: Rhipicephalus appendiculatus; assembly: GCA_030522465.1. NCBI lineage: Eukaryota > Metazoa > Arthropoda > Arachnida > Ixodida > Ixodidae > Rhipicephalus > Rhipicephalus appendiculatus. The sequence continues at coordinate 16,631 of JALIZH010012140.1, read as the reverse complement.
TCATTTTATCGACGGAAGACACTCTGCTAGTCGCTAGCATTGTACGGCGTGTATGCCTTGTACCGTGACTTTTCATTTTCCGAGCACAAGATCACCCAAACAAAGAGTTTCGTCTTGAACTCACCGACTGCAGCAACAAATTGGCCTTTCACGCGAAGAACGGCAAGCAGATCGAAACATGGAGCGCACTGCTCAAGCGCAAAGGACGCACGAAAAGAACACACGCAGGACGAGCGCGAACTAACAACGTTGACAGCTCGACACTTAGCGCACTGCTCAAATACAAAGGACGCGCGAAACATACGCACAGGTATACACAGAACGAGCGCGAACTAACAAGTGTCACAGTTGTTACTTCACTGTGTTTGAACAGCGCGCTTCTTTCGGAAACGGGGCCTCTGCAGCGAGCGAAGTGACCTCTGTGCGCTCTGTAACCTAAACGCAATCTTTCCTGCGAAAACACACGACGTAAAACTGCCCCCATCACGCCACCCCCAAGATAAGCGCGCGCGCGCGCACCCGCGCAAGGCGACTACGCCCTGCAGGCCAAAGCGCAAGTTGAGGGGCCAACGCATCGCAACGATTGCGGCGCCGTGCGCGCACTTTGCGCAATCTCGCTGGTTTGCTGGTAAGGCAGAGAACACGCTGATATTCCCCCGAGATCGGCGTACCACCAGCGGTGAATGGTGTATATAAATAGCTCGCCGTTAGTAGGCTGAAGGACATGCGCTTCTGTGGCCTAGCGGTTAGCGCCGCGCGCTGCGGAGCGAGAGGTGACCCGTTCGATTCCGCGCATCGGAGAATATTTTTCTGAATTATTTTTCTTCGTGGCTTTTATATACATACGTACATATATATATATATATATATATATATATATATATATATATATATGTGTGTGTGTGTGTGTGTGTGTGTGTGTGTGTGTGTGTGTGTGTACGTCTAACCTTGATAATAAATTCAACTGGAAGTTTGAGCCTGTCCGTGACACTCTCGTTCGTTGTCCAAGAAATTTTACGCAAGTAGTAGTTGATCATGGCGTAGAAGCGTTAGAGCTGCCGTACTTTTTGCCCGCTTACCTATCGTCACGACGTTTCGCTCGAAATTGAAGGACGTTTATTGAAAAGAAAGGGGTCGTTTGAGAAGCGGTTGTGTGGGGCCCCTAGTCCAGGAGCTCCACTCGCCTCAGCAGCCCGCCGTGCTTTAGGGAGCCTTCATGTGCGCGCCTCCCGTCGCGCGCACATGAAAGGCTCCCTACCGTGCTTGGTTGAGGAGCGCCACTTGGGCCTCCCGTTTCCTGGCCGGCGAGCCAGGACCCGATTTTCGGGCCACACATCCTCAGACACCGTCCAGCTGCATTTGGCCTCTTCTCACCCGTGGTGTTCACCAAATACAATGCTGAAAATAAAAGCGTTATGTGTATCACTGACTGATTATTTGAAATGTATCACAGTTGCACAGATCCCACCGCTACCAGCAATTAGCTCTCTACGAGGGCGGCGCCAAACCGGTGGACTGTGGAGGCCCTCCCACTTGTATGAAGACAAAGCTGCACCAGAGCCGAGGTGATTCTTGGTCATGACATTTCTCCTCCCGTTTCCGTTTCGCGTCTAGCGTTTGTATAAAGTTATACCGACGCAAATTTATAAGTATTTAGTTTTTTAAAGGCACCTCAGCGCTCGCGTATACTGGTTCAATAAGCCTTACTTTGTAGTTGGTCTACTTTCTAACTCAAATTCGTCGAACACTTACACAAAATTTTAAACTAAGACTTTCAACTCCGTTCCAGGGAGAGCTTATCGGTCTCCCGTAGTAGCGTACATAGTACCTACTCTAAAGCCGGGGTCGGAAATCTGCGGCCCGCTGGGCGCTGTTATGCGGCCCCCGATACGACGCCAGAACCCCCTCTGCCCTTGACACTTTATTGCCACACGCGCTCCTTTCTGTGTTTTATGTTGCCGGCGTATTGCGCGTGTAGATACTGCCATGCGCAATTTCGGATCATCTGTCCGGCTTGAGCGCGCAAACGCGAACAGCTGAGTTTATTCTGGAACAAACTCGGCCACGAGCGATAACGCTCTTATGTTCGACGACACGTCTATATATGCGTACGTACGTTGCCGCGGATCACTTTTATCGACAGCCGACGCTCTTTTCGCCGATATCAGTGTACACTGTCAATTTTTTACGAAAGGGAACGCGCGAGCGCGTCGCCTGGGCGCTCCGGCGGCTACTTGCAGCCATATAACCAATGACTAGTTGTTTTGCTCGCCACGATATGACGCGAAAAGAGGGTGTGGTTGTTCTCGCTCCCGCTTGAACGCGCTGCAAGTAACCGCCGGAGCATCCAGGCCAGGCGCTCGCATGTTCCCTTTCATATAAATTGACAGTGTAGAGCGCGCATTGCTTGCTGTAGTTTGGGTTTCCATTTTTCGCGGCCACAAGTTCGGCCAAATAAAGAGTTTCATTTTGGACACGCCGCCTGTGTCTTCGTCAACGTTACGACCACGTGACAATATCGACTGTAAAGAAGGTCCTTCGGTATTAAACAAAAATGATTGCTCTTACAGTTTAAATAAACATGATTTCTATTCTATTTCCGTGGATTACTGTCAATTCATCGAATTTTTCTCCTTGCCCGTAACCTCATGCCCCTCCCCCGCCATGTCGGCTTCATGCGAGTTTCGCTCTTAGCCTCAAAAGTTGCCGCCCCCCTGCTCTCAATCATCGAACACTTCTTCCGAAGCGCATTGATTTGGCACGCGGTGATTGCTTTTCATTGCCTCGTTAAGAAGCAGTGCCGTTTGCGATCACAGCAGTCGTATTTCTCGCCAGGGCGAAGTACAGCCGGGACACTCTGCTGCTCTCCAGTTGCAAGATATGTAGTACCATAGAGAAACGTAGCATGTCAGGCGAAAAGCCAGGCAAACATCTCCAGTTCTTCATTAAAATATTTCTCTCTCTCTCTCTCTCTATGTATTTACCTCTACAGTAGTGCTCTTCTTGATTATTCGCCTTTTAAGCGCAGCTTTTATGAGGTTACACATACCGGTGGCGGCGGCATCGCACGCGAAAAACTGGCACCGCCGAGTGTGCAGAGAAATGTTGCCCTCGAAGTTGCGCCGGTCACATGCGCACTTGTATTGGTCATTTCCCAATAATTTATGCTCTATTCATTATGGCAACTGATGTGTTGGGCTGCTAAGCACGTGGTTGAACATGAAGGAAGAAAAAAGTTAGCAGGGATCGTTGCGCAATTCGATACAAAGAAAGAAAGAAAGAAAGAAAGAAAGAAAGAAAGAAAGAAAGAAAGAAAGAAAGAAAGAAAGAAAGAAAGAAAGAAAGAAAGAAAAGAAAGAAAGCAAGAAAGAAAGCAAGAAAGCAAGAAAGCAAAGAAAGAAAGAAAGAAGGAAAGCAAGCAAGAAGGAAAGCAAGCAAGAAAGAAAGCAAGCAAGAAAGAAAGCAAGCAAGAAAAGAAAGAAAGCAAGAAGGAAAGCAAGAAAGAAAGCAAGCAAGAAGGAAAGAAAGAAAGAAGGAAAGAAAGAAAGAAAGAAAGAAGAAAGAAAGAAAGAAAGAAGGAAAGAAGGAAAGAAAGAAAGAAAGAAGGAAAGAAAGAAAGAAAGAAAGAAAGAAAGAAAGAAAGAAAGAAAGAAAGAAAGAAAGAAAGAAAGAAAAGAAAGAAAGAAAAGATCTTGAGTCTGGCACGCCCCACGCGAAGCTTTGCTTGCCCCCATTTTTTCCCTCGAATTTTTTATGAACAGCTTTTACCTTAGGTGGTACGCAGATCACTGGGGTACTTCAGCGAAGCAGAGGCCCTCTCACTTTCACCCGGAAGATGGTGCAAGTGGCTAAAGAGCGCTCTTTAAAAGGCGTCGTCACTCTCGCGTTTCACTGGAGTGGCGCTGTATGTTCCCGGCTCCGCACTTTGACGTACAGGGCGTGGTCGCCCGTGCACGCGATTGTCTCTTGTGGCCATAGGGGGAAGGGGTGGGGGGTGGAGTTTGTACAGATTGTGCTTTCATCCCAAATCTTGCATTTAAGCCATAGACCACGCGAAGGTCGTTTCGCTGGCTGCAGTGACCATGCTTGCTAAAAGAAGTGAGCTGCTAGCCTTTCTTCGTATGACACTCTAATATGTTGCTATCGCATTGATTGTTTTGCCCTTGCGGTGAAACTGTCTTTTTTACGCTCAGCAGTCGTGACGGGAACATTTTCTGTACTATAATTTCCAGAAGTGACACTTCCCAAAGCCGGGATGCTTAAGACGTGAGTTGAAGGGCAATGTCAGTCTTCGCCCGGGAAATCGGACCAACAGGGCTCTTCGTACGTACGTACAGCACCGCCCCCCATTTCGTATCGGGCAGGTCGTAATGTGCGCGGGGCTTTCCAGGCCAAGAATAATGCCCCAACGCCGACAGGAGGCGAAAAGACCTCCGATCAAGCTGACTACAGCCGGACGCTGCCGCCCCATGCTCCAGTGGACCGGAAGGGCCACGATTCACCGATGGAATAAGCTAATGCGAACCCCGCGGTTGGACCGACTGCAGACGCTGTTCCTGGGTTCCGGTGTCCTTTTTCGCTACAGACACACCTCCTCTCTACTATTTCCTCGCAAGCACTCCCTTTCCTTGTTTTGTCTTTTTTCATTCGCTGTCTTTCTTAAACTTCGTTACGGCTGCTCCCATCAGTTTGGTGGAGCGAGTGAGCACGTCGTCCAGGCGTCGCGTGAAACAGGCTGTCGCGTGAAAAAAAAAGAAAAAGAATCTTAACGGCAAAGACGTGAAAGAACCAAAGTGTTGTTGCGGAGAGGAGATAGCTTTTACGTGATTTCGAATGAATTAGTCTTTGATCTGTCGGAAGGCGCAGCCCTTTTCAGCAGAACTGTGCTTCCCCCTGTTTGGTGAATGTTCTCTGCAGACTTTCACGCAAACAAATTTCTGCAAAACCCAAGGGCGTGAACGATAGCGCGGGCTTGGCGACTGCACTAATGAGATTGCAGTTAAGGCGTCTATATCCTGCACGGAGTCAAAGGATCTAAAATAAAGAGCACTGCTAGAGACAAAACGTAAAAAACGAAAAATCGCAGGGATAAGGAAACAAATGTCCAGTGGCCTTGGAGGAAGATGAAGAAGTCAAACACTCCGTACAGATAGTTAGCCAGCGAAGCTGACACGTACTTACGACCCCGGTTTTTATTAATGAGTTAATCCCACGCTTCATTAAATTTAGTGTGTTTCTTAATGAGATTATGCATACGTTTTACTTGTGGTTATCACAGTGTCTATTTCACATACCGCACACTGCGCTTGTCATGATGGCCATCATGAAGGAGTGAAATGAGCGACTCATTGTGTTTAGTAACGCGTTAATCACAATCGTTAGTAGCAGCACTCGCTGGTGTTGCCCGGTTTCACACCGAGTAACTTGAATACTGGGGCTTGTCCCATTTGTGTGGCACATGGGGGCTAGGAGTTCTTAGGCACAAAGTACAGATAAATTTCAGTTTCATCTAGCCATATACAGCTTTGTTGTAGACTGGGAGGTTAACAAGTGTAGGCACCGACGCGGTGGTTCTAAGGAGAATGTCCACCTCTGATGCGGCAGGCGCTGGGTTCGATTACCTGTGCCTGTTTTGTAAAGGTGAGACATGCACTCGTTGCGTCGTCCTCAAATTAAGTTGAACTTCCTTTGTAGGCCTCCAGGTTTCTGCTCCGTAGGTTAGTGCCGGTATGATGCAGGAAGGACGCCCTAGCCTTCCTCCCGCCCCCCTCCTTCCCCACAGAAATTCGGATGGAGGGGGATGTCTTACCGGAAAATTGATAATGGAAATAGGTTTTCTTTTTTTTAAAATAGTCAAGGTCTTCAGCATGTGGGTCCAACCGGAAAAACTTTCCTTGCTACGGGCCTGCAGCTATTACATGTACCTGCATCTGCTTTCTTGAGGGACAGGGGTAAACTACCATTCATGATTTGAGAATGCCCGCCGAATATGCTCCACCCCACTTTTGTTCTCCTAGCTACCACAGTCTCGTGGTTCGGCTCCGTGATCCCTACACGTCATAATAGACGTGTTACTCTACCAATTCCAGTGCTCCGCTACCTATCACGAAGCGTAGTTCTCTTCCAAGACTGTTGCTCATTACTTTAGTTTGCTCCATATTAATTTTCAGACCCCCCGTTTTGCTTTCATTGTACACTTCAGTAATCATGAGTTGCAATTCGTCGTCCCCTGAGTTACTCATCAGTGCAATTTTTACGGATCAATGCAATGTTTACGGATTTTTTTATCACCAGGGCAATGTCATCTGCGAATTGAAGGTTACTAGAATACTCACCATTAACTGTTATCCCTAACTGTTCCCAATCGAGGGCCCTGAAAACTTCCCGCCAGCACGCGCTGAATAGCATTGGGGAGATCGTGTCTCCCTGCCTTGCAATCTTCTTTATTGGAATTGTGTGGCTTCCTATATGAAGGACGTTGTGGAGCCACTGTAGATTACCTTTAGCATTATTATGTATAGTTCGTTGACGTCCTGATTCCGTAGTGCCTGCATGACTGCTGGTTCATCTACCGAATCAGATGCCTACTCGTAATATATGAAGGCGGTATATAAGAGTTGGTTACATTCCGCGCATTTCTCTGTCACCCTAAGAAACTCTAAGGGGCAAGAAGAGAGCAGAGTAGGCTAGGGAACAAACTGGAGTTAAGGACATCGTAGTTGAAATCAAGAAGAAATGGACATGGAGAGAGCATGTAGTGCGTAGGCGAGAGAACCGCTGGTCACTAAGCGTAACTGACTGAATTCCAAAAAAAGGCAAACGCGCGAGGGGTAGAGAGAAGGTTAGGTGGGCAGATGAGATTAAGAAGTTTACGAGTATAAGGTGGCCGCATCAAGCACAGGACCGGGACGATTGGCAAAACATGGTAAGGGCCTTTGCCCTGCAGTGGGCGCAGGCAAGCTGATGATGACGCTGCTGCTGCTGATGATGATGAGAGGCACTCCTACCCGTCACTCACTTTTGACTGACAGTGGTGCCTATCCCATCACTCTATATACAGCACGAACTTAATCGATGACGTAATTATTAAACACGTGTTAATTATCCCTAAGCCTCAAGCTCACCTTAAGTTTTGACAGGCTGATGTAAAATTTCAACGGCAGTGCACTCGTTGAGACATATAGGACCACTAAGCGAAAACGTGGCGGTGAACTGCTAATAATCATGGCCAACCAGCTAGCGCGTCCTTACCTCGCGCACAGATTAATATCGAGGAAAGCAAAACTTTATAGCTGCAAATGTAATCTCCTTTGTTGTTTTGTTTTATTCAAGCAGTGCGCACCCGTGACTAGACACGTTTCCTAAACTTGGTAAATAACTGCCTTTGGGTATGTGCTCGTGCTTACGTTTCGATGAGTACCGCTTTGTCTTTCACTGTATGCCTTCACTTACTCCATGGCCTTTAGATAAGGCCGAGGTTGTCGCTTTCGGTAAACCAATCGTTGTGCCTTTGCTGCTGCTAACGCATTATTTTTTTTTATCTGAGGCACACAGGAAAATTATAATGTAGTTTTCTCAACTGCGGAATTCTGCCCTTACTGACAATGCGCTACATTTTAGTCTATAGGTTTTATTAACGGCGCCTCTGTAATCATGAAATAAAGAAATGATCATGCATTCTTGTATAGCACTTATAGTTTTTCATTAAAATATATTGAAAATTTGAATGGTGTTTGATTTTAGGAAGTGTGGTTAATTTTTTTTATTAATTAATATATAAAATAACTAAACTAATTATTGTACGAATGAATGAATGAATGAATTACTTTTGTGCACCTTGCATGAATAGCAGGGTGTCCTAACTAATTCGGATTCCCTCAAGTTGAAGCACCTTACAATTTGGTTGTAGTTACGGCTCGTGAAATTTCAGAATTAGAGTCTTTAATGTTGAACGGAAACAGCATATATGTCACAACTTCTGAGAGCCTTGAGGACCTTTTTCTGATGGAGCTGCCTGCATTCCAAGACACATTCAACGTTTCATTGGTCTTATAGTACCTATTTGTTCGCACTAAAAAAAAAAAGTCACAGTTTCACCGCAAGGGTGAAGCAATGAATGCGATAGCAAAAAATTGTAATGTTATACGAAGTGAGGCTGGCAGCTAACTCTTTTTTGGATCCGATCTGACGCAACTCCAGAAAACGCTTTTTAAGAGAATTCTCTTCGCGTTGAGAGCGCAGCACGTAGAAGGGTACACCGGCCCCCCGCTGTCGGCCGCTGAGAAGGGGAAATAACGCGCGCGCCCGCGCTCGTAAAATCGAACGTCGCCCCCCCCCCCCCCCCCCCCGCCCGCTGTCGGCCGCCGAGAAGGGGGAGATAACGCGCGCGCCCCCGCTCGTAAAATCGAAGGTCGCTCGAGGGACCCCCCACCCCCTCGCGTCTTTTCACGCTCACGAACGACGGGCGGGGCCGGTTATACATATACATATACGTATACGGCAAATGACGCCGACGCGGACGCCGACGGCGAAAACTAGCCGCGAGTGTCCATATAATTGCTATCGCAATAAAAACTAATTTTATACAACTGCGTTACCCTCGGCAATGTCGAACGCATTTATGAAAAAAAAAAAAAACTGGCGTCAGTGACGCATTATGCATACGTACGCAGTGCTCGCTGTCTGCTCCTCTTTTTTCTCTACAATTCCGGTTCGCTTACCCACCAACCCCTGTAGGATAGAAAACCGCATACTCGTCTTGTTGATTTCCGTGCCTTCCACAGCGTTCCTTCATTTCTTTCTTTCTGTGTGTACCGTAGCGCGTTTGAAGACTGTCCTCTATTTGTCGTCATAATTGCGTGCTCTTGGTTTCCAAATTCACAGGACGTACAAGGCGAAGTTGCCGAAGTTCGCACCTAAACTTCACGACAGCTACAGAAACGAAATAAAATTCCAGCAAATATAAACTCGAAAACATGAAGGAAAACAGACATAAAAATCGAGAGAAAGCGAGAAGCGATAAAGCTGGAAACGGAGTCGCGAACAACGTTATATATCCTATTCCTGGAGGGCATCATTTTTATCCTATATATTTCTCGCTGTCAATTTTAGCGCCCGAAACGTCCAAGCGATGAAGAGGCTCTGGAGGGAGGAAGCGGCGCTGGCAGCCGGGAGAGGCAAACGCTGATGCGATGTCAGCGCTATCTACGGCGAGGAAGACAGATGAGAACGACGCGAACAACTGAAAGCAAGAGAGAACGGTGCGAGACACGAACATCCATAAAGCTTCAGCATTCGAAACAGTAAAGAACTGTGCTCCAAGTACGAAGTGATGAAACACGAAATCACTCCCTCGTCTTGCCTCGTCAAACAGCCCCTCCATGGACAGGCTAGCACCGCAGGCGTTGCCTTATCAGTGTGGCCCATGCGCGTCGTATTCGAAAGTGAAGATTGTGAGGAGACGCCCTCCAGGAGAAGGGGACAAGATATCCTCTAACAGTTCCTCTCGTGTATTCCAGGAACTACGGCTGTATATCGAAGGCACTGTGAAGTAAAAAAAATAAATAAAAATAAGCGTCTCGTCAGAAGCGCTAAGAATTCTAGCTAACTTTCGCGATGAGCGGGAAGTTGACATTATATGGGCGCCTGCTCACTCCTCCCTCCCCGGGAACGAAATCGCGCACGACCTGGCTCGAGAAATGGCCAGCCGAACAGGTGCAGCGCGAAGCCTGGGGACGGACAGAGACCGCATGGTTAGTTACGAGGAAATTACAAAACACTGCAGACTGGGAAGGGCCCGCTTTCCCCCGGCACACACCTCGCTAAGCAAGCAGCAGGCGACGGCATGGCGCCTCTTACAGACGAACACTTTCCCGAATCCGGTCGCTTACCACTACTACTACCCGGAGCTATATTCAGATCGGTGTAGGTTTTGTCAGCAAAGGGCGGACCTAAATCATATACTGTGGGCTTGCGACAGATCGAAAGCGCAAAATAGAAAATACAGAAAAAATTGAAGCACACTTTGTACATTCCAAAGTGTGTTCGGGGGAAGCGTGTGGCCATTCCACTGACTTTGCCATGTCTTCGCCAGTGTAAGCGTCAACGCCGCCGCTTACACTGGCGGCCGCGTTGACGCTGGTGGTCATCGCGGCGTTGCGCAGGAGAGAAGTCTGGGGAGGCGCAATTACGCAGTGATGGACCGGTGTTTCCCTACTGAAACATGTCAATCGCTGCTAATGGGCAATGAGAGACAGACGACTCCGACTGGACACAGAGACCCGCAGTCCGCTTTTAGTTAACGCGCACGCTGCGAATTTTTATCGTTTGGCAACGCACAGGAGAAATCTCCCACCGGCACAGTCTTGCAGGTCAAGATCCAGTGCGTACATATACGGGGTGGCCAGTGAACGGTTGTGCAGCGCGAGCAGTCGGTTTTTTTCAATCAAGAAACTCGCTAGCAGACGCTGCCTGCGTCGGCGTTGAACGGTTGTGCAGCGCGAGCAGTCGGTTTTTTCAATCAAGAAACTCGCTAGCAGACGCTGCCTGCGTCGGCGTTGCGAGGCGAGAGAGGGGGAGCGTAGGAGAGGAGAGGAGGGAGGGGACGCGCATGCGCATTGGGGGTGTAAGCGCCGCGAGAGGGATGCCTTGAGGAGAGAGAGGGGGGAGAGGACGCGCATGCGCAGTGGGGGGTGTGGTTGCCGCGGGGAGGGATGCCTAGAGGAGAGAGATGGGGGGAGGGGATGCGCATGCGCAGTGAGGGGTGGGAACGCCGCGGGGAGGGATGCCTAGAGGAGAGAGAGGGGGCAGCGTAGGAGAGGAGAGAGAGAGGGGCAGGGGGACGCGCATGCGCAATGGGGGTGTAAACTTCACGGGAGGGATGCCTAGAGGAGAGAGGGGGGGAGCGTAGGAGAGAGAGGGGGGAGGGGACGCGCATGCGCAATGGGTGTGTAAACGCCGCGGGCGGGAGGGATCAACACCACCTGGAGGGATACCTAGAGGAGAGAGGGGGGGGGAGCGTAGGAGAGGAGGTGCGTGGGGATGGTTTGCGCATGCGCAGTAATGGTGGTCAGGACGCACAGCACCACCACCACCACCGGACGGACGGACGGACGGACGCCGGACGGACACCGGACGGACGTGAGCATGAGACATTAAAGGCTTTCGCCTTAATAGAGAACAGTGGGAGACCACACTGCTAAGCCAGGACCCTGAAGTGCAACTCCAAGTCCTTCGGCAAGCCGAGGATGCCACCAGAGCACAAGGACTCATGGCTGCCACCTAGGGAAGGGAGCCCATTTTTCCCAATCTTGCCGTTTTTAATAAAAGTTATTTCCTCCCCTAGGCGACGACACAATGCCTTTATTCATGTCGAATTCAAACAAACATACTGCAGAAGCAGCGGTGATTGTGATTCGACAGTTTGCAGCACGCATTATCCCCACTCCGTCATTAGGGACGATAAGCAAGTCGATCAGTGCTATCACGACGAAGCTGCGCTTTTCAACTTGTTTTGAGATGCGAGTCGCTTCATTACCGACACGTCGTAATTCCACTGCGGGGACGCAGCTCATGTTGTCCTAAAGGAAGCGGAGATGTACAAATGCCATAAATGCAGTGTACGTGCAAGACACGCTGAGTAACGTCCTGGAATTGCTAGACTAGAAAAAAATGGTCTTTTGTGTTTTCTTTGCCCATTTTTTTCACGTTTGTCGTTGTTTTCTCTTCTTGTTCGCCTTCTGCCGACATGAGATCGTAGATCAGCACGAACTCATGCCATATATCGGTCAAGCCAGCCTCCCCAGCCTTTCGCTTTATCTGTCTTTCTCCCCCCCCCCCCGAACCCCACTACCACATCTTGAGTGCATAGTTACGCTGTAAGCATACGCGCAGATATCACTGCCGGCTGCTGTCACGCACACTTTGCCGTCTACTTCTCATGTGGGTGCATCTACGCATTCATTTCATTGCTGAGCATCGACGAGGACATTCTCTATCAGTGCATCCATGTCATGCTGTCAGTTGTTTGGAGCTGTCGCGAACGTGAATGCGAGTGCGCGTCCAAAAATTACACCATCTCCCGCTAAAGGGAACCATGTGTAGATGTGAAGCAGCGGGCGCTAACGCTTACACTGGCGGCGGCGTTTACGCTGGCGCTCATCGCAGCGTTGCGCAGGAGAGAAAACTGGGGAGGCGCAAAGCAGGCAGTGATGGAGCAGTTTTTCCTACTGGAACATGCCAATCGCTGCTAATGGGCAATGAGAGACAGAAGACTCCGACTGGACACAGAGACCCGCACTCCGCTTTTAGTTAACGCGCACGCTGCGAATTTTTATTGTTCAACAACGCACTGGAGAAATCTCCCTACCGGCACCACCTTGGAGGTCAAGATCCATTGCTATATATACGGGATGGCCAGTGAACGGTTGTGCAGCGCGAGCAGTCGGTTTTTTCAACCAAGAAACTCGCTAGCAGACGCTGCCTGCGTCGGCGTCGCGAGGCGAGAGAGGGAGCGTAGGAGAGGAGAGAGAGGGGGTGACACGCATGCGCAGTGGGAGTGTGAACGCCGTGGGCAGGGATGCGTAGAGGAGAGAGGGGGGGAGCGTAGGAGAGGAGAGGGGGACGCGCATGCGCAGGGGGGAGTTAGACGCCGCGGGCAGGGATGGAGAGAGTGGGGGAGTGTAAGAGGGGAGAGAGGAAGGGGAGGCGCATGCGCAGTGTGGTTGCCGCGGGGAGGGATGCCTAGAGGAGAGAGGGGGGAGAGGAGGTTTTTTATTTTTATTTTTTTTTGTTACTGTTTGCGCATGCGCAGTAAGGGTGGGCACGCGGCACACCACCACCACCCCCACCGGATTAAGCTTCGCCATAAGATGCTTCACATCTAATATTCCACGCAGGCTTAGCGTGTAAGGACTCGTTCGGCTGTTAACAGTGTTTATTAGGAGCGAAGCTCCTTAGGCCCGCACCCCGCCGTCGCCGCCGTTATCGAAGCTCCCTGCAACATAGATGCGGCGCCGGCGCAAAAAGACAATGAAATGCCACGCGCGCCGAACGGCTAGGTTCTAGCGCACCAGAAATTCGAGCTCAAAATAAAAGAAATAAGCTGTGTGCACAACTGGTTATTATGGTCGTCTTCACTTTCACCACCTTTATTGTGGATTGTGAAATGACAACCATCATTCTAGCCCACTACGGGCGCTTTGTCGAAGGTAGTAGCAGACGCTCTTTCCACCCAGCGCCGGCGCTAACGAGAAAAAACTAGCAGTTGTCTGTCTGTCTTATTTCCCGCAGCGCCATACTGAGTTAAGCAGGGAAACATGTCATCCGACTTGCTATGCTACTCCAACCGCCCCCCCCCCCCTTTTTTTTTGTCTTTTCTCTCTCTCTGTCTCTCTCTTCAACTCCTCGAGAGGTAACATGTTTCTTTTTCCATATTTTCTTAGTACCGCACAGTGTTTTATAGATGTCCGTTTAATATTGTGTCTAGCGTTTGTATAAGTTCTACTGACGCCATTTCGAACTTTTAGTGTAAAAGTGCCTCCAGTGTTTGTGTACACTTGTTCAATAAACTTTCCTTTACTTCCGATGAGCGAAGCTCCTTAGAAATAGGACGCAAACGACTATGTACGTACTGAAACTGTTTAACCATTCGAAGGATGCGAGGGAGATTGCCATTTCAGTGTCTCAGTCGATGCCAATGATCTTGCGAAAGTAACGTTCGGTGAAGGTGTCCACATCGGATAGGTAGTATTTCCAGTACTCGCAGAAATGGTCGAACCCGCAGTGGCTGTACTGTCAGAGGAAGGAAGAGATGGGAGCACGGAGGAAACTGTAGTCGTCCATGGCAGCAGAGTGTGTGTGTGGCACAGGGAGAACGCTGGCTTCTTTTTAACGCCACGTGTTTTTTTTTAGATGCGAAGCATCTTATGCTCGGGGCTATGTCCGTCCCTCCTTCCCGCGTCCCACACCACCACAGCGCATGCGCGCCCCTCCCCCCTCTCTCGCTCCTCTCCTACGCTCACCCCCTTTATCTCCTCTAGGAATCCTCTACTGTACAGAGCGGCGCCCGCGTCCTGCGTCCTACACCCCCACAGCACATGCGCGTCCCCTCCCCCCTCTCTCTCCTCTCCTACGCTCACCCCCTTTCTCTCCTCTAGGAATCCTCTACTCTACGGAGCGTGGACAGCGTCCTACACCCCTAAAGCGCATGCGCGTCGCCTCCCCCCTATCTCTCCTCTCCTACGCTCACCCCCTTTCTCTCCTCTAGGAATCCTCGACTCTACGGAGCGGCGACAGCGTCCTACACCCCCAGAGCGCATGCGCGTCGCCTCCCGCTCTCTCCTCTCCTACGCTCACCCCCTTTCTCTCCTCTAGGAATCCTCTACTCCACGGAGCGGCGACAGCGTCCTACACCCCCCAGAGCGCATGCCCGTCCCCTCCCCCCTATCTCTCCTCTCCTACGCTCACCCCCTTTCTCTCCTCTAGGAATCCTCGACTCTACGGAGCGGCTCCCGCGTCCCACACCCCCCACAGCGCGCCCCCTCTCCTCTCCTACGGTTTCCCCCCGTGCTCTCCTCTAGGAATCCTCTACGGAGCGGCGCGCACGACACGTGGTGCGACAGCTGCATACTTCGCTCGGGGCGCCACGGTAGTACCGCGGTTTGAAGATGACGGAACGCGCGCGCCTCATTCTCTCTCCTGTGCAGCGCCGCGATGAGCGCCCGGGCTGCTGCCGCGAAACGAAAGCGGCGACGTTTCTCCCGCTCAAGCTAACCATCTCCCCGCTGTTTCGCATCCACACATGGTTTCCCGATCCCCGCTCCCCACCCCACCGACTTCATGAAGCCAGCATCGAGATAAGGTGCATAGTCGTTTGCGTCCCATTTCTAAGGTGCTTCGTTCATCGGATGTATTCGTACATGGAACAACTGCTAGTTTTCAGGAGTGAAGCTCCTTAGGCCCGCACCCCGACGGCGCCGTCGCCGCCGTCGAAGCTCCCCGCCGCATCAGCGCTCGCACCCCTCTCCACCTGTCTCCCTCTTTCTTCGTCTCTGCCCTCTCCCTTCAAACCGGCAAACGCGTGTTCCCCCCCACCGAGCGCAGCAGACGCTCTCCGCGCGTGCGGTGCAAACAAGGCGCGCGGAGCTAAGAAACACTTCGCGTTAATAAACGACCGTAAAATTCCGACTTGAGATTAGTTAGGGATGCTCACAGAGCATGGATAGTGAACGAAACGCCGCGCGCGGCGTTCCGTCGCCGCCGTCGAAGCTCCCCGCCGCATCACCACGCGCACACCTCTGCCACCTCTCTCCCTCTCCCTGCGCTGCGCGCGCCTCACACTCACTCGCTCAGTCGTTCCCGCTACCGAGCCGAGCGCAGCAGACGCTCTCACCACCCGCTCCCCCACCCTACCGCCTTCAAGAAAGCCAGCAGCGAGATCAGGCGCATAGTCGTTTGCGTCCCATCCCATTTCTAAGGAGCTTCGCTCATCGGTTGTACTCCTACACGGAATAACTGCTAGTTTTAGATGCGAAGCATCTCATGCTCGGGGCTATGTCCGTCCGGCGTCCCCCGTCCCGCGTCCGGCCACTTTCATGAAGTAGGGAAGCACCCATTATGCGAACCAGAACACTGTAGTAATATGAAGGCCGTCAACCCTATCAAAGTCATCAGAGTCACGGCCGAGAGCACAGAGAGACTGCTTAGCAATAGCTAGGCAGGTGGTGTCTGTCGCCCAGGTTGACCCCATTCCTCAATATTGCTTGCATGTGTTTGGAGGGGGCTTAGTCCGTCCCTCCTTCCCGCGTCCCTGGGAACACCACCACAGCGCATGCGCGTCCCCTCCCCCTTCTCTCTCCTACGCTCACCCTCTTTCTCTCCTCTAGGAATCCTCTACTCTACGGAGCGGCCCCCCGCGTCTCACACCCTCCACAGCGCATTCGCGTCCCCTCCCCTATGCTATCGTACGCTCACCCCCTTCCTCTACTCCAGGAATCATCTACTCTACGGAGCGGCGCCCGCGTCCCACATCCCCACAGCGCATGCGCTTTCTCTCCCCCTCTCTCCTCTAGGAATCCTCTACTCAACGGAGCGGCTCCGGCGTCCCACATCCCCACAGCGCATGCGCATCCTCTCCCCCCTCTCTCCTCTAGGAATCCTCTGCTCTGCGGAGCGGCTCCCGCGTCCCACACCCCCCACAGCGCATGCACGTCCCCCTGCCATTCTCTCTCCTCTCCTACGGTCCCCCCCGTCCTTTCCTCTAGGAATCCTCTACGGAGCGGCGCGCACGACAGGTGGTGTGACAGCTGCATACTCCGCTGGGGCCGCCACGGTAGTTCCGCGGTATGAAAATGACGGAGCGCGCGCGCCTCATTCTCTCTCCTGTGCAGCGCCGCAATGAGAGCCCGGACCACTGCCGTGAAATGAGAGCGGCGACGTTCCTCCCGCTCAAGCTAATTATCTCCCCGCTGCTTCGCATCCACACATGGTTCCCTTTAGAGGGAGATGGGGAATTTTTTTCATTTGCTATTCAATCAATCAATGAATCAATTAGTAAATGGAAACTTATTTCCATGAACATAAAATTGCATAAGGTTTGCTTAACTGTGCAGCTCCTATTATAATGCACCAAT
>JALIZH010012139.1:0-84908 GCA_030522465.1 Rhipicephalus appendiculatus | reverse complement strand
GCCTTTCGGAGAACTCGAGCAGAGGCGCCATGGTGTAAAGAGAGTCGCGGCAGAGCAGTGAGAGCAGGGCCGTGCAGGGGCCACTGAATCCGCCTTGGAATGCGGCGCGCATCCGAAGAGCCGGTGGGAGGGTACCAGTGAGAAGAAATGTACCAGGACATCAAAACCATCGAAGCCCCATAGTTCTCTTCGGGACAGCAGCAGAACACGTGTGAAATCCTACGTAGAATCGCTGCGAGCCTCGCTCGTATAAACGACGTCAATATCACTGCATTCCGGCCATGGTTCAGGCTACAGCTGGATGCTGTTATACTGCCACTGCGCTCACCGGCAGAAGCAAGAAAACAACAACAAAAAAACAAAAACAAATGAGGAAGATATCAAGAGCTCTCGGCAAACACGGCTGGACTGCCTTTGTGATCACTGCGAGAAACGTGAAAGGGCGTTAGTCTATCAGCTTCAAATGAAACGCGAACAGCGGCAAACATTAGCAATGGCACGGTGCGCGCCGTCCAGTCATCACTGTGTACATGCGCGGCGCTGCCAAACAGGGCTAATGCGCTCCTGTCAATGGTGATGACTGACGGCGCGCACTGTACGATTTCTAATACTCTTCGTTGTTCGCGTTTCATTTGACACCGATTGTACATGTATATATCCTTCTGTTTTTCGCAATTTTCTCGCTTGTTAAAGCTGAGCTCAAAGTAATAATGGCAAGAATGTGATCGTAATAGGATTATTTGCCATTGCAGTTCTACTTCCTGTATTTCTTTAGTGCTATTGTGCACGAGGCCCACCACTGGAGACACGGGCGCTGCAGTCGACATGCTATGACATTACGATCACGTGATGCCACCTTGCTTCATAGAACCTTGCTCTAAAGACTGTAATTCGTCTCCCGCGTTACTCATCAATTCAATGTCATCAGCGAATCGCAGGTTACTGAGATACTCTCCATTAACTCTTATCCCTAACTCTTCCCAATCTAGGGGCCCTGAAAACCTCCTGTAAACACGCGGTGAATAGCATTGGAGAGATCGTGTCTCCCTGCCGTACGCCCTTCTTTATTGGGATTCTGTCGCTTTCTTTATGGAGGACTATAGTGGCTGTGGATCCACAGTAGATTTCTTCCATTATGTTTATATAGGCTTCGTCGATGCCCTGATTCCACAGTGCCTGCATGACTGCTGATGTCTCCACCGAATCAAATGCCTTCTCGTAATCTATGAAGGCTATGTATAGGGGTTGGTTTTATTCCGCGTATATCTCTATCACCTGATTGATAGTATGAATATGGTCTGTTGTTGAGAAGCCTGTACGAAATCCCGCCTGGTCCTTTGGTTGATTGAACTCTAATGTCGTATTAATTCTGTTAGCAATTACTTTTGTAAATAGCTTGTAGATAACGGACAGTAAGCTGATGGGCTTGTAATTTTTCAGGTACTTGACGTCCCCTTTCTTATGGATCAAGATGATGTTGGCATTCTTCCAAGAATCTGGTTATGATTACTGAACTTATGATTACTGAACTGGATACGGAAAGTAGAAGAGTAGGTCTGAAAATTAATATGCATAAAACTAAAGTAATGTGGAGCAAACTTGGCAGGGAACAGCGCTTTGCGATAGGTGGCGAGACACTGGAAGTTGTAAAGGAGTACGTCTACTTAGGACAGGTAGTAACCGCGGAGCCGAACCATGAGAGTGAAATAACTAGAAGAATAAGGATGGGATGGGGCTCATTCGGCAAGCATTATCAAATCATGATTGGTAGTCTACCACTATCCCTCAAGAGGAAGGTATATAACAGCTGCATCTTACCGGTACTTACCTACGGGGCAGAAGCCTGGAGACTTACTAAGAGGGTTCAACTTAAACTGAGGACGACGCAGCGAGCGATGGAAAGGAAAATGATAGGTGTAACCTTAAGAGACAGGAAGAGAGCAGAGTGGGTCAGGGAACAAACGGGGGTTAAGGATATCATAGTTGAAATCAAGAAGAAGAAATGGATATGGGCCGGGCACGTAGCAAGTCGCCGGCAGCCTACAACATCCTAATCCTAATCCTAATCCGTAGCACGTCGGTAGGATAACCGCTGGTCATTAAGGGGAACTGACTGGATTCCAAGAGACGGAAACGCGTGAGGGGGGAGACAGAAAATTAGGTGGGTAGATGAGATTAAGAAGTTTGCAGTTATAACGTGGCTGCAGAAAGCACAGGACCGGGTTGATTGGCGAAACATGGGAGAGGCCTTTGCCCTGCAGTGGGCGTAGACAGGCTGATGATGGTGATGATGATGATGCTCTAAAGACGGAAAGCCGGCGGCCTGAGCGCGTTTTTTCTTTGAGTATCCCGCTTTAATTCAGCCCCGTTTCAGAACCATTTCATATGTGCTGGCATCTAGAACCCACAAGAGCTTGGAAAGCGTGACCAATGTTTTCGGTGGGGCTGTGTGCCACAACTATTGCACCGCGCATGCACAAGACCAGGGTACGTGTAGTTTCACACTTACGGTTTTACTTCACACTTACGGCTTTACTTCAAGGAGAACGAACATCACGATGCATGGCTGATAAAGCTAGCTTAGAAGGGGCAAGGAGCCGAAGTCCGGCGCACGTGTTTGCAGCAAGCACTTGGTCGGCGGACTAGGAATCCAAATGTTAATTTGGTGACAGTGAGCTCAGACGTGACACCTCCCCTTCCACATGAAGACGCCCACACCTCGAAGTCTTCTCAAAAGTTACTTCGGGGACGACATTTCTCATAGTCAACTCCATCCTACGCACGCTGGTCGGAGAAAATGTCGTGGGCAAAGACCGATACACAGAGAAAAAGGAAGAGGGGTGACGCAATTTGATGGAAGAAAGCAGTCTGTGAACGAGTTTCTGATTTGAAAAAGATAAGAAAGAAACCTTGCAGGAAAGCCCACACTCAGCTTTTTCATTTCGTCATTTCATCCCGACGTCTGCCCATGAAAGCTCGCCGTAAGCTTGGAGACTGACATGTCTGGTGAGTTGGTATAGCTTCTCGATCGCAAACCTTCAGCAACAAGACCGTGGGCAGCGTTTTCCCTTTCCGATTTTCGCTATACGGTTATATACTTGTAAAAGTACCGAGGTGGTTTGGGCCGAACCAGAAGAAAACGAACATTTCAAGCGATAATTTCAGTGGTGAAGCTAGAAGGAGGTTTGGCAGGTTGAACCTCCCACCGCCCCGATATTATTACATTCTGTATATGTGTATATATGCGCATAGATACAAACACATGTCAGATCACATAAAAGGGAAGTCAGAACCCCAGAACAAAAGCTTTGTCTACGACCCTGGATACTGTACGTTCATGTTTAAAGCCGTGCTTATGCGGAAATAGGCTTACACCGACCTATTTATCTTATTGCTCTTCATGGGCTTGGATATGAGAAAGGAAACATCGAGAGAACGAGAGGCATTCAGAAGTCGTGGCGCGGAGACGTGCTCTTGCAAATGCTACAGAATATAGCGCAAGGCTTCACCACCGCGAGATCAATTTCAAGACGGATAATAGACTGAACCAAACGAAAAAGGCACTGTTGCTTACGCAGACAAAGCGCGGACAAATTGAATGTTGGAAGTCAGAGGCTCCCAGCTAGAAGATTGTGTTTCGTTCGTTGAAGGAAATAAGCACCATTTAACTAGTCAAATGTCTGTAGCCTTACGGGTTGTACCAGGGGAGAAGGTGAGAAAGGGTGCGTTGGTACAGTCTGGAGGCATGCCCCCACTGGTTTTGAACCTGTAGGGGCGACCAGTGGCGTAGCCAGAAATTTTTTTCGGGGGAGGGGGGGGGTTCAACCATACTTTATGTATGTTCGTGCGTGCGTTTGTATGTGTGTGCGTGTATATATACGCAATCAAAATTAAAAAATTTCGGGGGAGGGGGGTTTGATCCCCCCCAATCCCCCCCCCCCTTGGCTACGCCACTGGGGGCAACCTTTCCGCGGGGCGCTAACGCCCCGTTTATGTCCTCGGGAAGTCCACGAGGGCACGTTGGGCGGACTCGGCTCGGCGCCCCCTCCCAAGTGGCGCCCGGGGCATTGTACCCCCTTGCCCCCCCTAGTTACGCCACTGCCTCGAAGTTCCGCCCCTATCTCTACGGGAGCGACCACCACGCCTTGTGTTGGCTAGCTAACTTGAAGGACCCTTCAGGTCGTCTCGCAAGATAGAGTCTAAGACTTCAAGAATTCGACATTACCGTCGTTTACAAGTCCGGACGAAAGCACTCTGACGCCGACTGCCTGTCTCGCGCCCCCCGTCGAGCCGCCACCCCAGGAAGACCAGGACGACGACTACTTCTTGGGAGCCTTAAGCGCTGATGACTTCGCCGAACGACAGCGAGCCGATCCGGAACTCAAGGGCCTTGTGGAATACCTCGAGGGCAAGGCCACCGTTGTTCCAAAGGTGTTCAGACGAGGACTGGAGTCGTTTTTCTTGCGGAACGGCGTTCTCCTAAAGAAAAACTTCTCGCCAGTTCGGGCCAACTACCTCCTCGTAGTACCTTCCGCGTTACGTCCAGAAGTTCTGGACGCTCTCTATGACGACCCGACTGCTGGACACCTTGGACTTTCCCGCACGCTAGCGAGGGTACAAGAAAGGTATTACTGGCCTCGCCTCACTGCCGACGTCAGCCACTACGTAAAGACTTGCCGAGATTGTCAGCGACGGAAGACACCTCCGACTAGGCCAGCTGGACTTCTGCAGCCCATCGAGCCACCTCGCCCGCCGTTCCAACAAATCGGCATGGACTTACTGGGGGCCCTTCCCGACGTCGAATTCCGGAAACAAATGGATTGTCGTAGCTACTGACTACCTCACCCGCTACGCCGAGACGAGGGCCCTGCCCAAAGGCAGCGCCGCCGAGGTAGCAAAGTTCTTCGTCGAGAACATCGTCCTGCGTCATGGCGCCCCAGAGGTCCTCATTACTGACAGAGGTACGGCCTTTACCGCGGACCTAACTCAGGCGATCTTGGGATACAGCCACACAAGTCACCGCCGGACCACCGCGTACCACCCACAGACCAACGGCCTCACCGAGCGTCTAAATAAGACCATTGCCGACATGCTTCATTGCCACGCTCATGGCGCGCTCGCGGCCGTTTCGTTAGCTTGATATACACCGAATTTGGTATTGAGTGACATGACTGTATAACGAACATAAGTGGCAGGTGGTAACATGAAAATCTTGGAATGCATGTCATCTACAATGCCATTTACATGCCACGCTCACAGTGCGCTTGCGTTTATTTCGCTAGCTTCACACACAGCAAAATTGGTATATCGCCACGTGACTGTATGAAGAACATAAATGACAGGTCCTAACATGTAAAACATACATGTAAATTATGTAAAGCATGATTTGCTCCTTCCTGGCTGCTTCGCATTACATCGATTCCCACAGTGCGTGGGATCTGCCGGCTTTTTTATATACACCATTTACCGCCGGCGGTATGCCGATCTCGGGGGTTATATTACCCCGCACCTCCACCAGTGTCACGTGCTACATGTCACGCGATGTCAGCGTGTTCTCTGCATTACCAGCGAGATGGCGCGAAGGGCGCGCTCGGCACCCCCTCGTTGCGATGCGTTCGGTCACCCAACGTGCCAAACGTGCACTTTGCCCCACGGGGCGTGGTCGCCCGTGTGAGCGCGTGTGCTCGCTTATCTCCTGATGCGGGCAGTTTCTGCGTCGCCCGCTTGCGCCAGAAAGGTTGCGTTTAGGTTACAGAGCGCACAAACGTCACTTCGCTGGCTGCATAGCTCGCGAAAGGAGCGCCCTGTTCAAACACAGTAAAGCAGGGGTCTCAAACACGCGGCCCGCGAACCTCTCGTTTGCGGCCCGCGGCCCGCCCACGAGTGTCTTCGTCCCACATAAAAAAAAAAAAATCTTAAGTATGTTCGTGAGCTACACAGGCCTGACTGGTTTAAAGCATTGTTTTCGTGGGGCACCTCACGTAGACACCATGTGTTTAAACATAGTCGGCAAACAAAAAAAACTATATTTCAGAATGGGCGTCCAGAATGTAGTCATTTTGGCGATCGGTATGGACATGTTGTTGGAATCCTGGCGCCAACTCTTGAGAAATGACTCGTATATGAGACATGGGAAAGTTTTTTTTTTGGGTTTTTTTTATTTCAAATGGTAACGTTTGCTGATAATTTGCACAAAATACACCCCCCCCCCCCCCCCCCCCGCTTTTCCGGTTTTACTTTTCTTCCCAGTCCGGCCCTTGCGGGTCTGAAGTGCGTGACAGCGGCCCGCGGGCTGAGATGAGTTTGAGACCCCTGCAATAAAGTAACAACTGTGACACTTGTTAGTTCACGCTCGTCCTGTGTATACCCTAGAGCACTGCACGGGCTCAGGGCCTACCCGAAAACCCTGGGCCCCGGCCCGGCCCGTGGGCCGGGCCGGGCTGGGTAAAGTAGGCACGGCGGGCCCGGGCCGGGCTCAGGCCTGAAGCTCCGGGCTTAGGGCTGGGCCCGGGTTCGAGGTGCTGGGCTCGGGTCGGGCCAGGCCTGGACTTTTCTCAATTCTTAAAGGGACACGAAAGTGAAACACTGCAGTGGTTTAGACTAATAATGTGTATTCTAGAATTTGAATATCATTCCTTTCGTCACCGTAAGTTTATTCACACAGAAAAAATTCAAGGCCAATGTTATATTTTAGGATTTCGTCCTGAAATCTCCGCGCCTGGCGTCACGGATTTCAAACTGTATTCTTCATATTTTGGGGGCACTGGATCTTCAAAATTTCCCGAAACTTGGTATGTTAAGTCTATATGCTAATCACAGGTGGATTTACTTCATTTTTACCAATTAGGATCTACGCAGGCCCTAGTAGACGCCGTCAGAATCTATGACGTGACGACTTCTGCTGCGCGAATTTCAAGGGCGTCGCCACCCGCATTTCCGCGCTTACCAAGTCTTCTCACGGCGAGCGTGGTTATTTTGGAATTGTAGAACAGTAATTTACTGATAATAAAAACATTATTCTTCTCTTTAGTATCTCTTTAAGTCTATTCCAGAGCAATTGCACATACATATATGTTTCAGATTTTATCTAGAAAAAAATGCTTATTTTATGTGGCGCAAGCTATTTGGAGTTCTATGATGGACAAGTACTGAACTTCTTTTGCTTCTTGCATATGGGACTACTTGATTTATCTGAAACGGGCGAGCTAAAAGTAAATAGGCGAGACGCTTACATATAACATCTGGCTATTAGGGGCTTTATTCGCATTCTTTATTATTTTATATCCCAAATGTTATTCTGTGATCACAGTAATTAAGGTAATATAATAAATTTATAGCTTGTCATCGCAAGAGGTCTAAAGCTGTCAAACGATCTTGAATATTCCAGCCCTCCACTAAAATGAAAGGACTGCACGGAGTCTCGTTGCATAGGATCCCTATAAAGGCATTTGTTTTCCGTAGCTCTGTCACGGCTCCCAGTGGTCATGTCACGCGAGATGGACATGCACAGCCTGCTTTGTGCGCCCACATTGTTAGCGTTTGAGCTTTCGTCTTGTTCAGCTATAGCAGGAATCTCCAACTCGCATCAGCTAACGGTCTGCATTCACGAAAATTTAGTCCCGCAAGGGCCAGGGCAAGGGGGTAGGAGGGGGTGGGGGGTGGGGAATAGGTTGTACTAAATGTCACCTGATTTCGTCATTTGAAATACATTTCCCATATCTCCTATATCGCTCATTTCTGAAGGGTATTTGGTGGCGAGAGGTCGATTCTGAAATATAGACTTTTCTTTCACAGTTATGTACGAACGCATGGTGGACGCATGGGGTGTGTCACAAGAAAATGCTTTAGACCTGTCATGCCTATGTAGCTTTAGGAAATACTTATAAAGAAAAAAAAATCGCACGAAGGCAGCCGTGTGCGGGCCGCGGGCCGCGTGTTTGAGACCCTTGCGCTATATAGTGCGAGAGATACATGATACCGCCGCAACAATGTTGGATTGTGCAGGAATAGCATAGGTCTATTAAACGAGGCCTCGGGCAAAGTATATTTGCTTACGAAATGCCTGTCTTGAAAAAAGACAATTACGAATTCCGTGTCATGTGATTGATGTCCATTTACCTCGAACCATATGAGTAAGGGTCGAAACGCTTATTCGCGCCTTTATTACCACACTGGAACAAACACTGAAAATTGATCGAGATCTCTTCATCCTCCTCCTGTCAGTTGTATAGTCCAATGACCACCTTCTATACCAGTACAACATTACAGTGTACTGTAACAACATCGTTAGGAAGGCGTACATCATTAAAATACGAAAAAAAAAAAACATTTCGCATTGCCACAAGTGAATCATGACGAGTGGGCGAAGCACTGGGGATCGTTCTTACCGTAAATCACCCGTGACATTGCCCACTCGGGCATGTGAATGAGTGACAACGCGTGTGTACAGTATATACAATGTGTTTTTGCCGTTGAGCCGCTGCCTCCACGGTCCTCAACTCCGGCGTAGCAGCTTGTTGTCGGCGTTGTCGTTTAGCCTTTCGTGGGCGAGAGCGCGTTCACGATCGTTTTCATCCATGACAGAAAGAGAATGTGTGGTCTGGAACGCGCTTATTCTTCATCGTCATCAGCGTCATCGTCATCGTTATGACGTATAAAGGTTACCTTGCATGTGCTGTGCCGTGATGGCAGCGTCATCGTCATCGCAGTAACGTGGTTACACCGGGCTACACGGGGGGAGTGATGTACAAGCCTCGACCTTAAGGAGCTTCGCCCCTAAAAGAGAGGGCGGTGCAAAAGATGCATAGCATACACTGCTGAAAACTGCAAGGAGAAACCCTCAAAGAGGAGTTTTATACATGACATTGAAGACCGGCACGACGTTCGGGGAGCGAGAGAAATGAACGGATGAGCTGGACAGCTATGTTCAGTGTGCGGAAGTCCGCAGAGACGTCCTAAATTTGCTGAGGTGTGTGGAAGTTAAAAGAAAGAAAGACAGGCGACGCCTTCACAATTCGCAAGGCAGATGTATTCCCCTGCTAGCGTAAGCAGTGTGAGAAACTTTAGCACGGCAGGATATGTCATGCGACAGCGCATAATTTGATTTTTTGCACAATGACATGTGAAGAAACAAGCTGTAAAATATGCCACAAACAACTGCCAGAGTGTATATACTAGCAGCGGTGGGAAAGATAAAAAGAATGCTATGAAAAATATATATATATATATATATTTTGCGTCTCGACTGCTTATACGTATTTCTAAAAGTAGACGTGGTGCGCGCGGTTCATTATAATTTTTATCTAGGTTAGTGTAGTTGCAAGAACGCAATGAATTTTGCTTTCTTTCTCTATTTCTCATGATGTGGCAAGCGACTACTATGCTGAAGACAGGCGCTACATATCATGAAGGGTGCACGATTGGCTTTTTCGTTAGAGCATGCTTTAAATTTTAATACACCGCAATATAAACAATGGGAAGAGAGCGTGCTGTGGCTTGTGTTCTCTGTTTTTTTATTGTGCTCTGTATTTAAACTAAGCTCATGCTGCAGATCACTTTCCTTGCTACAATATCTGCGGCGAAACGCTCTTGATGATCCTCATGGTTGACGTTTCGGCATCCAGAACGGGAGCCTTGTTCACAACGATTGTGAACAAGGCTCCCATTATGGGTCCCCTCAACGTCAACGCATTTTTACTCTCTTGTGGTCGTTGTCCTCGTCTTTTTATTCAATGATTCTTCCAGACCAGACGGGTGTCCGTCCAAGCGTTGATTGCATCCCCATAGTATTTGCAGAAAATGTAGGCACAGTGTACCTCTGCCAAGCAAACATTCATTGCATCCAGTATATCAGCTCAGCTGTTTCCACCGTGAGCCCCTTTTTTACAAGAAATTACCATAGGTTAAAGTATAATTGTTAGAGAAGCATGAGCCACCAAAGTGTAGATATGTGCCACTTAAAACATCTTGCCTATTTCGGGTTCGGGCAACACCACGTATAGATTATTGGCTCGGGCCTCGGTCGGGAGGCCCGATCTGCGGTCGGGCCGGGCCGGGCCGGGTAGGCGAATTTTTTCCTCGGGTACAGGCCGGGCCCGGGTCTCGCTTTGAGGCAACAGGCCGGGCTCGGGCGGGTAAGCTTAGACAACTTCCGGGTCCGGGCCGGGCCCGGCGAAAATCCCGGCCCGTGCAGTGCTCTTGTATACCCGCGCGTACGTTTCGTGCGTCCTTTGCGCTTGAACAGCGTGTTAAGTGTCGAGCTGTGAACGTTAGTTAGCGTTCATCCTGTGTGTGTGTGTTCTTTTCGTGCATCCTTTGTTCTTGAGCAGCGCGCTGCATGTTTCTATCTGCTTGCCGTTCCTCGCTTGACATTTCAATTTGTTGCTATCGCATTCATTGCTACGGCCTTGCTGCGAAACTGTGACTTTTTGTTTCACGGTTGCGCTTTAACACATGGTGACCACATGGGGCGCCTCACGAAAACAATGCTTTAGACCAGTCATGACTGTGTCACTCACGCCCATGCTTATCATGAAAATGTAAAAAAAAATGTGGGGCGAAGACAGTCACGTGCAGGCCGCGGGCCGCAATCCAGAGGTTCGCGGGCCGCATGCGGTCCGCGTGTTTGAGACCCCTGCCCTAGAGGGCTAGGACCCCGTCTGGAGCATAAAGAGCGTGCTAGCTTAGGACTAGAGCTGTGCGCCGCCGCGCCGCGCTGCCGCCGCAGCCTGGGCGGCAGCGCGCCGGGCGGCGGCGCGCTGCCGTCGCGCCGCCGCCGAAGCCCCGAGAGTGACCACGCACCACGCCGCGCCGCCGTTAGTCTAATATTTTTGCCCGAACGGGGAAACTGGACATACAGTATAGACTGTTTTCACGGAGAGGAGGAGCGTAGCCTCGAACCGGTGCATTTTCGTCACTTTCTCTCCACCGGCCGTTCGGCCACCGCCGCTGGTGTGTGGGGAACACCGCGTTTTGCATGCGCGGCGCGTGAGAGGTCAATGTGTTTTCATTTTTTTTGTGCGCTAAAGTAGTGCTGCCGAAAATCGAAATATCGGACGAGAACAGGTCGACGGGCTACCACGGCACTGTGTTTGGCTGCGACAACTATCGAAAGCTCAAAAGGCTGACAGCCGAGACATGCGAAGTGCACCTTGCTTCGAAATGACTTTACTTAGGTCTCAGGTCTTCTTATCCGACAAATATTTTATTATATGTGGTGTCTGTCGTCGTGGCCGTTTCTTCATTACACCAGCTTGTGATTCTGCTTGGGTGCTGGAACACTTCATCATCTGCAGCAAAGAGAAGCAATATCAAAGCTGACGGTTAATACAGAAAATGTTTTGCCCAGAATTCTTCTGTTGTAACATCAACATCCCCCATTTTTTATGCAACAGCAAATTAATTACAATGCCTGCGACTACCGAAATCTAAGCGCATGCAATTTCGAGATTACCGAATGAGCATTTTCCAAACTGCATGACAGAAAGGCCCGACATAAGTGTTCTTTGGCGAGAAGGAACGTGCCTCTAGCGTTTCTTCGACGGCACGTCATTTCTCGACTTGTCAATTTTGCGACGATAACTGGAGCAGTTTAATGACAACCGCACTTTTTTTTTTCGCAGCAGCCTGAGTGTCGTGAATAACCGTCCCACAATCGTTAAAGCCAGGTCGTTACCTGAACACGTGCGCTCGTCATGACGCTTCTTGAAAAAAAAACACAACAATGTTACCAAAAACGGGCGTTTTTTTTGTTACCCTCTTCGTGCGTTTTTATTAAATTAATTCTTGCATTTGGTATGTAATCAATTAGTTATTTTACACGGTAACGGAAAAGTAACGACGTTACTTTTTAACGGTAACTGTAACTGTAACACGTTACTTTTGGAAACTCAGTAACTGTAACAGTTACTTTTTTGGCTTAGGTAACTGTAACAGTGTTACTTTTACTGGTAACGTGCCCATGACTGCTGACGCCTGACTTGTCAGAACGTGAGCGGGCGCTACTGTTTCGAAGCGAGGTACTTTCAGCTGTTCTTTACAACATTCCATGTCACTCCCTCCTCTCATTCTGAGGAGTTGTTCGGTGAGCCGCCCGACGAACTACGGTGCATTCAACCCCTTCAACAACAATGAAGAGCCTACCGCACGTGCGAAAGAGGCAGCTCGCAAACGCATAGAAGCAAGAAGAGGGAACAGAGAGAAAGGGAAACCTTTCGTATGGACATCCGACCCGCGCAAGCCGAAATGGTCGCCAGCGTCTCTGTCGTGCTTTGTAGTCGCAGTGATCTGTTTTTTTTTCTTTTTTTTTGCGGCCGCGTCTGTTCGGGGTTCAAAAAAAAAAAGCACAGGAAAGAAAAATGAAACATATTAGTAATCTCAGTTCTGATGGCACCAGACGATCTCTTCTAACGTTACACTTATCCAATCATAGGCTGCTGCCAATAGTCGTCATTTCCGCCCGCAACAGTTGTGGCGAGCGCCACTACGTGCTGATGCGTTCGGCAGCGATGTAGTGATTTTATGTCGTGATTAAAATACTAAATCATTTGATATCGGCGCTTACACCTATGCTAAAATTATCCCCAGCCATCACTCTACGCAAAACACAAATAAAAATAGGGGCTTTAAAAGTGTTGGAGGGCCCCTTTAAGGAATGCATTGAAATTATACTCACCTCCTACGTCTATCGTCGGCACCGCTGCAGGAACGTCTCGTGGATCGCCGCTGCGTTCTGTTTCAGCCATTTCGATGCTGACAGCTTAGCAATAACTTACTAGCGCCTTTACACTCGCGAAGCGTTGCTTTGTTTTGACCGTGTACCGCGAAGAACAGCAATACCCTGTGAACTGAGCGCATACTCTGCATACACCGCCGCAGATCCCCACACAACATCACAGACGCTAGACGGCGCTGCGGCGGAAAAAATGGCAGCCTCCTTGTGAAATTGGTCTATATCACTCCACCGGGAGAGCTCTTCTCGATGTGTCCATGTAATAGACTCTCGATTTCAGCCGCCGGTGATCGGTAGGAGTTCCGACAGCAGCGCGCCCACTCTTTCCGTTTCTCCCTCTTCAACGTTGTGACGTCACGAAGTTTTCACCACACTCAACTCAATTTAGAGGAACGGAATGCGCTGCAGCCACACAGGGAAAAAAAATAAGAGAAAGCACGCCTAACCTCTATAAGCCAACCTCCTTAGCTGCATGAAGAATCACAGGACACGTTACGTGCCCAGCAAAGAAGGCGTTGTTTACCAGATCCCCTTATCATGTGGTAAAAATTACGTAGGGCAAACGGGGCGCTGTCTTAATGACCGGCTCAGAGAACATTGCAACAATGTAAGGAAAGGTGGCGACGGCTGGTTAGCCACACACTGTAGCACGTGTGGGTGCTTTCCGCTTTTTGATAAATGTTACATTGTCCGTAGGCACCTTGAGGAAACCACATGGTTAATCGTAGAATCGGCAACTATTCACATGCTGGGTGACGATTGTGTTTGCACCCCGTCACTATCTCTGACAAAAAAAGAACTTGATTTCCTCAATAGAACTGTATATGCGCATGCGTGATTGTTGATGTAATTTATAAATATGTGTGATCCGGATTCAAATAAATCATTTGTTGCAAGTAGCGCTTGTGTGTCTCCCCTTCATCTTGTCCCGTCTGAAAAAAACCTGCGCTATACCACTTTAGATGTCGTACCAACAAGGCCAGAAGTCAACCCTTACTCCTCTGAAGCCGCTTCTCGGGCTCGTGTCACAATTCCCACCACGCTCTTGTTTCTTTTCCTTTTTCTTGGTGAGCTCATGGGGAAAAAACGACAAACCACGAGCGCGCGCGCCTAGCGTCCACAAACCAACCTCCTCCGACGCCGCCCCCCCCTCGTGCTGCATGCTCAGTTCCCAGCATGCCATGTTTTATTTTTTATTGCAGGGCAGTTATTCTCGATGTGTCCCCTTAGTGGACTGTCCATTTTGGCCGCAGCTGATTGGCTGGAGTTCGCGAACAGCGCATCCCCTCTTTCCGGTTCTTTTTCTGCAACGTCATTTTGATGTCACGAAGCTTTCACAACTCTCGACACGAGTGTGGGACAATGGTGGGACGGAATGCGCTTCAACGCAATGAACGCAACTCCCAGACATCAGATTTCTGGCGTACATCTCGAAGGCCGTGTATGAATTCTGATCGCGTAAACCATCGAACTAGGTTTAATGCGGCTGCCCTTGAAGGTCTGTACGCATTCCCTGCATCATTCTCAGACATCTGGGACACATTCATATGCATGTTCAGCAGGGCTTAGAGTCTCCCATCATTAAAGGGGGGGGGAGGGGGGGTGCTCGTAGGGCGGCGACATATACATACATACATACATACATACATACATACATACATACATACATACATACATACATACATACATACATACATACATACATACATACATACATACATACATACGTATACATACCTGCATACATAAGTATATAACATGCATGTGTGTGAATTAAGACAACTATCGCTAGCAGAAATAAATATATTACAGTAATAAGTTCTCCGTGCACATCATCACTACTGCCAAAAAAATCTACAGTGCTTTTTGAATAGGCGCAGCAGTGTTACAGGTGACCTGCCAAGGGGGAAGCCGAACCCCACCTCGACAAATGGAAGTGGGGCCGGCCCTGGGCCCCACCTGACTTTAAGCCCTGATGTTCAGACTTGAGAAGTTATTTCTGTAAATTTTGTCCACTTTCTTCTTACGCCGGGAATGTGCTGGCGGGTTCGGTGCATCGACATGGTCAAGAGCAAACATTCCGGCTCACCCTGTTTTCGAGTAAGTGAATGCGCTGTGCCGAAATTGACTCTGGACAACTCATTTAGATGCACTCAAAGACAACAGCTACCCGGAAGCTTTATCTTTCGCTCCTCCAGAAGTCTCAAGAGAATAACCTGACCTCAACGCTGTCGACGGCACAACTCGCTGGATAGCATATTCGTGGAGTCTTGGACCTACTACATTGTGCATAGATAAATAAAATAGGTCTGTAATATATATCGATGCGTTAATAGACTTTTTGCCTTTCATTTTTGCTCGAGTAAGTCGATAAATAAATAGATAAGTGATGACAATGAAATACTTACAATAACCAATAGCTTCTGTCGTCATATGCTGTCGTAGCTTGGCGAAACGCAGGCAAAACCGTGTATAGCATAGCTATCAGTGGTACATTAGGCGTGCGCTCGTGCCAAGCCAAGGATAAGTCTTCTTTCTTCCTCTTGTTCTTCGAGCGTCTTGATGATATTGTCACGTGGTCGTGACGTAGACGAAAGCAACAGTCGGCGTGTCAAAGAAGAAACTCTTTATTTGGCCGAACTCCTGGCCGGGAAACTGAAGGTCAGACTACAGCACTACACACGGGCACTGATAGCGGCGAACAGAGCGTCGGCCGTCGATAATCTGTCATCGTTGGGACGCGCCGTCTTTTATACAGCACGCGTCGAACTTTCTAGCCCTATCACTGGTGGTCGGGCAAGCTCTAGAATAAGCTGGACGATCCGCGTCCTGCGTGCAATCTTAACAAAACGATCTACTATAATCGCGAAGCTTCTCGAACAAGGAGGCGTGGTCTGCGCCGAGCATTGTTGACAGTCCTTTGTGGGTGGAAAACAAATGCAGTAAAACTGATACAAGAAATGCGCGTGGCAGTATTGAACACTCAGTCAGCGAAAGGTATTGTGGCCTACAGTCTGATGAGAGTTTATTTTCGACAGACTGTAGGCCACAATACTTTTCGCTGACTGAGTGCTCACTACTGTTGTAACCTAAAAGACCTGGAAGTAACTGTTGCAAATCATTATTTTATAATTTTCACTCTTTATAATTATGAAAGCATATGCAGGTGTCTGACTTTGGCATGAAAGAGCAGGTATATTGTGTTGCCTCCTATATGCAGAGCACAGAACAGACTTCACATTGTTCCTTTTATTCAAGAAGTGTATAGCACAAAACACCCATGATAATAAGACGTTAAATGCGGATATACTCTTCTGAGGATATTTCAATGTTTAGTAACACAAAATGAGTACACAATGCAATACTATAAAACATTAGTCAACATACAGCCGTAAGAGTACATTAAAACTGGCTAAATGACTACAGAATCAAGTGAGTCAAAAGCAACAAGTCACATTAAAGGTTAACACGTGCAATGCAATGATGTGAAAAGTTATTCAACATACAGCCGTAAGAGTGCATCTTAATTACAACAAAACTGGCTTAATGACTAGAGAACCAACTGGAGTCAAAAGCAACTAGGTGGTATCACAAAAATGAACTTCTGCACCGGGTGAAAACTAGGCTGACTTAACTAGAAACAGTCTACCTTCAACATCTCACAAAGCAGTCCCAACACAAGTCTAGAAAGGCATCGGCCCTCCTCAGCCGAATGGGAGTGTGCTTGCACGTCGCTGAAGGGCTACTTGGAAGTCTCAGTCCAGTGGCTCGCAGCAGTGGCTCGCTGCCTGAATTAATGTAGAAAGTAAAAAAGGGCCTTTCTGTAGCTCTTATAAACAATTGCAAGCACTATAATAACAAGGGCTAGGCAGAAGGTAGAAGGACAATTTCCACTACTCCCCAATACATGTGATATGCTTGCTTCATAATAACCCTACATGCAGCCAAAGCTTCTTGTGATGATGACAGGGTTTATAATAGAGCATAGCGCTATAGAAGATGGTGCAGTAACAGACTCCAGAGAGTTCAGCTACCAGAGTCCTCTATGGGTATGCAATGCTCGATACGCATGTTATTCTTATCTCAAAATTAAACTGCTATGACTAGAAACTTGGCGCAATGCTTTTCTATTTTATGCCTTAAAGTGACTGTAACGCAAAACACATACAATGGAACCCTAATTATATGACTTAGAGGGTGCGTGCAAACACGGACACAAGAACGAAGCCAAGACACCGCAAACGCCGACCAACAATTAACTGAAGAGGCGCACAGTGGCGAAAAAGAAAGAAGGCACGAAAACTTATTTGCGCATGGTCATGCAATAGGCGAACCAAGTATGTCAGCTGTTGGCTGGGTTGTTACATTTCAGTTAGCCGGCGTTTGTGGTACCTTGACCTATTTCTTGCGTCCGTGTTTGCACGCCGTCTTTTAGAATTAACACTTACCAACCGGGGGGGGGGGGGGGGCACGTGCCCACCCCCCCCGAAATTTTTTTTCGCCATGGAATACATAGAGAAAAATGGCCATTTCAAGGAGGTGCCCCCCCTGAAATCATGGAGGTGCCCCCCCCCCCCCCGAAAAAAATTTCTGGCTACGCCCCTGTTACCAACTAGCTCAGCTCTCTGTTATTCTAATATTGAATCTTCAGCTTTTTTTTAAGAAATATAATGTTGCGTATCTCTAGTGATAAAAATCACTTTAGGCACGAGCAAGCACCTTGCATTTCATGATATCACGGAAGCTCGTGTAGGATCGGTAAAGCACCACCACCAAGCAGTCGTTTTCAAATTTTTACCAACTTCCAGAGCCTTTTCAGTGAGAGTATAGATATCTTGTCATGTGCGACATGACTTGCATGCCACGCTCATGGCGCGCTCGCGGCCGTTTCGTTAGCTTGATATACACCAAATTTGTGATTGAGTGACGTGACTGTATGACGAACATAAATGACAAGTGGTAATATGAAAATCATTACTTGTCATGTGCGACATAACTTGCATGCCACGCTCATGGCGCGCTCGCGGCCGTTTCGTAAGACTGATATACACCAAACTTGGTATTGAGTGACGTGACTGTATGACGAACATAAATGGCAAGTGGTAATATGGAAATCATGACATGTCATGAGCGACATGACTTGAATTCCACGCTCATGGCGCGCTCGCGGCCGTTTCGTTAGCTTGATATAGACCAAATTTGGTATTGAGTGACATGGCTGTATAACGAACATAAGTGGCAGGTGGTAACATGAAAATCTTGGCATGCGTGTCATCTACAACGCCATTTACATGCCACGCTCATGGTGCGCTTGCGTCCAGTTCGCTAGCTTGATATACACCAAAATTGGTATTGCGCGACGTGACTGTACGACGAACATAAATGACAGGTCCTAACATGTCAAACATGACATGCAAATTATGTAAAGCAGGATTTGCTCCTTCCTGGCTGCTTCGCATTACATCGACTCCCACAGTGCGTGGGATCTGCCGGCTTTTGATATTTATCTATTTATCAGACTGAAGCTTTCATGTGTTGATGATTGCAGCTCTGTCCTATTGCAAATACTCCGTAAAGATTACTAGAATCACCTCAGTAAACATGTTGACACTTGGCAATCGAATACGAAAGATGTTCCTATTTATCTTTCCGGGTGCAGATCTTGGAGGTGCGTGACGAAGCCAGTCTTTAATGGCACTTTCAAGTACAAAGTTGTTGCACTGATGCTTAGACGTTACTGCATCTGTAATTAGAAAGCATGCACAAAATGTGTAGGGTCAAAATCTTGTCGGCTGCGCATTGGGAAATGTCATAATTTTCAGAAGACGCTAAAATGAAAATTTTATAAAGGCTGCTGTTAAAATTGCCTGCACACTAACGAATATTGTTGTAATAGAAGATTATACATATCTTACCTGCAATGCATTTTGAAAGATGACCTTCGAAAGCATTCTTTCCCTTTCGCCCGTTGCACGAGCACTGTTACGTTCTGCCGCTCGTATGTCAATCGTGCAGAATAGACAGGCGGCACTGTACGTTATACAACTACTTTTTCGGCTCTCTCTCCGCACGGTCTTTTGACTGTGCGCTTATCTCTGGAGCGCAAACGGCTTCCCCTCGAACGGCTCGTTTCGGGCGCGGCCAGGCGGCAGCTCTCCGCGGCTCCGGTTACATGACCTTGCTACCGCTTCCTAGAGGCAAGCTCGGGTTGAAGGTCGCGGCGTGGTGACGCGCCCTCCGAATGCGAGGGGAGCGATGACAGGCAAACACCTCTTGCTTCCCTTGACCGTCCGAGAGGACAGTGGCGGCCTGTTCCCCATTATTTTTAACGACCGGCACCGCGGTTCCGTCTCGCTGAGTGCGGGAATACGGCGTAAAGGCGCCAGGGCTACAACACCGATATATCTCAGGCGTGGTATGCGAACCCGCTGTCACTTCTGGTGTTCGGTGCGAGTGTGCCTGCGGACACGTTGCGCAGAATGTGTAAACAACTTTGCAATAAATCTACGCAGCGAGGAATCGCTGAGAGCGTGTGAGGAAGAGGGAGAGAGCCATGATGAGAAAGAGTGCCAAGGCCTGTCGAAACTTAAAACACTGGTATCGAGATTAGGTCAGCCCTAAAAGGAGTGGCTTAAGTTGGCGGTAAACAGATTGGCTAACAGAATGTTGAGGCGGACCAGCAGTGGTCACCTCCCCTTTTCTTTGTTTACCGCAACGGAATAAAGACTGGAGGGAATTCGCTTTCTTTCAGTCTAGGCTTCAATCACTTAACTGATATATCAGTAAGACTCCGTACGATGTAAATTTTGTCTGGGCCGTAACCACTCGGTGGTCGATCAGTGAGACGAGGTTCTTTGTATGTAGTAACAGTGCTCTAGGCTCTAACTTAAGAGAGTTAGGTAGAAGAGTAAGACGCTGTTTACGTCTATGTTGTTGTCAGTGTGCTTCGGCAAGCTGTAAATATCTGACTGTAAATATTTTGCTACAATATATCTTCAAGTTTTCATAACCTCCAACCTGCCTCCTGCTTCATCAACGCCGATAATTATCTCCTTGACGAGACTTCGATCTTCCTCAAGGAGAACACAACACGAACTAACTCAACTAGCACGTTGATGTGAGTTTGTGGGAGAGCACAGTTGTCAATACCCTACGTGTATATGACTCAGGGTTTGGCCCTCCAATGCTTGCCAGTTGTTCAACCTGCAAGTCAAGGTTACTGAACTTCAATTGTAGAAAACAATTTCAGAAGCTGTGTCTTAAGTTTTATGTGAACATGGGAAACTGGCCAACATATTCAAAGGTACTTTCTGGAAAATAGGAATAGAATCAGGCAAGTCGAGTCAACCAACGGCAAGCAAGAAATAGCCGACTCTTAGTGCTTAGTGCAGCATTAGGAGCAGAAAAGTGATAGAGGAGATAAGCGACACGGAAATTTTTTTAAAGATATATCTTCAGGTAGTAATAGTGTAACGAGCAAACTTCTATTTAGAGTGATATTTTTCATCAGCAATCTTTTACACCCAACTGGAGGTCTATCAATGTTGTTACAACGTGATTAAAACAGCCAGGAACTAGTAAATGTTTCAGCTCTTTATTCCACAGAGTTATAAAATGGGTATTGACAAAATTGACGCTAGCTGCCTAGCTACAAGGGTACTGAAACATTTACTAGTTCCTGGCTGTTTTAATCACGTTGTAACAACATTGATAGACCTCCAGTTGGGTGTAGAAGATTGCTGATGAAAAATATCACTCTAAATAGAAGTTTGCTCAAGTTACACTATTACTACCTGAAGATATATCTTTAAAAAATTTCCGTGTCGCTTTATCTCCTCTATCACTTTTCTGCTCCTAATGCTGCACTAAGCACTAAGAGTCGGCTATTTCTTGCTCGCCGTTGGTTGACTCGACTTGCCTGATTCTATTCATATTTTCCAGAAAGTTCCCTTGAATATGTTGACCAATTTCCCATGTTCACATAAAACCTAAGACACAGCTTCTGAAATTGTTTTCTACAATTGAAGTTCGGTAACCTTGACTTGCAGGCTGAACAACTGGCAGACCCAGGAGCGTGTTTATTCGATGATGGACACTTAACTTACCATTCTGGACAATAAAAGGAGAGACCATGTTCTGGAAACCGTGCCCGAAAAGGGACCATTGCATGGCTATGTTAAATCATTAACGCCTTTTTACAATCATAAAATATAACATTTGTTTGCTTTCCTGTCGTAGACCAGGTCGCGCACGTCCTTATTCGAAAATTTGAGTTTTTGTAAAAATTTATTGTGCCTATATTTACGATTTTGGGGGGCCTAAAACTGTGTTTTTCCTGCCTATTTTTGGCGCCCTAAACACGATTTTTAGTGCCTAGAAATCCGGCCTCTAGTGATAAGCAACAGCGCAGATGGGTTTGCGGAAACCAGACGTTTTACCTCGCTTTTTAAAGGGGCACTCACACCTTTTTTCGAAGGCGAGTTTACTCTGCCATACAAATTTCCTGCATACGGAAATGACTCTGAGCAAGTGTGACACTCAGCAAATGCTGATAAGATATTTTATTTTGACATTAAAGTCACTTTTTTTCATGGCACACCTAGCGACATCGATACTAACTTGACGTCAGGCTACAGTACTAATTCTGGTGGCTTCACGCTGCAGTCTGGCTTGTTGTGATGACGTCAGGTACCGAAACTTCCAAGACGGCCGTGTGTGCGTCACCAAACGTTCAAAATGGCCGTGTGTGCGTCACTAACGGAGCCACGGAACGGTGTGGTCGTGGAAACGTCACTATATCTTGTCCGAGCACATGACGAGAAGCTCATACCATGTTGTGACATCAGGGTACAGTAGGAACCTAAACTAGCTTTTAAAAAACTTACTGTAATTACTTTTTCAGGGTGCACTTGCGCATAGCACTACATTTTCTAGGCTCTTGAGGGCTTGGCCTTTCATTTGACGCAAGAAAACAATGAAAATTTTCGTGTTAGTACCCCTTTAAAAAAGGCACAACGGTTCCAAAATTTCTTGGCCCTTGTGCTATCGCGTGCAGAACGCTTTTAAAGCCACTTTCGCCGCCGTACACCAATGTCCTGCAGGAAAGCATACTAAGATTTAGAAGGGCTGTTAGTGCTGTCACGGAACACAGCACATTTGGTTCCTCAATTACTCATGTGTGTATGCGCCACATAATCTTCAATGCTAGTATGATCACTGACGTCTAAAAAAATTCAGTAGGCATTTGGAGCTGTGTATGACGATTCTGAAGCCCTCAAGAAACGATAAAGAAAAACATACATCAGCTTTCTTTATCGCCACCTTTACTCGCACCTGCTTTACGAATCCCCAATATTTCGAGTTCGCCACCTTGGCAGATCTGCATTTGAGTTTTCAGAGTCTGTCAAGGGATATGACAGGCGCCGCAAACACTAATGTGAACATATCATTGTTTGCACTGAGGGGTGGTTCAAAATACTGCTTTTACTGAAATAGCAGTGCTCGTGCACTGTGCTCGAGTTAGGCAATGTTGAATGGCCTTTACATATATTTTTTTCTAAAAGTAAGCCTTATTTGTTATACTGCTCTAAATTTTGGCTTTCGTGCTAAAGATGTATGTTTTTTCCCGTTAACCTGCTCCAAATCCTATTTCGGCTGTTGCACCCCTGGTCCCCGATTTTTTCCTTTGTCTTGCCATAACTGGCGGTACACGTTTTGTGTAAATAAGATAGATGTGTTTCTACATTACAATTTTTACTCTTTCCATAGCAGTCACTCGAGGTCATGAGCAGATTTCATTTCTTTGTTCTTTCTTTCTATTTTCAATAAAATCTTCTGTATTCGATATTCAATTCAATATATCTGGCTACTATTCGATTCGAGATGAAATTTCACTATTCGCAAACATCTAATATCTGCATATGAAAACTATCCTGCACTATCCTTGTAATTTTTATATACACATCACACAATCACACACATTGCAATGTATCATTGGAAAGTGCTCACCTCACTCGAGACACGCACTAATGAATGCAAAGAACAAAAGTCAACATGTGTGGTAATTGTCATAAACAGTGCCTACCTCCTTTCGTCCAGCTTGTGCTCTTGACTTGTGCATTTACTCCTACTTCGAGGTGCTTGATGGTGAACGCTGCTCTCACGAAGCCCATAATGTTCAGGACAGTTTAGGCTCCAAATGTCGCTGCATGTGGATCTTTAGGGAGTATTTTCGGGTGAAGCCAAGAGAACAGACTTTGCACTTGAAAGGCT
This sequence comes from Rhipicephalus appendiculatus, assembly GCA_030522465.1. Classification (NCBI taxonomy): domain Eukaryota; kingdom Metazoa; phylum Arthropoda; class Arachnida; order Ixodida; family Ixodidae; genus Rhipicephalus; species Rhipicephalus appendiculatus. The sequence goes on along the minus strand of JALIZH010012139.1, from coordinate 61,906 downwards.
TATTGCTTGTGTGCTGTTGCTTGTGTATAAGGAGTCTTGACTCGCTTTTAGCTCGATATGCACACATGGTGCAGGCATTCTGGGGAGTTCTTCGGTGCTCCAACTCACGTGACTTGTAAGCAGTCGAATATGGGCAAAGGTCACACTGGTAGAGTGTTTCTCCTGTATGTTTGTAGATGTGGGCTCTGTAGGATGCCAAGCTCTTAAAAGCCACTGGGCAGACCTCGCACTCGAACAGTTTCACTGTACTGTGCGTTAACAGGTGCAATCTTAACTTGTAACTGCTAGGTGCTGAGTGTTCGCAAAGATGGCACTGAAAGAGCCGTTCGTTTTTCGATGCCTTGCCCATGCCGTGGCCTGTTTCTTCCTCAGCATTATCACCAGTTGTCGCTGCTGGAACTGCAGTTTGCCCAAATAAAACACAATACGCTCTGAATTTCCTCAAAACTTTAAATTTTTCTTACTGCAAATTCACACACAAAAAAAAACATCCATAGTCGTACTTCCAATACTTTAAACTTCATTACATCATAACTGCTGAGAATTACACCTAAAATTACAAGACAGCCAACAGTAAGGTCATCTTGCATCATCATCAATATCAAGAGAGCTGTGCTGGTGCCGGACACATCTTGCGACTCGGTAGCTTTTAACATTAGAGAATGTCTTGAAGATATGTTCTTGGATTACCATGAAGTATCATTTACAACTGCTGGACACACCAGCCCGGATTTTAGAATAGTATTTTGAGGAGTGTTAAAAAACCAGATCCCCAAAATTGTGTAAGAACACTGCAAAGCGTGCTTTATTAGGTCGTATGGCACAAAAGGTAGGCGGTACTTGCTTGCCAGCATGCTAAAACATTCTTTCTCACTCATGCCCGGGAAAAAAAAGAACACAGGAGAAAGATCACTCTCCTGTAGACTTTCTCAGACAGAGAGAGTTTTAGGCTTTCTTCTGGTGCAGCAATGTTTTCAACAAGGCCACCTGTAGCATTGCTTGTTTATGTATATGTGCTAGCACATTGCATGGGGCTCATTGATATACAACTGGATCTGGATTAAGCCTAATTGTCTCTCGGTTCCATTAGTTGTGCATAATGCAGAAAAACGAGCCTTTCAAACAATTCCCCTACTTTCGTACTTTCAGAGCGTGAGCTTACTTAATGCCTTAGGTAGCATGCGAGGCAGGGCTTAAAGTCAGGGGGGGGCCCAGGGGGGCCCACGGCCCCCCCTTCCTTTTTTTGAGGTGGGATCGGCCCCCCCTTGGCAGGTCAATTGTACCACTGCTCCACCCATATGAAACACGCTGGTGTTGATTTTTTGGCAGTAGTGATGTATACGGAGAAATTATGCTTAATATATTTATAGAGACAGTTGTCTTCACAGACACACGCATATATATATATATATATATATATATATATATATATATATATATATATATATATATATATATATATATATATATATGTCGCCGCCATATATGAGGGCTCCCCCTCCAATGATGGGAGACTTTAATCCCTGATGCGAGGGTTTATAACTTTATTGGTCAGCCGCCACCTCGTGCGAGGATCACTTGCCCCGTGACGCCCTCTGGCAAAAAAAAAGAAGTGTTCCACGCTCGCCGCCTGGACTTCAAGTCGCGCTGGCTAACACTCCTAGCTATTAAGCACACATAAATACCCTACAAAAAAGTCAACAAGGGAGTGCCCTCTGTTTTAGCTCAAACGAACGCGTAATCAATCAGTTTTATTATCATGATATAAAAGGATGTTACAGGGAGTAAAATATACAGACGAGGGTCACAAAGTACACGACTGCAACGGGACCCTCGGAGATGATTACAAATAAATAAAACAAGGATTAGCAGCTGTTAGAATTGTAGAAACAGACAATACACAAAGCAGAATGAAAAACAAAAAAGGCATGGATCCAAAAAGCAAATAATAAATACAGTATACAGCAACACAAAAAAAGACAGATCAAATATTTAACAGATGCTCTTTTAATGAGTTTTCAAATGAAATTGTAGAAACTTTACATTTTAGTGAAGTGGGAAATTATTCTATATAGAGATAGTACAGAAGTGAGAAGATGATTTACCATACTTAGTATGAACCTTAGGAAGTAAAAAGGTATTGTTAGCCGCAAACCTGGTTGTGTTAGTTGTAACGACACCGAGAATCACAAAGCCAACACGGTCGCCATTACTGTTTATTTCAGTTCTTTCTCTTCCTCCACCTCGTAGAACTGACCTCTTGTGTCTTCGTTTCCGTCTTCTTCCTTACACTCCCCCCCGTTTTTTTTCTTCACCCCTCCTGGGGTGATACCGAAGAACGTTGCTTGTGGCTGCGAATTCTAGCTGTCCGTCATTGAGGTAGCCAATGGTCTTTAGCACACCTTGCTGTACCGATATTTTGACGACTCTAAAAGGTCCAAGAATTCTTGTGTCCATACCCGGCAGACCCTTCCGCACAAGAACGAGATCGTTCAGAGCAATCTCCGGCCTGTGTCCTTGGTGTCGCTTGTCGAAATGAAGCTTCATCGCGTTTCGGTACCTGCTTTGTTCCTGGTTGGTTTTGCGGTGTTCAAACAGTTGCAGTTTCTCATCGATTCCAAGTTTTTTGTCGGCTGGCAATATTGGAACTTCGCCGTAAGCAGCAAAATGTGGGCTGCAGCCAAGGCTCGTAGTGTGTGTCCTGTTGTGATGGGCCACCGCAGCTTCTAGACAGCATTTCCACCCGCCTTTAAACGTTGGATACATGGACATGAATGTCTTGATGTCACAGATGACTCTTTCAGCCATTCCATTTGCCTGCGGGTGAAATGGAGCACAACGGCGTAGTGTAACACCACGGCTGTCTGCCCACTGCTGCAGCTTCTTGCTCAAGAATGCCGGTCCATTGTCAGAGATCACCACTTTGAGCTCTGAGAATATCGCTCGGTCAAGCAAAGCCATGACGCTGTTTGCATCTTCTCGGCCGGGGCGCGCCGCCACCATTCTGGTGCACTGATCTATGGCAACCAGGAAAGACTGTGTCTTGCGAACTCCTGCACTCTTCTTCTTCAATTCCGCGAAGTCCACGTGCACGACTTCAAATGGTTTGTCCGAGTGGTTTGGCAAAACGAGCTCATCTGGTCGAGGTCGGTATTTGGCTTTGTTCAACTGACACAAGTGGCACGACTTAACGTAGTCTTCGATGTCTTTTTTCATATTTTTCCATGTGAAGCGTCTCAAAATTTTGTTATAGGTTCGCCAGAAGCCATCATGACCACCTGATTCTGGGCTGTCGTGGTACAAGTGAAGGACTTTTGGAATCAGGGTCTCTGGAACAGTGAACTTGCCGTCCTTGAAGTGAAGACTTTCATAACCTTCCCATAACCTCGTTAAGTTTACAGTTCCATGTGGGACCTCGATTGCTAATCGAGACAAGGCATCTGCGTCTGTGAGATGACTACCTGCACGATGGAAGACGTCAAAGTCATACTGCTGAAGTTCATTGACCCATCTGGCCAATTTCCCTCTAGGCTCTGACATATTCAAAAGGTGCATTAGCGCTTGATGGTCAGTGTACAATGCAAACTTTCTTCCGTCGATATATGATCGGAAGTAGCGGACCGCCATTAAAACTGCAAGAGCCTCCTTCTCAGTTGTTGAATAATTTTGCTGAGTTCGGTTGAAGGTGTAGGAGTAGTATCCTATAACCCTCCTCTGCTGAGCTGGAGGTGAACTGACGTCTCTTTGGTAGAGAACAGCCCCTGTGCCGTAATTTGAAGCGTCTGTGTTCATCTCAAAAGGTAAGCTGTAGTCTGGTAAGGTAAGTACAGGGTCTGACGAAATGCGTTGTACAAGTTCTTGATAAGCCCTTTCGCATTCCTTGGTCCAGACAAAAGGCACGTCTTTCTTCGTGAGCCCCGTCAAGCACTTTGTCATCTTCGAGAAATCTTTAATAAAACCCCTGAAGTGGCCTGCGAGTCCTAGAAAAACTCTGAGTGAGTGGATATCATGTGGCTTCGTAAGCGTCGTGATCCTTTGGACGGACTCCTGTTTAGTACTCTTGGTAGTTCCGTCGAACACTCTTCCAAGAAAAACGACTTTTGACTTGAAGAATTCACTCTTCTTCTCATTTATCTTCAGGTCCGCGTCACTAAGATCTTGTAGCACTTTTCCAAGGTGTTCAGAGTGCTCCTCTTCTGACCGCGAGTACACGAGAATGTCATCAATGTACACGTTACAGAAGATTCCCAAGTGTGGCTTCAAAACACTGTTCATCATTTTCTGAAACCAGGTGGGAGAATTTTTCCAGCCGAATGGAAGTCGGTTATATTCATACACGTCGAACGGTGTAATGAACGCGGAGAACCTCTTCGTTTCTTCTTGCAGAGGCACTTGCCAGAAGCCTTTGCAAAGGTCGAGACGAGAGAAAACTTTGCAGCCTCCGGTTTCATTAATTATTTCGTCAATATGCGGCATCGGAAAAGGGAAAAGGTCAGTTTGTTTGTTTATCTGTCTATAGTCGGTGCAGAGACGAAATGTGCCGTCCTCTTTAGGTGCGATGGTTATTGGCGAAGCAAAGGGAGACGTGGAAGGCCGTATGACGCCGGCGTCAAGCATTTTCTGTGGCTCTCCCTTCAGCCAAACCTTCTTTTCTCTCGACATGTTATAGGCCTTTCGCTTCACCACTGTGGTATCTCGCAGCTCAAATGGAACTTGGAACTTTGAGGTCGCTTTTGGGTATCCGCCTATGCAAAGCAATTCAGGATACATGCGAATGACGTCTTCTGCGGTAGTGGGCTTACGGGGATGATCGCCGACGGCTGTGAAGGTGGCCAGCTGACGGTCATCTTGCGTGGTAACTTGCCCATCCCAGTATAGATTCAAACGTAGTTCTTGCATAACTGGACGGGACATGAGAAGCTCATATCTGACCCCGTGAAGGACCAGTGCTTTTACAATGGTACTCTTGCCTTGACACTCAATAAGGATGTCTGCCCATTCATCATGCATTTGTTTCTTTCCATCGTACCCGTGTACGATGACAGGAGAATCCTTTCTTACATTCAACTCGGGAATCACGCTCTTGTTGATTACAGTAATAGACGCTCCGCTATCAACGAGCGCTTTCACGTTCTTTCCATTAACTTGCGTAGGCACGTACACCAACTTGGAGCGGTCAGTGAGAAAAATCGTTTCTTGTATTTGAGACAAGATATCGTCAGACATTCCTTTGATCATTTCGTGCTTCTTTTTCTGCCTTGGATTGTATTCTGCAGATGAATCCGGTTTGCTGAGCGTTTCAGCCGTGTTCACTGCTGTCGCCGCAGACTGTGGCTGTTGAACCAACAGCTTCATGATCTGTAGTAGCTCCTCGGGCGTTTGTGGTCTTCCAAGCTGGACATGGCGCTGCATACATGTGGGAAGTCCCAATATGATCAGACACACAAGTGATGCGTCGGAGAGAGCAGAATCTGCGGCATGCAAAAACCTCCACTTCTCAAAAAAGTAGTTCATAACCGAACCAGAAAGGTACTTTAAGGCTAATGCACGGTCCCAACTTTGAAACCTGTTTTCAGAGAACGTTGAGAGAAAGTTCTGCCTCCATTCCGCCCAAGTGTGTCCTGCTTTTCCTGTTGCTCGTACCTCATACCACATCTTCGCGACGCCTCCCAAGTACAATGACATGTTCATGACTTTATCACGATCGTCATGCCAAAGATTTCGATCGCACGCATACTCATAGAAGTCAAGCCAGGCCTGAGCACTCATTGATGATGATTCATCGTAGACCTCTGGCTTAATTAATTCTCTTGGCGTTTTTGGATATCGGTCAAGACCTGTTCGCATTATAAGCTCCAACAAATGTTGTTGCCGCTTGCTGTTTTCTTCCTGCAGCTTGTTTACAGCTTGAAAAATATCATTGCTTCTTAAAACGTTGTTTGTGTCGGTGAAAGCTGTATTCGCTTTCGTAGGTTCTGCATCCTGTGGCCTGTCCTCACTACGCCGCCCTGGAGTAAGCGCGGTTGCCGCTTCAAGCTCGTGGTCACTCATTTTCGGCGATGTGCACCGAACACTCAAAGCTCGCGCGAGTACGTCGTACTTCCACCATAGACACGGCATACAACGCTCACCGTCTTGACATCATCCTCACGGCCCGCAGCGATGTAGACGCACATTGTCCTCAGGAAGTTGGAGACGGTCAGGGGCGTAGCACAGGATCCTGTCGGCCGCGCCAAGTTTGTAACGACACCGAGAATCACAAAGCCAACACGGTCGCCATTACTGTTTATTTCAGTTCTTTCTCTTCCTCCACCTCGTAGAACTGACCTCTTGTGTCTTCGTTTCCGTCTTCTTCCTTACATTAGTATTAACTAAAATTTTAGGATCAATGAAATTAGCAGAAAGTTGATTTCTTATTTGTATAATGTCATTAAACATTGTTAACCATATTCTATCTCTGTATATGAAAGATCACACGAAATTCTCTCGTCTCTCTTTCTCTCTCTCTTTCTATATATATATATATATATATAATGAAGGTATAACATAGGACCCGGAAGTAACAGTTCAAAAAAAAATATATCAAGCACGTAGGAAAAATTGTTCGGGGAAGGACTGACGTTTCGGCCGCGGGACCGGCCTCCGACGAAGGCCGGTCCCGCGGCCGAAACGTCAGTCCTTCCCAGAACAATTATATATATATATATATATATATATATATATATATATATATATATATATATATATATATATATATATATATATATATATATATACACACACACACGGCCGATGGAGTGAGGAAGGCTTGGCCCCCCCCCACTCACGAACGAGTTGGTACGCCACTGGAAGCATATCATGAACGAGCTCTGTCCCCCCATTGTCCGCCGTGGCCAGATGACGACGACGCTGCCATCACGGCACAGCACATGCAAGGAAACCACTATACGTTATGACGATGACGCTGATGACGATGAAGAGTAAGCGCGTTCCAGACCACACATTCTCTTTCTGCCTTCACGGCACATCACGTGAAATGTACCCACTATACGTCATGACGATGACGATGATGCTGATGACGATGAAGAATAAGCGCGTTCCAGACCACAAATTCTCTTTCTGCCATGGATGAAAACGATCGTGAACGCGCTGTCGCCCCCCGAAAGGCAAAGCGGCAACGCCGACAATGACGGCGAAAACACACTGTATATACTGTGCACATGCGTTGTCACTCATTTACATGCGTGAGTGGGCAACGTCACGGGTGATTTACGGTATGAACGATCCCGAGTGCTTCGCATGCTACTCAGTGTTCCCTTACGGGGAAGATGTGTACGATTTTTGTTTTCATTTGTTCCGAAGCATGTTGTCCTTTGGACTCGACCAACTGGGGGTGAGGGGGTGCGGGTTGCTGCGATGAAACGTTGCCCCCCCCCCCCCCCCCCCCAAATGGGGAACCCTGGGTACGCCTATGCTCCCACATCACGTGCGTCGATTTGTCCGGTGTAGGATGCAATAGCTCTGATGGGCGACAGAACGAGTACGGAATGAAATAGAAAGAAAAGGAAGACAGACAGAAAAAAGAGAGAGCAAGACAGAGAGAGACAATCAAAGAAATAGAGGGAAAGAAATATATATATATATATATATATTGTACCGGAGCACATCGGTGCGAGCTCTGTGCCAGCGTGGAAGAAGACGTTGACGTTCGTGTAGTTCGTGCCGGGTTTCTGCCTGAACCAGCTTCTCTGACTGGCACTGAGCTGAGATCAATAACAAGTGTTCGTAGAACAACACGCTTGTTTCATTTGGTGGAGGTGCTGGGTAATCCCCTCCCGCGTCCTGGAGCTCCGCAACCCTAAGCTACCATCTGATTCCACCATGACTGTGGACGCTGTCACGTCTGCCGCCGCACACTCGCTACCTGACGAAGACGTTCTGTTGCGCAGCGTGGACAACGCGCTTACGCAAGATCAGCGCCATCAGGTCATTCAACTACTTGACCCGTTTCCGTGCCTCATTTGACCACGGCCAACCTTCCTTGGGGACGCACGTCAGTTGTTGCTCACCATATCGACACTGGCCATCATGCTCCGCTGCGTCAGCGTCCCTACCGAGTTTCACAGGCTGAGCGCGACGTCATCACTCAACACGTCGAAGACATGCTGCAACGTGGCGTCATTCAGCAATCGCACAGTCCTTGGGCTTCTCCAGTGGTCCTGGTGAGGAAAAAGGACGGCTCAATAAGATTTTGCGTGGATTATCGGCGACAAAACAAGATTACACGCAAGGATGTTTATCCCCTGCCACGCATTGATGACGCCCTGGATTGCCTTCAAGGTGCGGAATTTTTCTCTTCGCTGGATTTGCGCTCTGGATATTGGCAAGTGCCGATGGCTGAACAAGACCGTCCAAAAACGGCGTTTATAACCCCTGACGGCTTATATGAATTTAATGTAATGCCCTTCGGCCTTTGCAATGCGCCTGCGACATTTGAAAGGATGATGGACAGTATTCTTAGGGGACTTAAATGGCGCACCTGCCTTTGCTACTTGGACGACGTAGTTATCTTTTCTGCCGATTTTGAGACCCATCTCTCCCGCCTTGAACAAGTACTCCAGTGCCTTACTTCAGCAGGCTTGCAATTAAACTTGAAGAAATGCCATTTTGGCGCACGTAAACTTACCATTCTGGGCCACGTCATCTCAAAACAAGGAATTGCACCAGACCCCTGCCAAACTGCGTGCCGTTGCCGAGTACCCCAAGCCTACCACCCTGAAGGAGCTCAGTAGCTTCGTAGGCTTGTGCTCCTATTTCCGGCGTTTCATCCGTAATTTCGCCTCTATTATCGCCCCCCTTGACGCAGCTTCTTTCAGGCAGCGCTGACCTCTCGGCCTGGAATTCTCATTGCGACGACTCCTTCACGACGTTGCGCCGGCTGCTCACATCTCCACCAGTACTCCACCACTTTGATCCCAATGCGCCTACGGAAATTCACACGGATGCTAGCGGCGTCGGTCTCGTTGCCATTCTCGCTCAACGTAAAGATGGCTGCGACGAGTACGTTGTCGCATATGCCAGCCGTACCCGAACGAAAGCCGAGTCAAACTATTCCGTAACGGAGAAGGAATGCTTGGCCATCATTTGGGCTATAGGGAAATTTCGTACTTATCTTTACGGACGCCAGTTTGATGTTGTGACGGACCACCATGCCTTATGCTGGCTATCGTCAATGAAAGACCCTACTGGCCGCCTCGCTCGTTGGGCTTTAAGCCTTCAAGATTATGACATCCGTGTTGTTTATCGCTCAGGACGCCGACATTCAGACGCTGATGTCCTGTCGCGTTCTCCGCTGCCTCCTGACCCTGTCTGCTCACCAAGTGCCACCTGCGATTCGTCATCTTTGAGCATCACTGACATGCCGGCCGAGCAGCGCAAAGATCCCTGGATCGCTTCCCTGCTCGACGTCCTCTCTCGCCATCCGCCTGAATCCCACCTCACGCTCTCCGTCGTCAAGCAAAACACTTTGCTGTGCTTGACGGCTTGCTCTATCGCCGAAATTACCTGACGGATGGCCGTAGGTGGCTCCTTGTCATCCCCCCGTCATTTCCGCTCGGACATATGTGCTGCCTTTCACGATGACTCCCAGTGTGGCCACGCCGGAGTATTCAAGACCTACTCCCGCCTTCTTCTAAGGTATTACTGGCGCGGCATTTATCGACACGTTCGCCAGTACGTTCGCTCCTGTACCGCGTGTCAACGCCGCAAGACGCCTCCTCACAGCACCGCTGGCCCTCTGCAACCCTTACCCTGTCCGGCCAGACCGTTCGACCGCGTCGGAATTGATCTTTACGGTCCTCTACCAAACACTCCTCAAGGGAACCGGTGGATCATTGTCGCCGTAGATCATCTTACACGTTACGCGGAAACATCTGCGCTCTACCACTGCGAAAGACGTTGCCCGCTTCCTCCTTAACCACCTCATTTTGAGACACGGCGCACCTCGTGAATTACTGAGCGACCGTGGCCGCGTGTTTCTCTCGAACGCCGTCGACGCACTGCTAAAGGAATGTCGCATTATTCATCGCACAACCTCGGCATACCATCCTCAAACGAATGGCATGACGGAACGCTTGAATCGTACCCTTGGAGATATGCTTGCCATGCGTCTGACGATCACACTAATTGGGACCAGGTGCTCCCTTTCGTCACATACGCCTACAACTCTGCGCCACAAAGTACCACCGGCTTCTCTCCGTTCTTCCTTCTGTACGGACGGGAACCCTCGTGCTCCATGGATACTATTCTACCCTACCGACCTGATGTTTCCGAAGCGACGCCTGTTTCCGAAGCAGCTGCTTATGCCGAAGAGTGTCGTCAGCTCGCTCGCTCGTTTACCGCGCAAGACCAATGGCGCCAAAAAACTCGCCACGACGCCTCTGCATCTAGTGCGCACTATTCCCCGGGAATGCTGGTTTGGCTCTGGGTCCCGGCTACCACTCCCGGACTTTCCACAAAGCTTTCGTCGAGGTACCACGGCCCGTACCGTGTGGTGCAACAAACGTCTCCCGTCAACTATGACATTGAGCCGATCGACCCACCTCCCGACCACCGCTGCCGAGGGCGTGAAACAGTTCACGTATCACGGCTAAAGCCATGCTACGACCCTCCTGTTGTGCCATTTCCGTAGGTCGCCAGGATGGCTCCTTTCTGCGCGGGGAGTAATTGTACCGGAGCACATCGGTGCGAGCTCTGTGCCAGCGTGGAAGAAGACGTTGACGTTCGTGTAGTTCGTGGCGGGTTTCTGCCTGAACCAGCTTCTTTGACTGGCACTGAGCTGAGATCAATAACAAGTGTTCGTAGAACACGCTTGTTTATAATATCTTTATATATATATATATATATATATATATATATATATATATATATATATATATATATATATATATATATATATATATATATATATATATATATATATATATATATATATATATATATATATATATATATATATATATGTATATATATGTATATGTATATATATATATATATATATATATATATATAGTTCAAAAAAAATATATCAAGCACGTAGGAAAAATTGTTCTCGTAAGGACTGACGTTTCGGCCGCGGGACCGGCCGAAACGTCAGTCCTTACGAGAACAATTTTTCCTACGTGCTTGATATATTTTTTTGAACTGTTACTTCCGGGTCCTGTGTTATCCCTTCATTGTTTCAAAAAAGAAAATATATATATATATATATATATATATATATATATATATATATATATATATATATATATATATATATATGGCAAGTGTTTTCAGTGGATCCAGTGATTAATAAAAATAGGCTTGAGCGGACGAACGTACGAAACCTTTTATTAGTTCCAACGTTTCGGCCGGGGTCCGGCCTTCGTCGGGGAATACCATCATTCCCTGACGAAGGCCGTACCCCGGCCGAAACGTTGGAACTAATAAAAGTTTTCGTACGTTCGTCCGCTCAAGCCTATATATATATATATATATATATATATATATATATACAGAGAGAGAGAAAGTGTTCTAGGAAACGGAATTCTATCGTTTCCTGGAACATGCGTTCTAGGAAACGCATTCTACTCTTGATGGTAAAGTTCAAGCGTACGTTATGTTTGCGAACGCCGTGACAGTGGCGGGCATGAGCCTAGATACTGCTGGCAGTTTCATGCGCAGGATACAGCAATGACTTCAAGTATCGCAAAAATATTTGCTGTTTGATTACGTTGTGATGTTGGCCTATTGGGCCTACTATACGAACTTGCGCACACGCCATTTCTTGAGACGAAAAATCGCCAGGCCTGCGCGAACACACAGCAGTGTCTCAGCGAATGCTGGAAGAGCGGGCTTTCTATAGCCCGTTGTAGAGTCCCTCGGGGCAACTAATACAAGTTCACATGCAAGGTACGCCATGAAGACAAAAGAAGATGCTGACCCCTACAGAAGCAAAAATCAAGACGTTTCGGCCCCCGTGCGAGTCTTGTTAACACACACAAAAAAAAGGTACGCCATAAATTATCGTAATGTTGATGAAATAGGGAAGCACCCATGACGCCATCATTCGTCGTTCTGCTGAGAACCGTGGTACCCGCTACACATCTGTAAGGCATTGCGTGTTACTTTGGGCTACGGCTGATGACGATGGAGAATTATGGCTGAACCCTTATGGTTTCGAAGGATTCAACGACCCACTCGTTGCACAAATCGCATTGTGTGACGCCATGAAGACATCGACCTTCTGCCACGCTATATTAGATATGTTAACGTGATTCCTTGCCCGACATGACACTTGTGCAGGGTCTTTGTGCGAAGGAGTTTCAAGCACCGGCGTGGCTCTGTGGTAGAATGCTCGACTGGAACGCATAGGGCCCGGGTTCGAATCCCATCAGATCCAAGACTTCTCTCACTTCATTTTTCTTATGTCTCGCGATAGCGGTTCCTAACATCGGCGGCGGCGGACAAGTTCGGCTGGTTGTGATATAACAGCTTTCGTTATAGAAGGTGAAGGAAAGAGCGTTAGCCCGCAGAAAAAGCCGGTTTGCTACCCTGTACTGGGATGGACAAAGGGAGTGTAAAGTAGAAAAAGGGGTGTATTATGTTCTTTACTATGTGTAGCCATACTGTAACAAAGGGGTGAGGTTTCCGTGAAGCCACGTCTGTGCGGCTTTTTAGGGGCGAAGCTCCTTAGGGTGTTGGTCTGTCCCTCCTTTGTAGTTGTTGTAGTTGTAGTAGGTAGGTAGGTAGATAGCCACGTATAGTGGAATGTACCCACTCCACGTGATAAAGATGACGATGACGCAGTATAGTGGAATGTACCCACTACACTTGATAACGATGAAGTATAAGCGCGTTCCAGTACAGTGGAATGTACCCACTACACGTGATGACGATGATGATGACGCTGATGACCATGAAGTATAGGCGCGTTCCTCTGTAATAGTAGGTTGTAGTAGGTAGGTAGCCACGTATAGTGGAATGTACCCACTCCACGTGATAAAGATGACGATGACGCAGTATAGTGGAATGTACCCACTACACGTGATAACGATGAAGTATAAGCGCGTTCCAGTATAGTGGAATGTACCCACTACAAGTGATAACGATGACGATGCCGCTGATGACCATGAAGTATAAGCGCGTTCCAGACCACACATTCTCTTTCTGCCATGGATGAAAACGATCGAGCTTCGCCCACTCATCATCATTCACTTCGTGGATATGGCGTGATTTTTTTCCCTCACACAGCTCCACTTACCACTGTGTTGTACCTGTGTATAAATGAAAGTAAATAAATAAATAAAGGGTGTATTCACTGGACACTGCTATAGTACATCTGAGACCGAAAGATAAAAACGCGATGAAACTAACGTCAGCAGTACGGGTGACAGAGCCACATTCGCCCGCGTATACAGGGCGTTTCAAGAAATGTGTCCAATATCCTCAAAAAATCAGGAAAATGCGATATTTGCTTGCTGTTTTCATAATTAATTTTTCTCTGGCGACTTGAAACTTAAGATGGATGAAGACGTCATTTGGGACAGTAATTAAGAAAATTAAATTAACTTTTTAACTGCGGTTAAATCAAATGGGAGAATTGAAATTCTTCATGCGAAAAACCCATCGCAGCTTTGTGATATACAGAAGGCGGCCACTATTAATTATTGTGGCGTAATGAAATTCAGGCAAATTCAATGGCGAAACCGAAACCCAAGCACCGATGAGCGCAACAAGCAGACGACTAGAATGGCGTCACTGTTCAAGACAACGGTTACAGAGGTGCACTTCTTCCCCGTTCGTTAACGTGTGCGCGTCATGCGTGCTATTATTGCAAGCGCAGCCCACAGACCACACAACGAAGTCGGTTGATGGTTGATATAACGACACTCACTCATTCTGGACGTCTCAGACGAATATGGCAGTTGCGCTCTTCCGCGTTTCGGTTTCGGTTTCGCCGCTGAATTTGGGAGAACTTCATTAATTCGCAATTATTACTAGAGGCCGTTATTTCAAAATCTCAAAGCCGCAATGGGTTCTTCGCATGAAGTACTTCAGTTCTACCATTTGACTTAACTGCCTAACTCCGCTAATTAAAAAGTTAATTAATTTAGCTTTCTTTAATTACTGTCCCAAATCATGTCTTCAATCATCTTAAGATGCCTGCCGCTACAGAAAAAGCAATTGTGAAGGCAGCAGGCAAATACCTCATTTTCCTGATTTTTTAAGTATATTGGACACATTTCTTGAAACGCCCTGTATATAAGGCCCACAGCACTACACACACCTCACAGCCCCGTACCTCGACGTCCATCATAACACGTTCTTTCTGGAGGGGAGCTCGCTGCCCACCTCACAATCTCATCGCACCACCGGGATAAGGTTATACCACAACAGGAATTCAATAAGAAGCGAGGAATCCAATAACAAGGTTGAATGAATTCGAAGATATTGAATCGGTAAAATAAAAGTAATAAAAACGGCACAACGCAAGCTCCTATATATAGCTGCATGCACTCAAGACCATTACAACGTATGCACGAGACATCGCGCATGCGTATGCACGTGCGCCGATGTGTTTCCTTATAAGGAGTTTCACACCGCGAAGAAGACCTGGCACCGCCAAACACCAGGACCGGGGAGCTGTTACGGTCGGTCTTCCAAGGAAGTGTCTTCCGCTAGGACCTCGGGATATCGGTACGCAGTCGTCTCGGGCAGCCGGTACGCCGTCGGCGACGCGGTCCTGGCGGCGCACACCTGACACCAAATGTCAGCCGGCTGCGACGGAGCAGGCGTCGCCGGTGTCTCGTCTCGTTCCTCGTCAAAGATGCCGCTGCAGCACGAACAGCGCCGTCTAGGCCCTTTCAGAATGCGTCCGTAGAAGCTGCCTTCGCGGCAGTGCACTGTGATCAGACCCACGAGGACACCCGCGACGTGGACTGCGGTGGAGGCGTCCGAAATCAGGAAGTGCAGGTACGCGAGCTCCAGCAGGACGCCCGCCCAGAAGGGCACCGGGACGGTAAGCAGCGCCACCTGGTAGCCGTGGCTGTCGCGACGCATCTCGTGGCGGATGGTCTTCAGGGCCAGCAGTGTGCCGACCAGTACACTACTGGAGCTGAACGAGACCGAGAAGCGTGGCACCGACGACTTGACTCCGTTCCCGAAGGCGACCACGTACTTCCAGAGGATCCAGGGCAGGCCCTCGGGCAACACGTGACCCGCGAACAGAAGCCCGGAAGTCAGGCAAAAAAATCTGCGGTCGATATACACGTTGGCGCGAATGCACAGGGCGAGTGGTCGTTGAAAAAAAAAAAAAACGCCAGAGAGAGAGACGTATAATTTTATAGGCGGATGCGTTCTTACGCTGCCGCAAGCCTGTCTGGTCTACCGTTGAACCCCTGTACAACACGGTTAGGTTACACCGAGTCGTGGGAAAAGAAAGTATTTTTATTGCGCTAACGTACGGACGGCATAACGATAGGTACTTGATATAACGAATTGTTGAACATAAATGGAGCTAAATTCATTTTATATCACCATTATGGTTTATTTCGACTTCGAGCATAGGCTCATTGAAAGTATCGCTTGACTGATGTTACTTCTGATTTATCAAATATATGTGCGACATAACGAATAACCACGGGAAAGCATGAGTTAAAGCTATTTGAAACGATTTTATGTCGCTAATAGCAGGCACTAATGAATGAGCGCTTGAAAAAGATTTCTGAAATAAGAAATTTGTTTCGGTGTTTTATGTCCCTTCCTGGAATATAGTGAAGTCCATACATTTCCTTTAGGAATCTCGCCCACCACTCAGAAAACGTGGTCGGATTTAGTGACACGATGTTACCACACTAACTCTCGACCAGCTGTATCCGTGGTATTTGATTTGATTTTATGGATTCATCACAACACGTGTGATCGGAGGCGAAAATAAAAGCCATTTCACAATGGCTTGAGGGAGTTCTTCGCCCCGTACAGACAAAGACAGCAGGTGAGGTGGAAGCATTTTGTTAACACTATTCATACATACACTTCCTTATAAATCGTTGTAAGCTAAACATGCACATTTCATTAGACTGCCAAAATAGACATTGCTGCCCTACACAGAACGTCGTGCATTTGCTATATCATATTCACGTCAGCGTGACGCACCAGCACAACACTTCACAACAACTATGGCATTTTCATTAGTGTCATTTTAAATATACAATTATGCAAAAAACGAAATTTCTAGACAAAATATGTTTAAGCTAGGGAAGAAACCATACAAGTCAAATGTTTAAATCGGGTATATCAATTTGTTTATTGCCCTAATCATTTAGTAAACGCGGAAGTTCGTCACAAACCATTTGCCGACCGTAACTAGTTCGGCAATGCGAAACATTGCATGTCTCTGTTGCTCGTATGTTATATGATGCTTCTTTAGAATGAAACTTTACTATTCCCATGAAAAGAGAATTTTGTAAACGGCGCGTATATAGTTCACAGACTCGCGGAAACAGCCTAACGCCAGGCACCTTAGGATAGCTGGACTGTAATGTGACGCCGACCACGTTTGTCACTAGGCGCCTCCGGTGTTAAAACAACTCCCTAATTTTAGCCCCTACGCTTACCTGCAGTGGCCAAGTTCACGTTCGAGATCCTTGCCCACCGCCAGAAGCGACAGGCCGACATAGGCCACCTGGTAGTCGTCTCCCAGGTACAGTGCCCACAGCAGGGGCGGTTTCCAGACCGGGTAGCGAAATGTCAACGTTGCCCCAGCCATGGTCGACGTGTCGGGGTACGGCCCGCACAGGAAGGCAAAGACGACAGCAGCGAAGAAGGCGTACGTTACTGGCGCGTTGGGAACGACTCGGAGGTAAATATACCTCGGAGGGTTGGGAATGCTGAAGAGAAAGCAAGAGAGGGAGAGAAAAAACAACCTTAGTCTGAATTCGCTGCACATGTATCGAAGTGCTGATCACTAGGATGAACGCTTACAGTTTGCGGTATAAATGTGATGTCATGATGGTGACCTTTTGCATGGCCTGTATGAGCCTGGTGGAATTATACGTTTAGTGAGTGCACTGTTGAGCAATCAGGCGAACCACAAACCGTGAATGGAGTGGATCCTCTTCATAGTAGTGCTTCTGCCCCTATCCCTCGTTCTGGCGTTCTGTTCCCTAGCACAAGCAAGTCACCCCGAACATTTCAGCAATTGTCATTTTCTCCCATCAACCCTAAAATACTTCAATCTTGATTTCTTAAAATTAAGGAAATGATTGGTACATCTGCCGGACTGGCAGATGTACAGCATTTAATTTACCACGGCATAACGGTTCCTGAGCTATCCATTCGCAGCGAGAAGCTCATTCGTCCGTCCCTCCGCCCTCCCGTTTGTCGTCATTTCAAAACTCAATTCTCGTGTACAAACACTCCACCTCTCCAATTTACTGTGAACGTTTTTCACATACAGTATTCTTAGTACCCATAAGTTCCTCGTATAGAAGTTTTAACGCGATAGCTCGTTTCGCAGAAATTCCGGCGTCGGCGTCGGTGTCGCTGTCGGCGTCGCCGTCGGCGTCGTTGGTTGTGAGCGAAAAATCATCATCTTGTCCGTGACCGAAAAATCGAGAAAGATGCAAATAAAATAAAAAAATTTTCGGGTCCGAGTGAGGATTGAACCCGGGTCGTCTGTGTGGCAAGCAGGTGTTCTACCACACAGCCATGCCTCTGCTTGGATATACTGTGAAAATAACTTCCTCTGCTTGGAAATGCAGTGAAAATAACTTCCATGCTTCGCAAACGCAAGCGTCCTTTATATAGGCGTCGCAATATCACATGTAATATCCCAGGAATATTGCGTGGTACAAGCGTAAATTGCCATCGGGCGTCAGAATATGTGACTATCATAACGATTCCATAGTTTAAAGCCAGCCACCCATTACAAACGGCACACACCTTACTGCGCGTATTCCCTTAACACCACGTAGTGGGTGCATAGCAAGTTCGAAAACATTTCCCACATTTGCCGCGCATAATTTCTCCTGCTTTAAACCATACTACCCATTACAAAGTATGCACTAAGTGATTGAAGTACGCAGTAGGGACGGGATATCACTATCGCGTTCAACTCTTAGAGGCGAAGCTTAAGGGTCCCCCCAATTTTTTACCCCCCCTTCTTCAGTTTCTTATTTGAAACCAAGCAATACGCTCATATCGCGTAGTGCTCATGTGCGAAGTGTTGTACGAGGCTTCGAACATTCATCGAACGTTGGACGTAATGTTGCAATTGTAACATTTCCCTGCTATGATGCTCGCCGCTTGGCTCAATTATAAGTGACCGCAAAATATGACGCTTGACCCGTTCCTTTCGGAGTACAGCCTCACCTCACTATGAGGCTTCCCAACATCGTTTTACACAACAACGAGCCCACCATGTATCCGCAGGATATCGGCACCGAGTTCTTCTCGGAACACGAAGCGAGCACGAGGAGCTCGATCAAGAAGCACACGTACGGCCTCGTCCGGAACTCGCGGTCTCCGTAGCAGAGCCTCGTGTCGCCGAGGTGCTTGCGAATGATCATGTCCAGAGCCACGACCACGCCGGCCAACGTGTACATGCACATATTACAGATGGAGGACTCGCTGTAGAGTTCGCAGAGGACCAGGACGAGGAAAATGTTGACTAGGCCCACGAGAAGGATGACCACGGCCAACAGCGCGAGGAAGTGCGCCGGCCCCAGCGCGGCCTCGAGTACGATACCCTTGAAGAAGAGGAAGAACATTCCGCACGAGAGGTGACTGACGTCGACGTGGTGGAAAGCGGCGAACACCACACGTTCCCACTGGTGTTCCAGCACTATGGTGTCTACGCTGGCGCACCGTTCGGGGTAGTGCTTGTGCAGGAAGTTCCAGTGAGCCTGCGCCTGTAGATAGAGTACCACCAGAGTTGCCCAGGGAACGCGAGCGGCCGTGTTCGGGTCTTCGGCGTAGGCCTCGTTCAGCAATGGCGTAGGCCGAGAGCCTCCTTGACCGGGAGGCCGGTCGGCTGCGAGCGATTCTGGTGCAGGGTCGAACTCGGACCTTCCCGCGGTCGTGACGTCCGCAGTTGATTCGGGTGTCTCGTCGCGCACTGGCCGAGGTGTTTCGCGTCGTGGGCCCAGTGACCGCGGAATGAGCGTGCCTCGCGATTCCACAATCGGGACGGCACCATTGTCGAAATGCGTGGAATTTGCTCGATGACCCGACAGTGCGGCCGTTGCACGATACGTTGCCGCGGTTCTTAACCGCGGTGAAATCGGCTGAGTGAACTGCAGCTGATCCGTGTCTCTGGGCTGCGGCCGCGCCAGTACGGCGTCCCGGGGATCAGCGGGCGAAGCACTGTCGTAGAATGGATCTGAAGACCACGTTCGAGGAAGCGGTGGCGTCCCCCCGGCGCTCGGAACTCGAGCTAGAAGCTCGCCCTGCGCTTTGAGTTCGCGGCTGGCTGGAACTCGAGTGGTGAGTCGTCGACGTAGTTTTCGTCTGGTCTCGCCTCGACGGCGAGATTTGAGGAGGTACGAGCTTGTAACCGACTGTTTCCGACATTGTGCGTCGAGCTATCGGAACGACGAGCGAATGGCGGCTCGGTACTGGGGACGCTGGCGCAGTAACAGTTCCGCCCTCCCGTCTTTTTAGCGGTGTCACGTCTGTCGTCGATACTGGAACGACCTGCGGGTTTACAGAGAATCCACAGTCCTTGAATCGTAGACATTTCTTGGCAGTTACCGCTTCCGTCTCTGAACACACGATAGAGGAAACCTGCGTGCACAGTGACGAGGTATCAACGCAAGTACCTCCTGCTTCACCTCTCGGGGATGAACAGAAATCGTGGTTTTTGTCTTCGGAATCCATCGGTTTGTCCCAGATGTGGGCTTCTTTAAACCTGCAGGGGCTGCCAAGGTTTCCTCGAGCAAGGTCACTAAACGAGAGCGTTGACTTGTTCATGCGGGCCTCGAGAAATTCACGTGAACGCGTTCGTTCCGATGCTGATTCCTTTCGTCCTATGCCACGTGCCCATGTGATGATGATGATGATGATGCTTCTGTGATGATTGGCACCCACTCAGGGCAGTGGCGTAGCCAGGGGGTGGCACACCGGGCACGTGCCCCCCCCCCCCCCCCCCCCGAAATTTGTTTTCGCCATGGCATACATAGCGAAAGATGGCCATTTCAAGGAGGTGCCCCCCCCCTGAAATCAGGGAGGTGCCCCCCCCCCCCGCGAAAAAAATTTCTGGCCACGCCCCTGACTCAGGGGGATCAGCCGAAAAGTAATGTGGGTCATATGGTCTTCGCAATGATTATGATGATGATGCCCTCTCCCTAGCTGGTGGCGCTCAGCCACAAAGAGGGATGGGCCAAGCTGGTGGACTCAGTACCTCGCTTTCCAGTTCTTTAGCCGCATTTGTACCAATGCTTGTTTGTTTGTTTTCGCAGCATTGTTTATTATACATGTGCCATCACTCCAACAGTCGGTTCTCGTCGCATCTGTCGCCGGTAAAGAGAAAAGGTCCTTGTCCGCTTCGTGTTCCTGTGTCATTTTGTCTCGTTTCATCTATGCAGCGCATCGTTTCACTTCACAATGCCATACCAACTAGCCCCAGTGGAAGCACTTCTAAAAAAAAAAAGGTAGTTTCCTGCCCCGACCCAAGCAAAGGTTTTTGACACCACCTTTCCGAAAACATGGGCTTGAGCTTTCTGGAACGGTGTTACTCTCCCTAGGGGCGTCGGCACTAGGTCATTGCAACAGGGACATCTATGAGGCGCTATTTAATTATATAAAAGAGTCAAAGCGACTGCCATGCTAACATCACAAGTATATACTTATTACTTAATTTCAGCAGTAATTTATATCAGGTATTTTTACTCATTTTTTTTCTTTCCCCTTTTAACCTTTTTTTTTAACTTTTATTTATATATATATTTTTTTGTTCTTTACCAATCCATAAAATACCGTAAACAAAACTAATTTTTTCACTTATCTAAAACCACTGTCTCTTTTAGGGTTTTTTTTTTCCTATTTCTCTCTCTCTTTCCGAAGCCCCACTGCCGCACGATTAATGGCCGATCCCCCCGTGGTGGGTTGAGCCATTCCTCTAGGATCCAACCAACCAACCAACCAAGCCGCGGACAGAGCGTGGGAGTAAAATATTTTACCATTGAGCCGTCCAGCGCTCGCAAGCTGGTCTGAAAAAAGATGCCTAGCTCCTGTCACTCGAAGGGCCGTGAAGCTGCAAAGTGTCGCGCGAGTCATGCGCCATGTCAACTGCGCAGCGTGTTAGGCGTTTGAAGCTGCCTACCCGTTACAAGGGCTCCGACACAACTGGTGATCATCATGGGCGTACCTACTGGGGCGCAAAGGAGGCCCCCCCCTACCCCCCCTTCGGACAGTGGTCGCTGTCGGCTACACGCTGGGAAATCAACAACTCAGGCGAAGGTTTACTTCAACACAGCAATCACATCGTTATATATTGAAATTTGTCCTGCGATATTGTTGTGAAAACGTCATCCGTGTCTCACGAGCACTAACTGTAGGCTCTCTGCGGTGCCGGCCGTTTATGCGACGCTTTCGCGCCTTGCGCTCATGCACTGCGAAGCAGTCCACTGCTGAAAACTGGCTCTGTAACGTTAGATCAATATGTAATGCTTTCCTTCAACACAGCTGCTCTGCCTGACCTAAAATTGAGGTTATTGACGACGCAAATACGGGTGGGAACCAGCAAACGTTTTATGGGCCGATCAATCATCGCCGCTGCTCAAGCTGCTGTGAGCCAATCAGTGCGCAGACGTGTTTAGTGTTTTAGTCTGGCCGAAGTGGAAGCGCTAAAAGAAGGTTTCTGCTTGTCTCCGATCAACCTCCTTAGCCTTTCTTATCATGTGGTAACTTGCAGCTATCGCGGCGGCTTGCAACAAGGCGACAAATAAGGCAGTGGACTCGGGCACTTTGGGTAGCCCAGATCTACCGGACCAGGGATGTGGTGAAGGCCCGCGGTTTTCTGGACTAAGGAGACTGAATTAACAGCCGGGCTAGTTGGCCTTGATTCCATTTGAATTGACTTTTACTGAGCAAAATACAACTTGGGCGGCAACGAAGCCCATATGCGCATCCCTGCTTATTTCTCTCTCTCCCTCTTTCTCGGCAAGGACGAGTTCAAAGAGTTGCATGCGCGCGCAAACAGCTCAACATCGTTATACTACGTTGGAAAATATTCATTATGCTCATATGAATCCACCTCGCTAGCTGATACAAGTACCTGCTGCCAATGTGATCGGCTGGCAGCTTCCTTGCATTACGTTCAGAAAGAGACACTGTCCGGCTATTAAAATAAAGTGTTTCAGTATTGTTCAGCATATGGATGTCCTGCTTAGTGTACACTCGTCGTTCTAACACCATGAAATTTCACAGATTCTTGACATCGTGTAACAAGACACGTAAATGCCGAAGAACCAAAGGCCAACAATATGCCATATTGAAAATAGTTTATTCTCTTATTTTTACGTAATAATAATAATAATAATAATAATAATAATAATAATAATAATAATAATAATAATAATAATAATAATAATAATGATAACAATAATAATAATAATATCTGGGATTTTACGTCCCAAAACCACGATATTTTTACGAGAGACGCCGTAGTGGAGGGCACTGGAAATTTGGCCATCTTACACAGCATTTCACCTCCGTCGAAATGCGACCGCGGCGGCCGGGATCGACGCCGAGCACCATAACCGCTTCACCACCACATCAGACTAGTTTTTTACGTATTCCTGCATAAGTGGTCTTTACGCCATAGATCATTTTCGCGTCATTTGTTGCATCCCGTTACGAGCAGATGCTGTGCGCATAGCCCAGAAAGTTTCGACCAATCACAAATAGCTAGCGATCATGGTGGAAGAAGGGATGCCTAGAGGGGGGAGAGGAGTTTTTTTTTTCTTTTTGAGAGGGTTTGCGCATGCGCAGTAAGGGTTTTCAGGAAGCACACCACCACAATCACCACCGGATTGAACTCGGCCTTAAGCTGCTTCGCATTTAAAAGTGCGTAAGTGCGTGAACGTCTGCGTGCATACAACCTTTCAATTTCTCAGTATTATCTTTCTTTATAGTTTTGTCGGTGCCATGACACTTGCTCATAGCCACTGTAATGTTCTGCATACTCCAATGCGTGCAGCGTGTCTCGCGTGAATTCTGATGCCGCTGTATTGTCATTATCGAACTATCTCTCACTTGGTGTTTCGAAGTCCGAAGACTACAAAAATGGGGTTGCTTTGTGCCTCACGGCTTTCACATACCTGCGACTTGAAAGATATCGTATATGTACTTATATAGGATAGCATTGAATAATACGCAAATAAGACCCTAGCAACTATATCGCCCTACCGGCGCCAATGCTAGATGAAATAAAACAAGCATTTACCTAACAGAACATGTATGGGCGTATTATATCTCTCTTATTCCTGCTACATTATTAAAGGGGTTCTTTTAGTAATAATTTGATTGTTAGCACAAGTGCATTCTTTGCTGTCCTCCGTCTGCATAGATAGGCTTTGCCCGTACGTTCAGTTCAATAGGTATTTTGTAAACTGCTGCTAAAAAGCTCTCTGCTTTATTAATTATTTTTAATTTTCTGCGTCATTCCTACTGTTTACACATATATCAACATTCCATTGGAGTTTGCTCTTATGCCTAGGCGATATTAAAGGCAAATGTAAAGTAATCTGGGCGTACCTAGAGTATACAGTAACAAAAATTCTGCTTACGACTTGGTATAGTAGGGCAAATGAGTGCAATATAACATTGGAAAATATGAGCAATAATACCTTAAAGATAAGGGGATTCTAGAAACATAACACCAAGTACTTCATTTTCTTACCAGCGTCCCCACAAGCCGTTTCGTGCTATTTTACCTCGGCACTGAGTTTTCTATTGTCTCCCATGAACATCTAAGTTGAAGATGCATCAAACTCAATTGTCATAGCTTCTAGAGGTGCAGCCTGTATCGTGTTTATGCATGAAGTTTCACGTAGCTAGAACCAAATGTAAAAAAAAGACATTCACTTTAACTGAACGAAAACAACGACATATTGTTTGACGTCATGTGGCACTTGTTGGGCTATTTATATCTTGCGCTTAATTGGTTGATTAATCAAGATCAATTATATAATTTTTTTTATTATTCACTACGGCTGAGGGCACTTTGTCACGTTGTATAGGGCATTCCAAAGCTACCTATCCTTTTTTTTCTGGCAATATATATAATGCGTGGTGATTTTTTTTCTGGCGTTTAAAGAAAGCCCGCGAAATATGACCAGGTGCCAGCTGTGTGTGTTCGTGCGCTACCGTACTGCAGCGTTCTCAAGCGTGCTTCGAGCGACAGAACCAGCGCGTAGACCCCACTGCGAAATGAGTTGCCGCGGCTTCAGGCACCGGCTTCCAAGTGCGTCAGCATTTCTGACGGCTACACATGGCAAGGAAACGCCATCGTTCCTGAGAAGCGGCAAGCTGATGGTCCGCGCTCCGTTTGTTTCGCATGAAGTACGTTGCGCTGCAGTACAGTAGCGCATGAGCGCAGAAACGTGGCTTTATTTCATATTTCGCGGGTCTTCTTTAAAAGCCAGAAAAAAAAAATCATCACGCAGATGTACGAAGCCATAAAAATAGGATCAGTCGTTTTGAAATGTCATCTACGACGTGACAGAACGCATTTGACCCTAAAACGAAGATTAAAAATTTTGCATAATTTACATTAATTTTTGAGCCAATTAAGCGCAAAGTAAAATATACCATAACGAGTGCCGTAAGACTATAAACCATATGTTGTTGGTTTGATTCAGTTAAAGTTAATCAAGATGTTAAATATTTCGTTCTAGTTACGTGAAACACCCTGTACACATGCAGTGATGTTCCGTGCAGGGAATTTTCCCTTTTTCAGGGAATTTTCGACAGTCATTTTGGACGAAAGCGAAAAAGGGAATCTTCGCGATATTGCAGGGAATTTTGAGGGGCGGCGAAGTTTTTTTTATTTTATAACGATCAAAAGACTGTGGACATGAGGATTTCGCATGTCGCAATCGTTTCTGGCGCATGTAGCGCGCCAAACCACAGCCTCTAAGGTTCGTTTTTAAAGATCATAGTCTATCTTGGGATAATTCAACGCAGAAACATTGATGACATTGATTTGACTGACTGCTGGTTCGTGTGGCCAGCGATTCAGCTGCCCGGCGAAAGTTTAAGCCCGTGCTCAAAGCCCACCCATCTTGATCTGGTGAATCTGTTCAAACTTGTGAACGCAGACGCAGAGCGCATTTTCTCGTGGGTGAGCGGCGTCAAAACACGGAAGCGCAATAGGTTAGGCAGTGACACACTGAACGCCACGATGGTGACGCGTTCAAGATTCCACTCAAAAGGGATCTGCTGTAACAGCTTCAAAGTGACGCCCAAACACACCAATCTTCACACACAGCAGAACACTCGAGTGAACTAGAGTGAACTAAAGCAGAAGATGAACAAGCCGCCGAAGATGTCGGTTTTTCGGTTTGCCCAAGAGGGCTGACATGTTCTAGTCATTGTGCTGTGATCCTAGCTTTATATATTTTAAATACCTTGCTTTTTTTTCAGTTCGAGGCATATCAAAGTTCTGCGGTCAATTGAAAGGTTTCCCAGTCAATATATATTCTAGTCACTTCACATTTATTTATTTTTTTCTTTACGGTAGTTTGCAGAACCGTTCCTAATCAAGTCAATAAAATGTTAAATACCACCACAAAAGCTTGTTTTATTTCACAATATTTAGTCACCATTACTGAAAAGTTGACGTGCTTTTTGTACAAAATGTGGTGCATATAGATACCGAGCGTCTGCTAGGCACATTAATGTACGCCATGTCACTCAGTAACAAAAAAAAAAAACAATAATAAACTTTTCTTCTTAGCGCAGTGGCCGTGTGCATGAGCATGTACAGCATTCCTTCCGCATCGCATACCGCTTAAAGCGAGCTCCAAGGTAGCTCCTTCGTAGTATTAAAAGCCGATCTCAGAGGCGATGCTTTGAGTTGGGCAGGAAAGAAGAGAAAGCGATGGGAAGAGCCTGAAAGACGTCGAACACTATATATATATAAGAAAAAAACGGGTACACGTACGAGAAAGCAATACTTTTATGCCTTACGTTTCGGCCGTGGCATGGCCTTCGTCAGAGAATGAAAAAAAAACAAGAAACGCTCATTCTCTGACGAAGGCCGTTCCACGGCCGAAACGTAAGGCATAAAAGTATTGCTTTCTCGTACGTGTACCCGTTTTTTTCTTACACAGACCGAACCCACTGAACTTTCCTGCTGAATATATATATATATATATATATATATATATATATATATATATATATATATATATATATATATATATATATATATACACACACATATATGACCTTTTTTGTGCAGGGAAATATGCGGGGATTTTGGCGATGTATGCGGGGAAAAAATGCCAGAAATAGGGAATTTTCGGGCCTCGGAAAGGGAATTCTTCTGTCCAAGACGGAACATCACTGTACACATGTTCACTGTGATTGTTTGCTACGAAACCGCCTTGCGGTTTCACCGATATATTCGTTTTACGTGCGGCACAAGTTCTCTCTGAGAAGAAGTATTAAAAGATTACACGTTAATGAACATGTTGCTAACTAACGCTTTACGCCAGCAGATAATTAGAATATAAAAGATCACTGCAGTTTTATGTCGTCTGTGTGCGCACGATGCGTCGAAAAAAAAATCGCTACCAGCGTTCTTGCTCCTGTACAGATGACGCGTGACCCGGTATAGTTAAAACGGTGGTACGTTTACGGACAAGGTAAGACTGCACAGCGGAATTTGCACCATCGTGTGAAGGCCTCTTGTGGACGTTCTTGTGAGTAGTTAGCAACTCGCTAGCTGGTCAGCAACTAGAGCACCGACACCCATCAATTGCAAGAGTAGCCTAATGCGCAAAAAAAAACCACTGATGGCGCATCCTATAAACATATGTCATGTAAAGCAGCCAAACCGATCCTAATAAGTTGTTTCGGAATAAAACTAAGAGACTTTCATAAAGAAAGACAGAACATTTGGCATACAAACAGATATTTTATTAAAATTAAACAAAGGTGTTCGTAGTTAAGCTTTAAAGCAGACATTTTGGTACATATGCGTTTCCTGCTTCATTATATCGACCTATACTAACGAATTTGCAAATGTATCGAAGTATCTTAAGATACAACTGTGATGTAACGTATCGGATACAGTTATTCCGGTAGTATCTTGTATCTGTATCTCAAATACTTCATGCCCAAGTATCTGGTATCGTATCACGATACAATTTCAAAGTATCTTTGCCCAGCCCTGGCGTCCGGGAAGATTTTGTGCAGGAATGCCGGGCATGTCCGGGATGTCCAGAAGTGCATGTCCGGGTATGTCCACATGTGCCCGCCTGAAGTCGCCTGTACGTGACTTCTTGTGCTTTATTGAGCGCTTTGGGCGGTAGTGGCATGGTTCTCTTGGCTAACCTATAGCGCTGGATGAGATCGTTGAAAGTGACGAGGGGGTCGCGCTCGCTCTCCCATATCCTGCTGAGGGGGAGTCCGGGCACGCACGGTGGGTTAGGTCTCGTGCGGCCTCGTGTGCCGTCTCGTCGAGGTTGGGTAGCGGCCCCTCAATGGTCCCATGTGTGGCGGGAACCAATTGATGTAGTTCGGGGTGAGGTGTCGAGAACCAAGTATTCTGCCGACGATCGGGGATATCCTCCCGCCTAAATTGCGCTACTTCACCGTATAGGTACAATGATATGCTCCCTGTTCCGAAGGACAGGATTGCCCTCTTCGAGTAGCAGTATAATAGCAGTATACCAAACTTTTATCGTCTTCCGGGAAAGCAAGGCTGATGGCCGCCTGCTCGGCCACCTCAGGACTATCCGTGAGGACTGTGCACGCGTTGATGACCGTGCCATCTTTGTTGACCACCGCGGCTGCTCGTCTGCCAGGATATCTGGCTGCGTCAGTAAACCAGCATGCTTTTCCGGGGGCGGCTGCCTGTCGGAGGAGTGCTTTGGCTCGGGCAAGTCTTCTGTCGTTGTTGTGCTCGGGGTTCATATTCCTGGGCAAGGGGGGCTGCCCTGATCTTTTTCCTCTGCTCGGGTGTTAGCCCGCGGCTATTACACTCGATCTCCCGAGGCGCGACGCCGATTTCTCGTAGGATATCTGCCCGCAGGTGTGCCGGACAGCCTGGTGATCTGTGCCCGTTCCTGTGCTTCCGCCATCTCGATCAGCGTGTTGTACATGCCTAATGCGTCCAGTGCTTCTGTGCTCGTGTGCATGAGTAGACCCATGGCTCTCTTCGCGACCTTACGCAGGAGCGTTTCTAGCTTGTCTCTCTCCACTTTGGTCCAATTGTGCATGGCCGCGATGTACACGAAGTGACTTATCACGAATGCCTGTGCCAGTCTAAGCAGGTTGTCCTCCTTGAGCCCGTGATGCCGGTTGGCCACTCTTCTCAATAGGCGTGTGGCGTTCTCGGCCTTCGTGGTGAGCTTAGCGACTGTGATGGTGTTCGAGCCATTTACCTCTGTTGTCATACCCAGGGTAGCAAACCGGATGCTACACTTCTGGTTGACCTCCCTGCCTTTCTCTCTTTTTATTCTCTCTCTCTCTTTTGATGTGACCGACCACCGGTATCATGTTGCCTTCAACGGTGTACAGGCGGACGCATGGGTCGGCGCCTGTGTCCGATCCCTTCGGTTTGGGCCCACGTACCTTGGATCTATATATTGTCATTCGTTTAGTTGTGCATTAAGAGGCTGCTTAATACCAAAGCTGCGTGCATTCCACTTACTTTTTAAGTATGTAGGCGTGAAAATAAAATATAGTGTTGTCGTGCCTGAGGTCCTCAACGCAGTGAGTAAATGCTCTGCGTTAAAGCCAGTTATTATTTCGATCTTACATATCTTTAACAAACCCTTTACATCCTGATGTGACCGAGGAGCGGGTACAGGCTGACACCGAGGCGCAGGTGAAGGAGAACACTTGCGATGCTTCTTGCACTTCACAGTACAGCAGCTCACAAGAGACGAGAGGGGCCCACACAAGAGCCGACAGGTCCCCCCCGAAGGCCAGAGAGCGCGCTCCTTTTATAGCGGTCCGTACACCGCCCGTCTCCTTAAGCGTTTTCACAGAACGCACACTGCGTGCAGCAGCAACGCCGATGTGCGTCCCCTGCAGCGCACAAGGACACCTCTTGCGTTCCTGCAGGACGCGGACTGCGTTTGGAAGGCACGCCGATGAGTGTTCCTTGCAGGCCGGGTCTTCGCCTTGCCGGTTATAACAATCCCGAGTTATTTTTCAGAAACCTTTTCCAAAATACCAATTTTTTTAAGCCCTAACCGCATGCACGCGATTTTCGAGCGACAGCGACGAGCGGCAGGATTTGCTGTCGCCGAGGCCCATCCGTCGCTGTCGCTTGTCGCGTCGCGCGTTTCTGGAAAACTAGAAAAGATCGCTTGTTGCCCAGAAGCGAGCGTGACGATTTCCGGCAACATGGCGCCGCCCCCGATCCACAATTTGCTCTCGATGCTTCTTACCGTGCGTACTTGAAAGACTGCAAGGTACAGACTACCTTCTTTACAGCCACATCTCACGCGCAGAGTGAGGCAGCGGCCGTATTTTGTCGTTAATATCTAGTTATCGACCGCTTGTTTTGATGTTTCCGTGGTAGCTTGCTGCAATGACGGTAGCTTACTGCAATGTCAAATCGTCATGTAAAGTGCGTCGTAGCCGTCGTACGCTTCTGGGCACCCCGTCGCGGTTAAACGAGATTTCGCGAAAGAAGAAAGTCACGAAACGCGTATATGGCTTCCTTATGCCACACAAGACAGTAATAAATTTGGCATGTTGTCATCGGTCTACTTTTAAACTTCTTTTCGCAATTTATCGGCATGCCCTCGATAGTTTTCAGTCTAGTAACAATGGCACTTTGTCGCCAACGTGTGGTTGCAGCCGTCGCGACGCGACAGCGCGACGGAGCTCATTTGTCGCTGTCGCTTGTCGCTGTCGCTCGAAAATCGCGTGCATGCGGTCAGGGCTTTAGTGCTTGCTTCGATAGGCACAGTAAACAAATGTCCTTAATGCACTCGGCACATATTCATTTGTATAACATTCATAAGCATTTGTTTAACTCTAGAGGAGGCAGTTGACGTAACGACGCAGTGAGTGTACCAAACATACATCTGTAGCCCAACTGCAAGATTTAATTGAGACGAAAATGACCTACACAGAGAATAACACCTAATATATATATATATATATATATATATATATATATATATATATGCGTCGAAAAATGACGGACTAACGTGCGAAAATGTTTATTTCTTCCAACGTTTCGGCAGGAAGGCCTGCCTTGACAAAGGCAGGCCCTCCTGCCGAAACGTTGGAATTTCGCACGTTAGTCCGTCATTTTTCGACGCATACACAGCGCTGGATCTGCTGAAACACTCCGATATATATATATATATATATATATATATATATATATATATATATATATATATATATATATATATGACCACGTGGGAGCGTGCCCGCTCTGTATTGGTCGCCACCTTATGAGGGCACCCCTTACAATGAAGGGAGATTTTAAGCCCTGGCCAAGAAATACCGAGGGTGTAGCTGACTGGGCTAGTTGGTTATGCATACTTAAATTAACAGCGCAAAGAACGGACACCACACAAAGGAAACACACAGGACAAGCGCTGACTTCCAACTGAAAATTTTATTCATACGAGAGCATCTTATAAATGCACGTGACAACAGTTAAGGAACACCAGAGTGGAAAGAAGGGGGGGAGGAAAACTAAAAAAACTAAAAACTATAAAAAAACAAAAAACGTAATGAAAAGATGTAACCGTCACAGCAGCCGGCTGCGCACACCCCCGCATTCTAAATAACTCAGCTCTCTGCCAGATAGAGCAATCGATGGCTTTCTTACGCATCCGTCATTTTCTCGCGTAATTTGGGCGGCCTCACTGATTGCGCGCGCTTGCTCATCCTTATTCTTATCTACCACAGTGGTCCCTTTAAACTGTGGATTGCATCCGCACGTGCTCACGTGCAATGCTAGGAAGCCGTCCTTGCCATTTCGAACGTTGTTGGCGTGCTCTCGTAAGCGCTCGTTCAGGCATCTGCCCGTCTGGCCCACGTAGCACGCCCCGCAAGACAAGGGTATCCTGTAGACAACTCCTTGCACACAGTCAACGAACTGAGTTTATAGTTTTTAGTTTTCCTCCCCCCCCCTTCTTTCCACTCTGGTGTTCCTTAACTGTTGTCACGTGCATTTATAAGATGCTCTCGTATGAATAAAATTTTCAGTTGGAAGTCAGCGCTTGTCCTGTGTGTTTCCTTTGTGTGGTGTCCGTTCTTTGCGCTGTTAATTTAAGTAAAAAATACCGAGGGTAAGCGAATACAAGTACCTTGGAGTATGGGTAAATGAGGGTGATAGATACGTGGAGGTGCGGGAAAAAGCCTCCGCAGCAAAGGGAAAGAGGAATGCTGCAATAACGAATCGCAGAGCGTTGTTGGGATAGAATAAGTACGAGGTACGTGCTTCGAGGTGTGTGGAAAGGTGTAATGGTTCCGGGACTTACTTTTGGGAACTCATTGATGTGTATGAGATCAGAGGTGCAATCAGGAATGGATGTAAATCAAAGGACTTGGGGACACCTCGCGTTGGGCGCTCACGGGAAGACGACGAATGGGGCTGTAAAGGGCGATATGAGATGGACAAGTATTGAGGCGAGGGAAGCTCAGAGCAAAAGAAGGTTCGAAGAGAGGCTAAGGAATATGAAAGAGAGTAGATAGCCAAAGAAGGTGTTCGGTTGTTTGTATAGGAAGAGCGTTGACACACAGTGGAGAAAAAGAACTAGGAGGCTCACTAGTAAATATACGGCTGGTAGTGTTAGCGGTATGACAACAAAGAGCGTTAAGCGAAAAGTCAGAGAGGCGGAGAGGATTTACTGGATGGCAGCGATGGAGATAAAACTCTGAGTAACTACCAAAGGGGCAAAAATGAAATGAGGAGGGAGGCATTTCATGATAATTAAAGGGGAAGCACATTGCCATTTGAAGCGAGATCGGATTGCCTTGGAACGCGCTGTTATAAAGCGAAATTTAGTAAAGATGAAGAACAATGCATATTTTGTGGGCAAGATAAGGAAACGACGGAGCATGTTATGGTTGAATGTGGAAATATACACCCAGATGTACGCTTAGGCATGAGCCTACATGAAGGCTTGGGTTTAGGGACGACAGTGGAATGCTGAACACGCACGCGATAGAAATAAGTAAGAGACGTACGGATAGAGTATTGGCACCTCCTTTTTTATCCAGCGGCCGTGGTATTGGTGTTAGAAAGCTAGAGAGAAGGGGCAAAAATAAATAGCAGGAAAAATCAGGACATTCTGCCGTAGAGGGCAGAGAACTGTGCTATGAATTTGCGTTTTTTTTTCCTGCAGTGAGATTGATTTAATCGAAATAGACAATTAGGGCATTAGGCCAACATAAAAAAAGAGAAAGGCGAAAAAGTTTTTTTTTCTTAATTTATCGAGCCTGGTGGCACACCTGTCACCACCCCGTTATAAAGGGGACGCTCATAGCATAGTGTGCATTGACGTCACCGTGGCCGCCATTTTTGGGTACCAGCTGGTATGGAGACGCCACGTGAACTCTCACTCGAACGCGCGGCGCAAGAAGCTGTGACATCAGATTAGTGCCGGCTCCCCTCGCGTTCCCTTGTGTTCACCATTGACGCGGCTGTCGACCAGAAAAAAAAGTCACAGTTTCGCCACAAGGCGAAGCAATGAATGTTTTAGTGTGATGATTAAGTTCGTCACATCGCAAGGCGTGTGACGCGAGGAGGATGGAGACAGTGCGGACACAAAGAGGAAGCTATATTTGACGACACAGACACATTACAAGACTGACAATACCACGGGCCCGTGCACGCGAAAAAACAAACAAACAAAAAACAAACACAGTCTCACGAGTCTGCAGAGTCCGGTGCCTTCCGGGTGCGGCTCGTTGCTTCGCTGCAGGGTGGCCGGTCGCTTGTGTGCACAGGCGAACGTCCCGGTGCCGATGGACCCCAGTCTCAGGCGAAGTCGCCAGCAGTAGGCAGCCACAGCTCGCTGGACGTGGTAACTGGTGGCTCCGGCGTCTCGAGCACGCTCGCTATCTGGGAGATGTCCGACAGCAGGCTCTCCCGGAACTCGCGCCAGGTCACACCATCGTCCGAGGACTTCAACGGCTCGAAAAGAGCAGCCCGGCGTTCGGAACCTCGCGCGTAGTTGCGGGTCCGCCCTAGGCTCTCTCGCCACGTCTTGCCGGCGTTCCAACTGCTCTCCTCTGCCGCACGAGCCCCTTCTTTTTTCTCTTTTTCTTCTGCGCGAGCTTCCTAACTGCTTCTGCACGGCACCACACCCAGGTCTTCAAGGCGGTTCTTCGCTTCCTTGAGGACACTGGACTGGACAACCGGCTATAATAGCCACCGGCCGCGTCCTCGGTCATGGACGCCATTTCTCTCTTTTTCTTTTTTTTTCCTCTCTTCTCCTCTCTTTCCCACATCTTTAATGCCCTCTCCCCCCTTCCCCTACAGGCGCTGAGCCGTGCTCCCAACTAGGGCTGCAGAAATTGCGTCTTTTCCTTTCCCCACTCTCTCCTCCTCCTCCTTTCATCCTCTCCTAGGGGATGCCGCGCTGTCGTCTGCTACGCCCGCATTTGTTCAGGTACTTCACCACATTCACCCCCCACTTAAGAAAGTTCTTCCGTTAGAAGAACTTGAGGGCATTAAGGACGTGGTGGTACGCTGACGGAAAAACACCCACACAAGCACCATTGCACACCAAAGCAGTTCCGAGCCCCGCACACTCGGCACATGGAACAGTTATGACTAAAGACCGGATTATAGGCAAATGCCTATTTTTTTCCTTGAGTTCCTATCGTGCCACATTGATATATGAGCACGAATTAGAGCTTAAGAGGGGCTTTTATAGTGTTTTTATAGTGCCTATAAATGCCTATTTTTGGCGATCGTGCCTAAACGCCTATAGGTGCCTATAAATGCCTATTTTCTAAATGGGTGCCTATATGAACACTATTTAACCCCAAATTTCACCTTCGAGTGCAGTTTGAGACCGTTATTCATGTTACCAGGCAACATTGACCTTTAGGAATACTAGGGGGTTCAAACTAGCCTTCTATTTCAACCAATTTCCGGAAAACAACCGCTGGCAGCCGTAAAATGGGACGCGCCGGCCATCTTAAGCCAACACGCTGAGGTGTTGCGAGTGGCTAAAGGAGGAGAGGTTCGTGAGAGGAAAAGACGCTGTTTCTGCGACCCTAAATGGGAGCAAGTCAACGTCTACTATAGAATGGGGAGAGGGAAATAAACATGGGAAGAGAAGATGAGAAGGGAGAGTGGCGTCCGTGGTCAAGGACGCGGCGGTTGACTTCTAGAGCCATTTGTCCATTCCAGTGTCCTCAAGGAAGTGAACCACCTTGAAGACATGGGTGTGACAGTGAGCAAGAAATAGGAGGTCCTTCTGTGCAGCCGCGGGAAGGTGACGGACGAAAGGGGAAAGGAGACTGTAGATCAAAAGTACGAAAAATGTGATGTGCACGCGGGTTTGGTTTTGTTTGTTGATGCGTGCCCAATGGAGAGCGTTGGACCCCAATAATTTTTTAAGTTGGCTCATTACGAGCCGCGAAACCATTATGCGAGAAGGCGTCATGCGCACGCAAATTCACGTGCGCATGACGTGCCTGAGCCAGCTCGTGCACGCGAGCGGTGTTGTGTCATTTCGGCGTTCTCTATAGTGTGCTGCCTATTTCTTTGGGATGGATGTCTCAGTGCGCGCACGTTTGGAGAGGCTGGCACGAATCACGTATCCTTACCGCGACACACCGCGTCGCACTGCTGGAACTGTTGTTAGGGAAAATGCACCAAAATCGCGCCAAGTGTTGTTCTGGTGCCGGCGCGACGCGGGAACGGCGAAAACACGACCGCATACGAAATGGAGGCAGATTAGTCTCACATCTCGCTGCGATTCGAAGAAATAAAAAATAAAAATGCAAACACATTCCGCTTGTGTGTTATTATTTCTCTCAACTTTCATTCATCTATTTAAGCAACGTATTATAGAAATTATTCAAGTCGCCTCGAATAATTCTCGCAGTGTCACGTGCTACTGCGAGCGATGTCAGAGCACCAATGTCTACGTAGAAGAGCGATGTTAGAGCTCAGATAACTACGCAGGAGCATTCCTTGTTGTACGTCCAACCCCTCCATCTTCGGTCGCGCTCCTGCGAGTAGGGCAAGCGGTGTTCATTTTGAAATTTCACATTTTTCCGCGGCGCGTAACGTTGCAAATATTGGCAGACGTGATCATGAGCGCCCAGTTCATGCAAAAGACTTGCGAGTTCAAAATGCTCAGACCTGGTGGGGGGGGACCTTTAAAGGTGTTCGTCGACAGAGTAGCAACTGACCCTACGTGATTCATCATCATCATCATCATCATCATCATCATAATCAGCCTGTCTACGCCCACTGCAGGGCAAAGGCCTCTCCCATGTTTCGCCAACCAACCCGGTCCTGTGCTTTCTGCTGTCACGTTATACCTGCAAACTTCTTAATCGTGATTATAACCGGCCAATACGAAGCCTTCTGGTTTTTTAGTGGTCTAACTACCTGTTTCTGTGCATGCCGAAAATAAAGAGATCCACGACTGGTCGATTCCACGGTGGACACTTTACTCACCATGATAGAGAATAAAAGGAGAGACTGTGTTCAACGAACCATGCGGCAAAAAGGACAATTGCGTGGCTATGTTCAACTGTTGGCGCCTTTGTGTCATCGTGAATAATAACATTTCTTGCTTTTCTGTCGTAAATGCAGGTCGCGTACGTCTTTGCTTGAAATATTTTGAATTTATGTAAAAATTTATTGTGCCTATATTTACGATTTTGGAAGCCTAAAACTGTGTTTTGCCTGCCTATTTTTGGCGCCTAAAACGCGCTTTTTAAAGGCCTAAAAATCCGGCCTCTAGTTATGACAGTTCCGAGCACCGCACACTCGGCACGTATGAAAATAGTTGCAAAAGTACACAGCATGAGAGAAGGGAAAATATACACAAAATTCCAACAGTGTCAACATACTTTTATGGTATCCCACGATACAGATACAACAATTTAAAGCACATTCTTGTGAAACACACTGTTTTCTTTGACGCATCGCTCATGGACATCGCAAGCGGCTCACTTCGTCTGCGCCCACGTTCTATTACAGTGTACATATGTAGCCTAGAATTCGTGTTGTATCAGACGCCGCCATGATCGTACGTCTTTTTTTCGGCTGTAGAAGGTCCGCGTCCCATAAACGGGCGTATGTTTCCACCTGCGGTAGATGGACTCCGCTGATTCATTGATATCTTGTCGAAGACCTGTTACTTGTAAGCGACTGTCAGGATAGATAGATTTCGATCTATTTACGTCTCCAGCCGATTCCTCGCGTAGGAACGGAACCAATGCTGGCTTGTCTGCAGTCTGAGGCATGCGAGCTAACGGTCCCATATTAGTTCTGACGGCTCTTTTAAGTGAAATAGATTGTACTGGTAGTCGCTTGGGCTTTCGTGTTGCCTGTCGGTTTGCCGCTGCAACTTTTGTCTTTGCAATTGTTTTGCAGGCAGCCGACGTTAAGGCATCTCCGGACAAGGATTCATTGGTATAACCGCTGTAATTTTCCGCACTGGTCGACTCATTTAAGGCACGAAGATGTCTGTTACACTCATTGTCAGGAATGGAGACATCACAAACGCCTTGGACATTGCCTAGGACAACATCATACAAGGGGTTGTCCATACAGATGGCTCGGGTTTTGCCTGAGAAGAAGGGTGAAATTATCTCCACATCTGCTACAGGTAGCTTCAGCACCCTTTTGTCTAAAAGACAGACCGAGGAAATGTTGCCTGTCAGCTTGCTATCCGCCACGAGAGACCTCTTGACAATGATTGAGTCGCATCCCGTATCTCGCAGTACAGTAGCGGGCTTTCCTTCAAGTATGCCTGCAGATGTAGGCACACGTTTTGCATATAGCTTGGGCATTTGTGTTCTCCCCCGTTCCAAAGTTCCGGAAGCGCAGTGGAAGGCTCGCGAGTCTGGTTTAGTGGCTTGCGGCTCATGTACTTGCTGTAAGGAACACGAGGCTTGCTCGACAGTGCAGGCCTTTCGCGGGCAGTCACCTGTTTGATGCCCAGTGCCGTGGCACTTTCCACAAAAAGGTAGCTTTGTGATTGGACCCTTTGTGTTGGTCCCGCAATCGGCAGCTCTATGACCCTTTTTACCACAAAGAAAACACTGCGGTCTTTCCTTTTCTTCTTGCCGCTCAGACGTTCGAGTTTGACCTGGTGGTTTGCTCAAGTTTTCACTTTTCCCTTTTCCAAGGTTAATCAACCCCTGTGCCTCCAGGTAATGATCCGTAGCTTCCGCTAATTTGTCAACACCTTGACAATTCCTTTCTTTAAGAAAGACTGCCAGTTTCTCATGGCATTGCGCGAGAAACTGTTCCGAGACGATCTTGTCTCGCAGAGCATCGTAGGTCCGGTCTGTCTTGGCCATTTCCTGCCAGTGGTCAAAATAACCCAATAGACGTCCGGCAAACTGCGTGCCCGTTTCTGAATTATCGGGTTTCGCCGATCGAAACTTTGTACGATAGCCTTCCTCCGTGTACCTAAAGCGTTGTAGTAGCGTTTTCTTTTAACGTTATGTAGTCCATGGCATGCTCAGGTGCCATCCTACCTACAACACTTAAGGCTTCCCCAGTCAAGCAAAGGCTTAGCGATAGGGCCCATTTGTCCTGTGGCCAATCTTGGCTCGTAGCGACGCGCTCAAATCGCTGTATATATGCGTCCAGCTCATCGCGTCCTTCGTTAAATGCTGGGATGAGTTTATGCGGACTTTGGTAACTCTGCGTGGTGCCTACGGGCACACCTTCGGTCAGCTGCCCAGTAGTCGAGCTACCAGCTGTCGCATCCAACTCACGCAACCTTAACTTTAGCTCGAGAACTTCCTCCTCTGCTTTTAATCTAGCGATGGCCTCCGCCTCGGCTTCTTTTGCTGCATTGCGTTCAGCCAGACGAGCTTCACGTGTCTCTTTTTCACGTGCTCGTTCCTGGTCAATCCATTCTTTAAGTGCTGAGCCACTCAAACCTAGCTCTTTTCCAATCGCCGTCAGCGTATCTGCCTCCATCATCGACCGTCACACACACATACGCAATGTGATGCTCTTGTTAGATGGAATAAGAGCAGTCCTGTCTCGCGGACGCCAGATATGTGATGATTAAGTTCGTCACATCGCAAGGCGTGTGACGCGAGGAGGATGGAGACAGTGCGGACACAAAGAGGAAGCTATATTTGACGACACAGACACATTACAAGACTGACAATACCACGGGCCCGTGCACGCGAAAAAACAAACAAACAAAAAACAAACACAGTCTCACGAGTCTGCAGAGTCCGGTGCCTTGCGGGGTGCGGCTCGTTGCTTCGCTGCAGGGTGGCCAGTCGCTTGTGTGCACAGGCGAACGTCCCGGTGCCGATGGACCCCAGTATCAGGCGAAGTCGCCAGCAGTAGGCAGCCACAGCTCGCTGGACGTGGTAACTGGTGGCTCCGGCGTCTCGTGCACGCTCGCTATCTGGGAGATGTCCGACAGCAGGCTCTCCCGGAACTCGCGCCAGGTCACACCATCGTCCGAGGACTTCAACGGCTCGAAAAGAGCAGCCCGGCGTTCGGAACCTCGCGCGTAGTTGCGGGTCCGCCCTAGGTTCTCTCGCCACGTCTTGCCGGCGTTCCAACTGCTCTCCTCTGCCGCACGAGCCCCTTCTTTTTTCTCTTTTTCTTCTGCGCGAGCTTCCTAACTGCTTCATTTTCATCCTCTTCTAGGGGATGCCGCGCTGTCGTCTGCTACGCCCGCATTTGTTCAGGTACTTCACCACAGATAGCAACAAATTGGAATGTCAAGCGACGAATGGCAAGCAGGTCGAAACGTGCAGCGCGCTGCTCACGCACACATGACGCACGAAAACAACACGCACAGGACGAGAGCGAACTAAAAACATTCACAGCTCGACTCTTAACGCGCTGCTCAAACAAAAACGACGCACGAAACGTATTCACAGGTACAGAAGAGCGCGAACTAACAAGTGTCACAGTCGTTACTTCGCTGTGTTTGAAAAGCGTGCTCTTTTCGCAAACGGGGGGACTGCAGCGAGCGATGTGACCTTCGCGCGCCCGGTAACGACAACGCTATCGTTCCAGCGAAAGCCCCATTCTCCGCCACCGCGAGATAAACGTGCGCGCGCACGGGCATCTACCCCCCCCCCCCTGCCTTCGGGCAAAGTGCGCGCCGGAGAGCTAGGAGCGGCTGAGAGCGCGCGTCGCGACGAACGGGGCGCCCAGCTAAGCCCCGCCGAGCGCGGCCTTTGCGCCACCTCGCTGGTAATGCTGAAAACACGTTGAAAACTCGCTGTATATAAATAGCTCGCCGTTTGAACGTAGAAGGGCGAGCGCTTTCGTGGCTCAGCGGTTAGCGCGGCGCGCTGCAGAGCGAGAGGTCCCTGGTTCGATGCCGCGCGTCAGAAACATTTCTCTGAATTATCTTTCTTTGTGGCTTTTATAAATATATAGATACATATACATATACGGGACATGACGGCGATGCCAACGCCGACGGCGAAAACCAGCCGAGAGTGTCCATGTAATTGCTATCGCAATTGTGATGTATAATACTGTGAAGTAGGTGATGTATGTATAACGTAAGTTGTAGAACGAAATATCGTGTTGTAAAGTTTTTTCTTTCTTTATCGCTTGTGCATTGCAGCTTTGTTTGACGTGATGGTCATTACGTCAGATTTTCTTTTTTCACTACTTATGTATAATGACACATTGTGAATTCTAGATTGCATGTATAATCTGTGCTTTGCCAGTTCATGTCAACAATGATTGATTTGTGTCAGATTTGTACCCCACCCCTGTAACGGCCCAATCGGCCAACAGTACCTGGAAATAAAAATAAAAAAAACGGGGGAGCACAAAAGATCGCGGGGACGGAACGACTGTGTCTTCCCCTGCACTGACACACTTTAATGAGATAACAAGTCACGGTGGCCGCCATGTCTGGGCACCCATCGCCGAGAACCTGTCTGTGACGTCACATGAACACGTCGTCTGTTTCTGCGCTGCACGCGGACGCTATGGCGGGGGTACCTGGCAGAGCCGCTCAGTCATATTTACAAAACATTTCTTTAAGCCGTCACATTATAATACTTGTGACTAATTGTAATTAAGTTCGAAAATACAACACATGTAACAGCGCGCGAAACTAGAAGGGACAATAGAGACAGAGTGTAAAGAGCGCTGACTTCCAACTGTTTATTATGCCGCCGATACCAGGTATAAATACATACGAAATGCCAGCGGATGAGGGAAAGAAACAAAACCACAGACATAGGCGTATCTCCCGGGGGGGGCAAGGGGGGGCTCTAGCCCCCCCCCACTGAGCAAAGTTAGGGGGGCGGAGCCCCCCCCACTTTCGACATTGGTCACTTTTGGCTGCACATTGGGAAACCATCAATTGAGGAGCACTTATATATAAAACGAAATTTATCTCTCGCTTCTGCTGTAGATTGTCTTCTGCGTATCACGATTACACACTGTAGGTTCTCTGCGGGGCGGACCGCCTATGCGACGTTTGCGCGCTGTGTGCTGCAGCATTGTAGAAAGGGCTATTGCTGACTAGGGGCTCTACAACGTTAGAGCATTCTGTCTTGAATTCATTCTACTCTGCCTGGCCTGAAATTTACATAATCGTCGGCGAAATACGGGCAGGAACCAGTAAACGTTTTAAGGACCGACCAAACGCTGTTCTTGTTTCAGGAAATTAATTTTCTTTGATCGGAAAGGAATAGCATTACCGCTGCACTATATCCAATTTTCTATCAGTCAATGAGCGTGCAGAAGTGTTGAGTGTTTTAGGTTGGGCCGCATCGGGGGGAGCTAAGAAGAATGTTTCCGCTTTAGTTTCCGATTAAACTTTTCGCAATTGCTTATCATATGGTAGCTTGCAGCGATAGCGCCGGCTTGGAACGAGGCGAAGAATAAGGCAGTGGATCTTGAGTACACCGGGAAGCCCTAGTTTCATGCTTCTTCCGCAACTCGATCTACCGGACCAAGGAAATGGTCAAGGCCCACGGTTTTCTGGACTACGAAGACTGAATTGACAGCTGGGCTAGTTGGTCTTGTCATCTCGAATTGATTTGTACACGGCAAAATACAAATCAGGCGGCAAAGAAGCACACACGCGCAGCTCTGTTTATTTCTCTTCCTGCCCCCCCCTCTCTTTATGCAAGGATGAGTTCACAGAGTTGAATACGTGCTCAAATAGCTCAGCATCGTTATACTACAACTAAAAATATTTATTATACTCATATGAATCGGTCTCGCCAGCTGAGCTGTTATAAGTAGCCATTGCCAATCTGATCGGCGGGCAGCCTTCTTGAACTGCATTCAGAATGAGTCATTCAGAATGAGACTCCAAGTGTTAGGTATTGTTCAGCCTAGTAGAGCGCTGTTTAGTGTGCACACGTCATTTTAGCACCTCCAGGTTTCACAGTATCGAGCACGCAGTTTTATTACACACCGAATTTACAAGTAGCGAAGAACCGATGGTTAAAAACGTGTCACATTGAAAATAGTTTATTCTCTTATTTTTTATGTAGCCTTGCATGAGTGCATGGTCATTACGCGATGGATCATATTGGGGTCATTTGATGCATCGCGTTACGAGCAGGTGCTGTGTACATGACCGGGAAATTTTCGATCAATAATAAACAGCTAACGACTAATGCGCATGGAAACAATGCGGGGTAGTTTAACGTTATAATTACCCCCCATTTTTTCAAAGAATATTTGTTCGCACATCGTTTGCAGAGGCGTGCAATGTTGCAAATGCAAATACGATGAGGATAAAAAATGTACTACGCCCCTGATACTACAAATTCTTACTAAAAAAGAAAACTTGTGGTCGCGAAGTTAAAAAAAATTACACCATCTCCCGCTAAAGGGAACCATGTGTAGATGTGAAGCAGCGGGCGCTAACCCTTACACTGGCGGCGGCGTTGACGCTGGCGCTCATCGCAGCGTTGCGCAGGAGAGAAAACTGGGGAGGCGCAAAGCAGGCAATGATGGAGCAGTGTTTCCTACCGGAACATGCCAATCGCTGCTAATGGGCAATGAGAGACAGAAGACTCCGACTGGACACAGAGACCCGCACTCCGCTTTTAGTTAACGCGCACGCTGCGAATTTTTATTGTTCAACGACGCACAGGAGAAATCTCCCACCGGCACCACCTTGGAGGTCAAGATCCATTGCCATATATACGGGATGGCCAGTGAATGGTTGTGCAGCGCGAGCAGACGGTTTTTTCAACCAAGAAACTCGCTAGCAGA
Source organism: Rhipicephalus appendiculatus (assembly GCA_030522465.1). Classification (NCBI taxonomy): domain Eukaryota; kingdom Metazoa; phylum Arthropoda; class Arachnida; order Ixodida; family Ixodidae; genus Rhipicephalus; species Rhipicephalus appendiculatus. Next base: position 19,266 of record JALIZH010012139.1, on the reverse strand, counting down.
CGCTGCCTGCGTAGGCGTCGCGAGGCGAGAGAGGGGGGGAGCGTAGGAGAGGAGAGAGAGGGGGTGACACGCATGCGCAGTGGGAGTGTGAACGCCGTGGGCAGGGATGCGTAGAGGAGAGAGGGGGGGGGGAGTGTAGGAGAGGAGAGAGAGAGGGGACGCGCATGCGCAAGGGGGAGTTAGACGCCGCGGGCAGGGATGGAGAGAGGGGGGGAGTGTAAGAGGGGAGAGAGGAAGGGAGGCGCATGCGCAGTGAGGGTGTGGTTGCCGCGGGGAGGGATGCCTAGAGGAGAGAGAGGGGGAGAGGAGGTCTTCTATTTTTATTTTTTTTAACTGTTTGCGCATGCGCAGTAAGGGTGGGCACGCGGCACACCACCACCACCACCACCACCGGATTAAGCTTCGCATAAGATGCTTCACATCTAATAATTGTAATCTCGTAATAGCAATAATAACAATGCGCTAAAACATTATTACTAGGAGCAAACTAGACAAAATATAACATACGGAAACCTGAATATGTGCGAGAAAGTGTAGTACTAATTATGGAAAAGAGAAAGTGCAGCCACAGTTACCTACATTTAAAAAACGAGAACATTCGTGAGCAGCTCCTAGAAGTTAACGAAATTTTATTAAATGAAACTAATCTATACGAATGAGGACGCCGCCATCGACATATCGTATTCATTCATGAACTTGTGTGGGTAATGCATAAAAAGTGTTGCTTTTAATACTGATACATGCATAACACATGTATCCATGGTTGTCCCAGTATATGATTCGTAAAACTGACTGTGTTTTTTTTTGTGTGTAATCTTATTAAACGCTGCTAACCACACATCCCTTCTCTGTTTACGAAAAATCCCATCAAATTGAATACAAATTATGTTCTGTCGTCTCTCTCTCTATATATATAAATATAAATATATATATATATATATATATATATATATATATATATATATATATATATATATATATGGCTTGGCCCCCCCACTCGCGAACGAGTTGGTACGCCACTGAGCAAGGCTCTGCTCGCGCATAGGGACACGCCAGGGAAAGAAGGTTTCACCCCAGCAGAACTCCTCATGGGAAGACGCCTAAGAACTGATGTGCCCGTGGCACCACACGTGCTGAAACCAAGTTGGAGCACCGCAGAATTTAGGAAACGAAACGAAGCCTACAAGGTCAAGCAGGGCCAACAATACAACCGGAGGCATAGGACCTCGACAAGAGATCCAATTCAACCGCAGACAGCTGTTCGCATTTTGTCCGGTCCTCCAATAACAGGGACTGTCATTGGGCCAGCTCACACGCCTCGTTCCTACGTAGTGAGCACAGCCGGAGGCCTCACAAGACGAACCAGCAAACATCTGCAGCCGCTACAACCCGTGGCGACAACAAGAAGCGGACGAGCCGTGAGGGCTCCAAGTCGACTTGACCTGTGAGGAGCAGGAGGGCGACTTCAAAGAAGGGGAGGTGTCGTGTGTACAACCAGATGGCAGCACACGGGACTGGACGCGAGGACTGGGGCCGACCTGGCAACAGTGTGCACGGGGGGTCTCCCGGCAGAATAGCCTAAAATGACTGTGTTCCTGCTGTAGCTAACATGTAGCCGCGCGAGCCTGCGCGCACGTTCTAACTGAGTACCCATTAAATAGTTGTTACCCAAGACAGTGTCTTCCGTTCGCGACCACGACAACCATGTAGCTCCAGCTAGTCTGGCCAGACATTCATCGACGGTCGGCATTACGACTCGTTCACGCAGAATGTACTTGTTTAACCCTCCGAAGTCCACGCAGATTCGAAGCTCGCCTCCTTTCTTTTTCGCGACTATAGGCGCGCACCACTCTGTGGCCTCGTCGACCTTTCTGATGACGCCAAGGTTCTCCATTCTCTCCAACTCACGCTTGACGCATGGCAGCATGGGCAAAGGTACACGTCGCGGATACGTAATAGCGCTCGGCTTTGCATCGGGGAGTAACGTTATCCTGTATTCCGTCTTGAGAAGGCCCAGGCCTGCAGTCAAGTCGGGGTAGTGGCAGAGAATGTTGGCTGGATCACTGAGCTTGCCTGTTGACGCTGTGACTTCTAGGAGGCTTGGAAGGATGTCTAACGATTTGATTGCAGGACGTCCAAGAAGTGCATCGTGTAACTTGTCGATCACATAAACTTCTTCTTGGCACACGCGGCCATTCCAGCGCAGAGTTGCTCTAAACAGTCCTACTGTCCGGATTTTGGTCCGGCCAGGTCCCAGCAGCTGTTTCTTGGCTTGCTCCAAGTTGCCCATGACTCACTCATTTACGCTATGGGCCGCGAAGCTGAAGATGTCCTGGCGTCGCTCAAGCTTTCTGACGCTGAGAAACTCAACTACGTCGCAGTAACACGAGCGTTCGCGAAACATTTCGTGCCGCGGACGAACGTGATATACGAGCGGGCGAAGTTTAACAGCCGGAAGCAAGAAGCGCATGAGTCAGTCGACGCGTTCGTAACCGAACTCTACCGACTAGCCGAAACCTGCGAGTACGGAGATCTGAAAGAAGAATTGATCCGGGATAGGCTCGTGGTCGGTCTCGCAGACACGCAACTAAGCGAGAAGCTGCAACTCAACGCCGAGCTGACTCTAGAAGCCGCCGTCACCGCTGCACGCAACTCGGAAACAATCAAGCAGCAACAAAAGGACCTACGGCCGCAGCAACAGACGCCTGCAGCTATAGACGCAATGCGAGGATTTTCGAAGAGCAAAGGAAAGCCAAATCAGCGCTTACAAAAAACACAACGCGACCACGACAAATCTATTCTTTATGCAGACGATATTACCCTTTGGTGCACTCACGGGTCACCGGGAGAGGTCGAACTCACACTACAGTCCGGCCTGAACCTCATTTCGGAATTCCTTTCCCGCTCCGGTCTGCAAGCAGCTCCAGAGAAATCTGAGCTTTTGCTCCTCTCCACTACTAAATACCAACGGTCTGTTAACCCACTCATTTCTCTCACTCTCGCGGGGACTCCCATCCCCCGAACGTCATCTTGCCGAGTTTTAGGCTTTCCCCTCCAAGAGCACTTTTTTACCCGAGCAACACAGTCCACGATCACTACATGCCACCAAGTAACTCACTTAGTCCGACGAGTAGTCAGGCGGCGCGGTGGCCTCGATGAATGCAAAGCCAATCAACTTGTTACAGCCTTTGCTCTGAATAAAATCCTTTATTGCCTGCCATACTGCACACTTACGCAAGCACAAATGCATCGCATTCAATCGGCTTTAAACACACTCTACAAAGCTGCTCTACATCTCCCTATACACACATCCACAGTCAAACTGTACGCGACAGGCCTATTTCTTCCTCTAGCAGAGTTATTGCGCCTCCACAGAGATCGACAACTGGGCCGCTTATCCAGCCCTGCGCAGGGCCATGCGTCGTGCTGACATCCGGCCCATTGACTTTCCTCTATACACCCCTCAACAGCCCCTTCCCAGCAATCTCCGCTGTGCCCCTATACCCTCTAATATGACTCCGCATCTTCATGAAGGACGACGACGTGCCCGCGCTCACTTCCATGACCCCTACCCTCCGGACACTGTCACATGCTACGTTGACGCGGCATATCTACAAAGCCACGGCTCCACTGCCTATGTTATAACGCCTAACCCTCTTCACACTCCAATCACATCCACTGCTGGCCCTTTCTCCTTTCCCACCTCCCCCCTTATCTCTTGAATTGGCCGCGATCGTTCATGCGACGCAAGAACTATGCCTTCTTCCTGCCTCTCCTCGGTACCGCATTTGTTCGGATTCCATGGCGGCAATCCGTGCTCTTCGAGACAACCGACTCTCCGAGGATCTTCATAATGACCTTTCCGACGCTCTTTCCCTTCTCTCCCCTGCTTTGGTCACTGTGGTGTGGGTGCCAGGTCACGCGGGGATTACCGGTAATCAGCTCGCTCATGAGCTTGCCCGGTGGTCCCTTGGCCGTACCCGCCCATAGCGGACGAGGCACAGTTCTACAAGAAAACTCTGCAGCAGCACCATAGGCGTGCGCAGGGTTACCGTTCAGGGGGGGGGGGGGGGAGGGCGAAGGTTCGTCGCAGCGCCCCCCCCTCCCTATTAAGTCAATGTATAGGGCAGACTTTGCACCCCCCCCCCCCCCCTCTTAGGTTCTTAGGTGACTAGGGGGGCGGCCGCCCCCTCTGCCCCCCCTCGTGCGCACGCCTATGAGCAGCACTACAAAAACCTCCGGCATTCATTGCAGACTCTACCGCCACCACACCCTTCCCTCTCCACTGCCCAAACACACACACTAAGAGCCACTCAATTCAATACTCTGATCACTCCAGCACGCCTATTCCTTTATCGCTACCGCTCCGATCCTTCGTGTCCTAATTGCCCATGTACGTACGCAAACGTACGTAGAACACGTCCTCTTCTCATGCCCCGCTGCCCTCGGCGTCGGCGGCCTTCGCCGACCAGCTGGCCATGGTCCTCCTGGCGGAGGAATATCTATAGGTCTTAGTTTGACCTTTAATAAAGTTGTTTCTCTCTCTCTCTATGCGGAAGTGGCGAGCGAGCGCCGCGGCTAATCGAGACGCCGAGCGCAGTCGCGACGTAAAACGGAAACGGTAACGCCGGGCCAACGCCACCGAAGAAGATCGAGCACGCCACGTCAAATGTATGAGGCAATGGCGAGCGAGCGCGTCTAATCAAGGTGTCAAGCGAAGTTGCGACGTGGAACAGATGCGGCAACAGCGGGCCGACTCGATCTGCAGACAGCGAGGACGAGCTACAGCGTGAAGCATGTAAGCTCAAGCGGCAACGGCAGGCAAATGCGGCAGCAGAGCGTTGCAGCACCTTTGCCGTTCCTAGAGCGTTGGTTTGACCACAACGAGCCCCACATGGGAGGCACCCAGCAACAACTCGACAACGACATGACGCGGTGGTCTCCAACTGCTCCCAACGTCGGTAAGTTGGAGTCTGTGTGACTAGCAAGATTCGTTGATAAGGCAATTTGCCCATTCCAAGCACCGTTCGCAGTTACGGTTACCCTCCGATTCCTTCGCATCTGCATCAACGCTGTCGAGGAACCACTGGCGTCTGCTAGTGTCTCTGCCGTTGATTCGCCGCGGGATCGATCGAGATGGCAGCACTGTCGCCACCGTCGCCCTGTTAAGTTAATAGTGTGGATGCGGGGTCGGCGGGGTTCGTGCGGCGCGTGGAAGTGTTCGGCGCTGCGGTTTTCACATCGTGATTGTTTCTTCCGGACCCGCACCAATCTCTCCGTTGTCGATGGTGAGGTATTGTTCGGTTCCACAATGCAATACATACTGCACCGAGCCAGGCGTAAGCTTCCACTTCTATCCCACCGACGCGGAACGTCGTCGAGTGTGGCTCGTTGTGCCTCGCAGCGGCAAGACGCCGTCCAAGTACGCGATGGTGTGCAGCAAGCACTTCGACGACAGTGCGTTCCGGCTTTCGCGGACGAGAAAGGAGGGTGAGTGGTCGGCGACAATAACTTCGTTAATCTGCGCTTTTATGCTTGTTGCTGCTGTGCAGTACGAGCTTGAAGACGATTGCAGTAAACGATCATGCGAGAAAGCTTGGCAGGGATGCCAGTCACGATTATAGCCTGTGCTTTCATTTTCGTGTACAATCCGCAAGTAAATTAATCGAGTCTATAAGCATGGAATTCTGTATCCTTCATGTCCCGTTTGAGGTGTAAATGCAAGTTTTGTCCGCTCTCGGCTGCGAATCTGTTTTAATCCCCGACATAGGCGTGCGCGGGGTTCCCCTTCAGGGGGAGGGGGGCGAAGGTTCGTCGTAGCGCCCCCCTCTCTATTATGTCAATTAATGGGGCTGACATTGCGCCCCCCCCCCCCCCCCCCCCAAGTCGCAGCGCCCCCCCTCCCTATCATGTCAGTGTATGGGTCTGGCGTTGCCCCCCCCACCCTCTCTTAGGTGACCTGCCCCCCCCCCCCCCCTCCCCCTCCCCCTCCCCGTTAATATCGAGTTAATAGCCACTGTTGATCTTTACGTATATATTTTTCTCTCTCTCTCCTTTTAAGGGTTCAAGCGGAAGAGATTAAGGCCTGACGCACTTCCGACACTGAACTTGCCAAAGCGCACACTTGACAAGCATAAGCTGCCTCACAAGCCACCAGGTAAGTGACGCAGCTGGCAGGTTGTATCGTTGCGTGTTGACCTGCCAACAAGTTTAGGTACTCCTGTGAATTGTTGCTCAATAGCTCGCATGCACCATTGAACGTCTTTTTCAATCAAAGTTACCCTAATGTTTTCCATAACCCCTTAATTACCTCTTTGTTTATTTCTTAACAGCAAAAAGAGTCCCTGTTTCAAGGCAATCACAGAGGCCTAAAAACATAGCGAACAATGTTGCAGGTCATTTGGAAATTTTGTTCATATTTCATTGTCTGAATTACAAAACTAATTTTGTCTGCTCTTAGTAAATGTTTAGTCGTAGTCTTTCTGACGTGATATATGCCTAACGGTTGTGATGTGTTGTGCATAACTTTTGCGTATGCTCCTTGCCTTTTTTTATTCATTCACTTACAACTAAGTACTACTTCCTAATGTTTCACTTTTAATAGCGACATTTTACATGCTAATATTACTATATGCATCATTCTTCATTGTATCATTGGTACAACCTTAATTAAATCAAACAGGCAATGAAGCCAAGGGAAGTTATACAGGACAATCATTGTACTACTGTTTTTAATTGTATGGTTGTAACTTGTGTCATTGGTCATTTCTTCAGTTCTGTCACGCATATATATCTATTTCTCGCTTTTCTAATAAATTCAATTGAAAGTTGCACCTCTCCGTGTCTTTTTTGTCCTTCGCCTAAAGAAGTTTTGCGCAAGAAGACATAGTAGACCTATGTGTATGCCACAAAAACGCACTTGCTTTCCTGAGACTTGAGCTCCGCATAGGTGTAGAAGTTAAACATTGTACAAAAGTATGAAGACTGGTCCTCTTGCTTAGATGACATGTCTTGCAGACCTTGTAGCAAAGTACAGATTCAATGCAAGAACGGACCAGTAGGTGCAAAGGGAGAGGATGACCATCATCCGGTTCCAACTCTACTGCCCCAATCATGCACTGGATTATAAGAGGGAGCACGCCCTACTCTATGTCCTGTTCAGGCGACAAGTCGACCTGCTGGATAACAACTGATTTGAGCAACTCAGCGTAGACAATGTTGACCACATCGCACAGAAACAGCAAGAGTACACCCATAGGCTACGACCGAATAGAGGAGCCCACCCACACCACCGTTGATTAGGGAAAAGGGCAAGTAACACCACGGTATGGATGTACTTCATTACATTGGGGCAGTTCAAAACGACAGCCCCTGTGCAGCCATTCGCAAGAGAGACAACATACTGGATTCGGAACAATACTGTGAGATGATGTGCTTGAAAAATGAGGAGCAGCACAAGTTCATTCAAGAAATCATTTGCAGTGTCAGAATGCCTGGCTCCAACCCATTGCTGGTCTTCTTGACCGCACCCACCGGCTGCAGAAAGACTTCTGTGCTCCGTCTAGTGATGGATGTGTACAATGGTTAGTGCCACGACATCTCTGAATGCTCCACTGGTGCCTACAATGCTTACGTCGTCTGCACAAGCACTGTTAGAGCAACCATTGCAGCGGGGCGGTGGCGAAGCCAGGGGGGGGCACTGGGCCCGTGCCCCCCCCCCCCCCCTCCCGAAATTTAGTTTCACCACGGTATACAGAGCACAAAAAGACCATTTGCCTGCCGGGCCCCCCACTTAAGGTCAGAAAGGTGCCCTCCCCCCCCTCATAAAAAATTTCTGCCTACACACCTGCAGCAGGGACAAAATGACAAGAGTACTCAGCATCAGCGATGTCAACATCTTCTGATCAGCCTTCCACAAGGTCAGTTGTGGAATCATTGACGAGGTTAGCGTGCTTTCGGCAGATGTCTTCGGTAGAATCGACAACTTTCAGGCAAGCCTTTCTATAGTTAAGATCAACCTTTCAGTGCATTTGGATATCACGGTCTGCAGAGACTCGGGCAGTTGCCTACAGCCAGAGCAAGTGAAGTTTACAGACACTGCCGAGACGAAAATAAGCTCTTCAGCTCCAAAGTGAAGTGACATCATCTCTTATTGTTACATTGTGGGGTTTGTGTGGTGTTCCGCGGGAAGAACCTCACCGCTCGGCTGCTGGGTACGAACTGCTTTATTTTTCCAAAACGGCGCCTGTTCGTGGAAGGCGCGATCCATGTGCTGCGTCCTTCGTGAAGGGCCAAAAGGTAACCCAATATACCTCTCGCTTAAGCCGCGCGGCAGAGTGATCGGAAGCCGGTGTCTGCGACTCGAGGAGTGGCGGTACGCCTATTCGCCGTGAGTGGCAGTGCGTCGCTTGTAGAACATCTCATCGCTCCCCTCTTAGACGAGAACCAGCGGTGTCGCCCAGTTGGAATGCTGTATCGGTGTGAGGATGCCCTGATGTGGCAGGCGATCAAGTTCATCTTCCATAGGCCCCTGCATGGGCAAGAGGCACAGGACGAGCCTTGCAAAACTTGGGGCTGGCGTCTTCTCCCAATTCCAGGTGAATCAAGGGGCCTGTGTAGTTGTCAATATCCTCTCTGAACCTGTCTGGGTGTCGTGAGATGACTTCCGTGATCTCATCCGCTGGATGTTCCACGTGGTTGATTCCATGGACCTGGATGTGGAGAGGCGCAAGCCATTCTCATCCCAAGAGGTTGCATCCAGCTCCTTTCATCACCAGCAACGGTAGCACACAATCGTCTGCCTTGAACTTCACCCGAATATGTGCTGTTCCCAGTACACGCAGTTCTTGCCCCGACCAAGTGCGCAAGTCAAGTGGCTCCCGTGAAAGTTGGGGGGGCGTTCCTTGGCCACGATTTGTGGTAGGTCTCCTCGCTTATCAGGGAGCGTGCGGCACCCGTGTCAACGTTCAAATTGCAGGGATTTCCACTCCACTTCTACGTCTACCAGGAACTTGGGGCAGTGTGCACTCCCATTTACTGCGTGAAGCTCGTAACAGGAATCGCTGCTTTCAGTTTCATCATACACAGGTAGTGGGTTGACGCTGTGCATTTGTTGCTTGGTGTTTGCACCGGCTTTCTTTTCTTTTTTCTTGCGTGCAATGCAGGCATCTCCGATATGGCCCACTTTTGAGCAAAAACGGCACTCTGCTGTTTTGAATTTGCACGTTGAAGGGTCGTGCCTGCAGTCACATAAGTAGCAACAGGTGTCGGGAAGACGGTTTCTCGTATTCTTGCTTGTTGGGAGCGGCCTTGCTGACCTCTCCTGAGTTCGTTGCAGCTCTGATCCCTGTTGCTGCCTTGATGCACTCTCCGCTGATAGGGCTATATTCAAAGCGCATTGGAAGCTCAGCTCCTTTTCGGCAAAGAGGCGCGCTGTTGGAGATGTTCGTCGCGGATGCCGCAAACGAACCTGTCTCGCAGCATTATGTCTTGTGGCAGCATAATTGGATTCCGTTGTGAGACGGTCTCTTGGCTTCCCCCTGATGTTGTCGATGTTGCAGGCGTAGCCGCTGGCACACCAAAATTGCAGTCCACTGTCAAACTCTTGAGGGCTGCGACGTAGCTGCTGATCGGTTCACCGAGGGGTCTTGGTCTCGTCGCTGGAAGACGTACTATCCGTAAAGCTCCTATTGTGTTGGGTCGAAAATGCCACTGAAGAAGTGAGACCAATTCGCTGAAGCTGACCTCTCTAGGGGTTTTCAGAGCGACCAGTGCACACGCAGTCTCGAAGGTGTCTGCGCCGCATAGCGTGAGGAGGAGGGCCCGTTTGTTCTCTTCGTTGCTGATGTCGTGCACACTAGGTCGAAGTTGACGCGCTGGATCCACGACGCCCAGGACTTTCCCAAGAAGGGCTCGGATGGCGCTGTGCATTCCTCGTATAGCCATTGCATATAACATTCGAAGCCGCGCTTGCTTCACAATCTCTGCCTCGTCGCCAGTGTTACGTTGTGGGGATTGTGTGGTGTTCCGCGGTAAGAACCACACGGCTCAGCTGCTGTATACAAACTGCTTTATTTTTCCAAAACGGTGCCTGTTCGCGGAAGGCGCGATCTGTGCGCTGCGTTCTTCTTGAAGGGGAAAAAGTAACCCAATATCCCTATTGCTCGGGCAGTACGGCGGAGTGACTGGAAGCCGGTGCCTGCGACTCGAAAAGCGGTGGTATGCCTATTTGCCGGGGGCGGCAGTGCGTCGCTTCTAGAACATCACACCTTCCCCCTCATTCAAGTGTTATGCCAGAAAGACGTTGCATTCTTATGGATACTTACCCAGGTTGGAGACGGTAGGACTTTAGGACCCCAAGGAATTAGTCTCATTGAAACCAGACATGATGGCAGATCGAACCTTAGCAGTTGCACCTAATGCGGTAAGGCTCTTCTGCTCCAACACCTATGCTGCCAACTTCCACACAGAGGTTGCTTTGCTTGTAGTAGAAAACATTGTACATTCAAAGGCAAAGGACACCTACATTGGATACTCATCAAAAGAAAAATTATGCCGAGGGAAAAGCCAAAGTAGAGAAATTAATTCACGCAGTAATGGCCTATATGCCGCTTGTCGTCCTGCTTGCACGTGGCAAGCCATACATGATTACTCTGAACAACAGTGTAAAAAACTCTCTGCTCAGCAATGCATTATTAATGTTTATATTTAAGATCCTATTATATCCTTGTAAAAAGAGATGCAGTAAAGGTTTACGGCTCTCATGCTATATTGACAGCTGCAATAGTATTACATCATGCCATAGAGGTGTCAGGTCTTGCCACAGGAGTCCGAATGAAATTTTTATATTTCTAAAGACCGTCTTGACTGGCTGATCCAGATGTGCTGCTGAGGAGGTGCCCATGTGGTCAAGTGCTCAACACGGATGATGCAAGCCAGTTGTCAGGTTGGGAAGTGAGGAGGGAGGTGTCCATCCAGTGTGGCTTGCAACAGATGCCCCCCTCTGCCTCTCCCCATGGAGATTGGTAAGTATAATGCAGTTGGGCTTGCACAGGTTGGCAAATTGCAGTGATTCAACATAGAGGAACATGTGGGAGGTTGAGTCTACTGAAGGACGAATCATAATGCATGAACCAACCAACTGTTTATTTGATCAGCAGCAGCAGCAGCAGCTAGTGAGCATACCGACCAGACGAGCGTACTGCTCATCTGGGTAGCGAAATATTAATCCTCATCCAAGCCTGGGCAGCTAGTTTTTGTAGCCACCGCCGGTAACGCATACCTCGGGTGACGCTGCGGTGGCGCTGTGATTTATTGGAAACACAGTGAAGGGTGTAGCCATGTTACACCGGGATGGATGTTAGCGAGGTGGAGGCTGAGCAGAAATATGCGCAGAGTGTGTCACCACAAGCAGGAGAAAATGGAGAAAACAATGCAAACTCTGACTGTGTATGTGAATCAGCCTGCTGGGTCTTTTTTATTGAATTTTGACAGTACAGACCCAACAGCATATCTGAGCAGCATTCTATGCCTCATCTTATACTAACAATGTCAGAGCAATAACTATGCATCGCTATGATACAAAATGTTTTGCTATGTTATAAAAGAAACGTGGGAAAAACTACATATTTAACAAAAAAACTACAACAAGAGCAACAATTTAGGTCCGAAGATCCATAAAGACAGTGGTTTTCACAGTAGTGTGCATGGTATCTGTGTTGCTGTGTCTTCTGACCCATTCTCATATCTAATTACAACAAATAGAAAAAAAAATTGCCTCCAATTACAAAAAAGCAAACTGGGAATCTTAACCTAGATTGGCTCTTTCAATTCTGCAGAAAACCTCTTCAGACAATTATTTTGCTTCAGATGAACCTTTACTCTTTCCTAGCATGATGGCAGTTGCTGCACCCTTCAGGAAGCTGATATTCTTTCCCACTTAACTTGTCCCTCTTCCATTACAAAATGTCTACTTCTCACGAGAGTTTTGGCAGCATTGCCTAACTCTTCGAAACGTTGATTCAACCTCCATGTTTGGCAAATTAAAATTCTTGACTCATGCAACCGCACCATCTACAAGCTTCCAAACAAAAATGGGGATGGATACTGCTAATATTAACAAGTTAGTTACACTAACTTGCCCATGCCAGCATCTCTGATGAGCTATGCACTGTGGTTTTCTGGGCACTTCAACCAAGAGGCAGCTCTCATTCATAGTGCACTGCAAAAATCTTGTTTCACGAATAAATGTACGACCTAACCGAATCCTTCTTAGCAAAGTTAGTGTAAACGTGCATTCATGACGCCAGTTTACAGTGAACAGTGAATATTGTATGAACCTGTCAGTGACAGGCTCATGAAAAGCAGCTGAAAAGTACGTTTGTTGTGTCTTAAACCTAGCATTTAATACCTGTCAATCGTAATAGTTCTCCGTGAAAGCTGCACCACTGTGAAAAACTTTGTAAACTGATCTAATTTTACGATAATGTATTTCCTAAGGTGCTTATTTACCCCAATATCGATGCATAACTGATGATATACTCTGAGGAAGGGTGTAATAAACCCTCCGTCGGAAGCTATCATTAATCAATGCAACTACAGTACCCTCATTGTACTTCCGTGTTATGCAGCTGTTGTTCTTAAAACAATACAAGCCATCTCAGAACTGCTGGAGTTGATTTTACTTAGGTTGGATCCTGTTGTATCGCCGCCGGAATGCCCGACACCACAGATCCTAACGTATATATAGTTTGACATATTTTGCATACACTTGCTAAATGCATTAAGTGACTGTTCCCCTTTTCACAGTAGCCAGTCCGCATGAATGCTCTGTCTGGGTGCCTTTTGAGCTCGCTAAAAACTAGAAATATGAAACCGTATACTCCATTTCACCACTACCGTTCGGCACTGCCAAAGCTACAGGGCGTAAGCAAGCCACATGTTTGCTTGGGAAAACATAGTTCCAGATATAATTGCCTTGCAATTGGCAAGGTTGAGACATTTGCGCTCGTCTGCTGCTGCGGATAAATTCGTAATATGTTTATTCTTCATCGTATTTACGGCGTATTTATTTAATCGTTGTATCAGTAACCGCTGACAATGGTGGTTAAAAATCAACATGGCAGTGCCCATGCAGACGCGACCGCCCTCTTCGATCCGAACTTGCCCTACGCTCGCCCAAAGCGGCACTCACAGCAACAGAAAAAATCAATGCTGTAATGAGCTATCGCTTTGTACCATCTCATGATCAGGTGAAAGCATCAGGTACACTCAGTCATTATTGGAGAGATAAGCTGTTCGTTTTACCACGCCTGCTAAGCCTAACGCGACGAGAATTTGATAGCGGTTCATGGAAATAGTGCAATGTTGTCACGAATACATTGCTTTCGAAGCTCCAAGACATAAATCTAAAGCAAATACAAGCGTCAGTTTGGAACTTGTGGGCCACAGAGCGCACTGTGACATGGTAAACTCTAGGCGGAGAGCACCAGCGTCAATGGGTGCAGCCATGTTCTATTTTTCTGGCACTGCTGTCCGCTCGCTGAACGTGTACGCGCGAACGCCAGGGGGACGCTTAGCAGACGACGTGGCACGGATTAATACATGTGGAGGGGCTAATCGCCCTTCCTATTGGCTAAGGGGCCCTGTAGCCTCCACAGTGCTGAAAGGAACTTCTGAGATGGAGTATAGTTGGGCTCTCTCGTGCTTCATTATGAATCTTGGCCAGTCTCCTGTTTGGCAAAGGAAGGGTCAAAAACACGGGAAAGGTTACCCCTTCACCTTTTGTGTTTGCTCCTGTGCAGCAGCAAACTGCTGTGGTGTTTCGGTTCGTAACATTGGACGCAGTTGTCTCTTCAAAGTTGAAAATCGCACCCATGCCTTGTATTGCACAGACATGCTTTGTTTCTCCACTCTGTGTCTTTCGCTGCTTGCACCTGATCAAATGTCACAAATGTTTCGACTTCCTCATGACTTCATGGGTTGAAGGCTCACCTCTATTGGCGTTCCCAGTTGCTCATGACTCCCTGGGTTGAAGCTCACCTCTGCTGCTGTTCTCCGTTGCTCATGACTAGAGGCTAGATTTTTAGGCATCAAAAAAGCACGTTTTAGGCGCCAGAAATAGAGAGGCAAAACAACGGTTTACGTTCCAAACGTAAATATAAGTACAGTAAATTTTCACACAAATGCAAGTAAAGTAAAAACGAAGACGTGTGTGACCCGTATCTACAACAGCAAAGCAAGAAATGTTACTGTTTCTGATGACACAAAGGCGCCAACAGTAGAACGCAGCAGTGCAATTGTCCTTTATCCCGTACGGTTCGCAGAACACGGTCTCATTTTATTCTGTAGTATGGTGAGTCAAGGAGCCACTGTCGAATCAACATGCTCCTGGGTCTCTTATTTTTCAGCACGGCTGGGAAGCTCAGAGCAGGAGCACATAGCCAGACCGCTAAAAAACCAGAATTGAGGGACGACTCGTATTGGCCGGATCAAATCGTGTAGGGACGATTTCTCTCCTGTCGGTGAACACCTTCAAAAAATAAATTACAGATGAAGCAAAAGCCATGTGACCACAACATTTTTTTTATTTTCCTTTGCTGTCTTTACAGTTTTGTACTCGCCAACCGCTCACGCCATGTGAGTGGGGCGGCAGGTGTCACACTGACATGGCACATCCCATTTCACTGCTGCTAGCGGTTGTTTTCCGGAAGCCGGCTGTCCTAGAGGACTACGTAGAGCCCCATAGAGTTTTGAATAATCAATGTTGCCTGGTAACATGAATAATGGTCTCAAGCTGCATTCAAAAACGAAACTACAGGCTAAGTAGTGGTCGTATCGGCCCCAATTTTAAATATCAGCATTTATAGGCATGTGCGCTTTTAGGCACGTACGCCAAGAATAGGCATATATAGGCACTGTAAAAGAACAATGAAAGCCCTTCTTGACTTCTAATTCATGATCATATATCTAAGTGCGGCGATTGGAGCACAAGGAACAAAATAGGCATTTGCCTTAAGTGCGGTCTTAACTCCCTTGACTGAAAGCTCATATTTATTGCTGTTTCCTGCTGCTCGGGACTCCCGGGGTTGAAGGATCGTCACTATTGCTGTTCTTATGCCCTTGTCACACAGTCACCACCGAACTCTGTTAAACTCCATCAATGTGAAACTCCATTAGGGAGTTCGACAGGGATGAAGTTGTGCGCATGTCGCACAGCAAATTTACGGGCTTTGGACAGAGGCCACAAGGGGTTCATTAGGCCTGCTGCACCGACGTGTGCATGCAAGATTTCGTGTGTAATCATCCTGAAAACAATCTCAATGGTACGTGTGACTACAAAAACTATAATTTAATCACATCGAAACAAAAAAATATGTTTTGGCTTTTATCACGGAAACGTGTAGCGACAAGTATGCTGGCAGTCATGCTGACAGAAATGCTGGCAACATTGGGCTTTGTCCGTGTTCGCTAGTAATATGGAAGCTTTATAGTCACGTGACAGGCAAGCTTATTGCCTTGCATAGTGGTGTGTCACCCCTGCATGATGTGCTGTGTACCTGTGTGCATTCAATGCCGTGTATTCGAGTTCCAGTTCACTATAATTCTATTCTGTTCTAGTTCACTATTCTAGTTCACTATAATGTTGTGAAACGTTTACAGAAGAAACGCCGTTTCCTCTGCCGTTCCTTCAAAAACATAACGAGTTGCCATTACAGTTTCACCGCTCTGGAACGGTAGCGTTCCTCCGTTCCTCCCAAAAGGAACCGGTTCCAGGAACTGCGTTCCTTGAAACGCCGTTTTGTACAACACTGGCTGTCACCGATGCAACCATGCCTGTGCCTGCTTTGGCAGATGTGCTTTGTGTCCTCGGAAACATTCGAAGCTTGAAGAAAATTCATAAATGAAACAGCAATGAAAGGATACGAACAAGAGACTTCAATTCAATTCAATTCAATTTTATTTCAACATTAAAGGAGACATTTAAAAAGTCACAACAGTAAGGCTGTGGGGCGAAAGCAAAAAGCCATTAAGGCTTGACAGAGGCTTTACAACATAGCAACAGCAACAGTCATTACACAATATAAAAACAAACATTTCGTAAGAAAGAAACAGTAGGAATGCTTTATTGCAGGCAACTATTTAATGTTAGTGGCAGTAAGTAGCACATCATTTGGCGACCATAGTTAGTACGTGTGTAAGGGATCTTCCACTCTCCAGTGGCTCGTGTGCTATAGGGGCAGGTGTAGGGTGTCAAACGCGCTAAATCAGTAAGAAAAGAACCATGCTTCTTTCGAGAAGTACGATATCGCTTCATTAAAACTGAATTGTACATGTCGGGCATTCGTTGTAAATTGAGGGCTTCGAAAATCGGTCTGGTATGTTCAGATCCAGTGGTACATCAATCAGCCCCAATCTAAGATATATTCCCCTACAAGCAGTGCTGTAGGTGATTTTTTTTAAGAACATTGCTGCACTGGAAAAAACAAAGAAAAAACTGAAACTGTCTGTGCCTCAGAAAGTCTGCAAGAAATTATCTTTATTTTCCTTTTAAGTGTGTAAGTGAGAAAATAATGTTTTACCATGTTGGCAAGCACATACTCGCCTACCATTCGGACCAAACCATCTAATAAATTATGCGAGGCACCTGCTTTGGAAGGTTCTTACAATCATTTTGGTGGATCCAGTTCTTTAGCTTCAGCTGAAGCTCCTTACAATTCTGTTTAAAATCTAGATTGTTGTCTCTTAGAGGTGCTCTCTAATTTTTTTTAAACTACTGAGTCATGAGATATGTCTTCATTAGCTGCATATCATTCTGTTGATTTTGTTGATAATGCAGCATGAGCTTAACTGTTGGTCATTATGTACTTTTAGGCGTAATTTTCAGCAGCACTTGTGCAATCAAAAGTTCAAAGTATTCTGGCGCCTCGTTTCTATCTAGCAGTGCATACCTCCCTGTGCGAAGGAATTGAATGTGGGCTAAATTTAATTATGACAAAATGGCAATAGCATTGTGGAAATACAGCTGTAGATTGGTTTGTTTGTGAACTTGCAGTAATAATTTAAAGTTCGGAGTAAATTTAGTGCATGTTATGTTTTATTTTACAAACTGCAGTTCCATCGGCTCAGTCGGCGACAACTGGCCACGATGCCGAGGAAGGAGCAGACCAGAGCACGGGCAAATCATCGAAAAACGAAGGGCTGTTTCAGTGCCATCTCTGCGAGTACTCAACACCTAAGGGTTACAATTTAAAATTGCACCTGTTAACCCACAGCGCAGAGAAACCTTTCAAGTGCGAGGTCTGCCCAGCGGCTTTTAAAAGCTTGTCATCCTACAGAGCCCACATCTGCAAACATACAGGAGAAATGCTGTACCAGTGTGACCGTTGCCCATATTCGACTGCTTACAAGTCACATGAGTTGGAGCACAGAAAAACTCACTCGAATGCCTGCACCATGTGTTCATATCGAACTAAAAGCGAGTCAAGCCTCCGTATGCACATGCACCGACACTTATGCGATAAGCCTTTCAAGTGCAAAGTCTGTTCTCTTGGCTTCACCCAAAAGCGCTCCCTAGAGAACCACATGCAACAACATTTGGAGTCAGAGTTCTCCTGAAGATTATGGACTTTGTGAGAGCAGCACCTCAAAGGAGCACCACGAAGGAGCACCTCAAATGAGCAGTAGATGCACAAGCCAGGAACACAAGCTGAACAAAAGGAGGTAGGCACTATTGATGCCCGTTACCACGCATGTTGATCCCTCTTCTGTGCATTCAACTAGTGTGTGTCCCCAGTGAGCTAACTTCCCCAACAGAACTTTTTGACTGCCCAAAACTATCACACACATTGCAATGTTACATTGCAATGTGTGTGATTGTATGATGCGTATGTATCAAATTACAAGGAGACTGCAGAGTAGTTTGATATGTGAATATAGTTTCGAAGTTGCGCCGTTACGTACAGCTAAAGCTAGGTGTAGCAAACCTCAATTTAATGATGTGTGATGTAAGAGCCATTTGGGTGTGTTCACTTAACCCTTTGAGTGCTTTTGCCGTACATGTACGGCAGTGGTTTTCTGTCCCCCCACTGTCTTTGCTGCACAGGTACGTTTCTGACCCTTCTGCTTGATTTTTCACGCCGTAATAATGATGCATGCTCTCTGGGAGGTTCTGCCACTTCCTAGGGCTGACAAGAAACATTGGAAATGATTGTGCTACCTTTTTGTGGAGATAAACAGAACTTATCCATAGCGTTGTGCGGTCTGCGGACACGCCCTTTCATGGTTTCATTTTAGCCGCGTGATCACAGCAGAGGTGCGCGAAACTTGACTTTTATTTTTATTGGTGTTGTGCATTTAACAGTTGCAGTTAGGGAAAGAAGGCAGCCTAGCACTTGAGCTAGTAGACAACATTCTGTGGATGCTTTGGCTAAGTGGCACTTTGGGTTCAGTCTTCTAGCTTCTTAACTACCGCCCTATAGGTGGCGTAGTTAGTAGCCATGGTTTTTCAATGATGTTTTCGATTACTCTAAGGTCAGCCAGATATGACAATCCGCACTCCCTTGCAGGGGTGGTGGAAGTTGACTCCCATTTTTATTAACACTGCTCGTAGCTTGGTTTATCACCAACCCTCACGAGGTATTCTTGTTCTCCTTGATTATACTGAGTTTACTGTGCCAACGGCAGCCACACACAGAGAAGATGCTGTGTATTTGCCAGCACAACTCGGCACTCCAAGAAGAGAATGTGTACAGACACATTCTCTTCTTAAGGCACTGTGCGTAAACCCATGTTTCAAGGAATACCACACTCTGAAGTACTATTGAATGCTTTGCAGTTCTGAGTAATGCTCACACCAAAAAGCTGTTCCTCATTTTTTTTACAATTTTTTCCCCACTTTACATATTTTATACGTTCGAAAACTGTTATAGAGTAATTTGACCATCTGGGAAAGTTTTCCTGAGAAAAATTCAATACTCAAAGGGTTAAGAACATTGGTGCACGTCTGCCAGCCCCTTTTAATTTTGCAGAAAACGGTATACTTTGCTGTCAGAGTCCCCACGGCCAAGACAGCAATCCTAGTTTCGCTAAAATTTTTTTTGCCTTCATCAAGAAAACTCGGAAGTCTCCACTGGGACCAGAACTGCTTTTCGCGAATTGTGCGAAAATGGGGTTTTCATGAGAAACTACAAAAAAAAAAATCTATTTTAGCTGTGGGCCTCAAAAAAAATTTTTTTGACGTACTGTGAATAGCGTTCATTTACAAAA
>JALIZH010012138.1:0-21930 GCA_030522465.1 Rhipicephalus appendiculatus | reverse complement strand
GCATTCCTCATATTTGAAGGGCGAGGACCGCTCCCTTTTTGGACAACGATGCATCTTTGCACGTGCAGGCAGCAGCGCCTGGACAGGTGTAGGCGAGTGCAGGTATAAAGCGACAAACACGTCCTCCGCAGCGAGAGGGTGAGGGGGCTCTCCTAGTGTCCAAGAAGCCTGAAAGACTCTTTTTGTAAACGGTTGGCGCTAATCCTTGGAAACGCTTTGTAACAGTCCCTAGCTTATGGAGCAGTTCCATGTGTGGGGATGTCATTTCTTGTCTCAACAAAAACACTTCCATAAGGAAACATAACATGTGCCCAGTGCCAACGTTTATAGATACTTTTTCAGTTCCGCGACTCCTCGCGCCGCGCCCTACGGAGAAGGCGGCCGGTCGCCGCACCCGCCACTACAGCGCTGCGGTCACGCCCTTGCGCTAGGAGCGAGAGTCGTCTGCTAAGCGCGAAGGGTGTCGCTTGAGCCTTTGCGTGCGCCCGAGTGAAAATTGTGCGGAAGCAGTGTACGTGGTCTTAACTCTCGTTATTTACAGAGGCCATGCGCTTTAATTCGTGCGCATTGTATTGCTCACGAACTTGAAAAAAACCTGTACGTACTTCGCAGGCATCCGTTTTGCGCAGTGACAAAGTGCTCGCTTCACCCTGCGCCTTCCTGTGTCCATTGCATCAAGACCACATTAGTAGTTTACAATTCAGCGTGCTCAAACATACGAATCTTAAAGGACCGACAACTGCCCAGAACATGAACTGAGATGACTCCAGTGAAGGAAAGATTGTGTGTCGCGCTGACTCAGACCAACCCTTATTTTTTCGTGAGAGGTGGATTTATATTTTTATTTCTTCATCGAAAGACACGAAAAATGACCTTTCACACCTCTGGTGGCAAATACATGAACGAATCGATGTACCTTGTCACGTGACCGTTGATTGCTGTAGACGGTTGAGGATCTTTTTTGTTGGTACTGAAATATTGTTCATTTCTTTATATTAAAAGATATTACTCCATAAAAATATATACATAGGCCTTCGTTAGTAGTATGCATTAAAGCGGCGCTGCCTTCGCGTGACGTAATGATACCATGCTCTTCAGCGTGTCTTGAGCAACTTTTCAGCGTGCTCATGCAACCGTGCATGCAGTTTGCAGGTCGCTAAGATTTTTCAGCGACATAATTTTGCTACCTACACTTCGTCTCAGAAATGATGCGCACTGCTACTCGGCGTGGCCGTGCATATGTGTAGTGACGTTTTTCGGTGACTTGGCTTGACTCGTGCATCGAGAGGGTAACGATGCCGGGACAAGCCACCCATGACACAGGCGCAGGTAACCTTGGGCGCAGGCGCACACAACGTGGTATAAATGCAGGGGAGGTGTATAATGCCACATCATCTCATTGTAGCAGCTTGTTATTTTCAAAAATAGCTGAAAAGCTCAAAATAAAGGTGGTTAAGCACAGTTACAGGAACTACTGCAAAGCAGAAACGACGACAGCTTTCACACATCGTGAGAAGGGCTGGCGGCATCGCTATCAATTCTCAGCGTTGCTGGAGGAAAGGTACATGTGTGTTTAGAGTCTTTCAGATCGAAAAATACTGCTTGTAAAATAACTAGTACGTGCTTTTGTGATTAACTACTGCAGCTACAAACACTACGAAAGGTGAACTTTCTGTCGCGCCGTAAAAAAAAATGGGTCGAGAAAAATCAGTTGTCGGTTCCTTTAAACTTATAGCACTCGGGGTTACATAACATGAGAACTTTGCGACTAGTAAATTTTGTGGGATGAATGAAACACTGCTATTCGTCTTTTTTTTTTTTTTTTTTTTTGCGTTGGGGAAAACGCGTCACGAATTGATCGAAAACTGAGGTACACATTTCATTGCAGCAATTATAGTGCATTCATTAACCCGAAGAATGATGTCTAGCCAAGAGAAGAGCAGTGGTCCCACTCTTGCGCCAAATGTGCCTGTCACGATGTTAGTAATGGCCCGCGCGTTTTGCTCGAGTCGGCGGACTGGACTCAGGAAAGGCGACACAGGTGTGACGAAAACACAACCTTCATTTCACACATATATATATACACACCAACACACAAAAATAGAATTAGCTAGATATAGCTACAGTTCCCCAAAACACACTAATTAGCACGTCCTATCCAGTTCTACGCGTGTCCTTTACGTACACAACAACCGGTACGAAAATTGTCAGCCGCTTACAGTTGGTCTTCACACGCTGACCCCGCACCGTTGATAGTCGCGTCCGTCGCTCGTTGCGTCCGTCGCCCTGATCGTCGCCGCGGCTGCCGGCCGCTTCCCACACGGAGACGTCGTACTCGTGCGTCGTTAACGTGGCAGCTGGACGGCGGCCGCAAGCCCGGGCTCGTTTAAGGTCGGCGGCGTAACGCTGACCGGTCCCGACCTCTCCCAGCACAGCCAGCCAGCTCGACAACCGGGACCGCACCGCACCTCGCCGAGGCCAAAGCTCAGGCGGGTCTCCCAGCCGTTCTGCCGTGCGCGTGACCCCCTGCCACGGTGGCTCCTCCGCGCGCACACCCGAGCTTCTTCTTCTTCTTCTTTCATCTGCTCTTATTCCGCCTATTTCTTGTCCGGCCTTCTTTTTCCCACTTCTCTTGTCATCCCTGACAGTGCCAAACTGCGCCAAACGAGATTTGCTGCACCATCCTGATAAAAAAGCACAATTTTGTGCCTAAATGCGCCATAATGTGCCAAAACGTTGCCTCCGAGATGGCTCGGGCGGCCCGTTCTCCGAGGTCATGGCCGAAATTAGTGACAGCGCGTAATGCGTGCGGCAGTACTGGCCTGCAAACGGGCGTGACGTGTTTGACAAAGCGGCTTAATAAATTGTGATCGCCGTAATTGAAATTTGAATTTGCTTCTCGAGACGTTTTCAAACCGCGGCCCATGTGCCTGCTTTCCGTAGTGTGCTGGCGGTCCCTCGTGCGCACCCATGAAGGAGCTCAGGAAGGAGCGCGCGCAGCGTCCACAAGCCAGTGTCCTCCGAAATATCTCCACGCGCACAGCAGCTACGGGATCGCTTTAATATAAAACTTCTGTCGCCATGTAGTGGCTAAGTACGGCACGAAGGCGCTTGCTATTGCGCTCTTTTTTTCTTAGCACCGTGAGTTGGGGCGACCAGGGACTCATTAAGGCTGACCTGGCTCAGGACAACATCAGCGACATCGAGTCTGGCCAGGTCCTACTCGCGACAACTTTCTGTGGCAGCACAGCCAAAGCTACGAAGCCGAATCGCGCACTTTTTTTACTATGCTTCTGCATGTAGTCCGCAAACGCTTTTATATACTACGTAGCATAAAAGAAAACATAAAAACAAAAGATGTAGTTATTATCTTCAAGATAGTTCGCATTGTTATCAAGAAAGCTAATTCCGTGCGGGAGTTTCCTTTTTTGCTGTTTCTAGTTTTCTGGTGTCATTTCACCTTTTTCCTTCCATAATTGCTAGCGAACACGCACAAAGGACGACATAGAAAGTAACAGGACAAGCGCTAGACTTCAACTGATTTTTTAATCACACGCATGCTTTAACGAACACCTTTTTCCTGCCCCGGTAAACAACGATGGCGTCGTTCGGGTCGGTTCGGGTTGCAGAAGGTTCACATCGTGGCTTGTGAGCGAGGATGAGTGTGTGTTCGCTGGTGATCTGTATTCATCGAGTAGAAAGAAAAGAAAACAGCTGTGCGTCGTCAAATGTTTTATTCCCCGCATGTGCTATTACGGAGAAACTAGTTGTGTGCGAGTGATACTGTCAGCGCAAGTGGGTCTCTCATCGCGATAGCCACCTTGAAAGTAACACCGACGACCTGCCAGTCTTCGGCAAGACCAGCTGCTTGAAAGCAAAACTGCATCCCATACATGGTCAGTATTTCGGTTGCCTGATATTGCTGATACAGCATAGACCGCTTATAACGTAAGTCGCCGGAGCCGCGAATATCCGCACTATAAGCGGTACCGCACTATAACCAAAACAACATTTTTGAAAGGCTGCGCGTGTGCAAAACAGGACCAAGAGACAGCCGCGCGATTCCGACTATCGGTGCATGCGACTGGGACATAAGTTTGCATCCGCTTAAGTTTGAAAATGTTGAACGGTTAGCGTCCGCGGACCTGCGGTGCCGACATAACAAACGCGCGCGCGCAAAAAAAAAAAAAAAAAAAAAAAAGCGCCGTAACGGAAAGACGCCAACTAACTTTTCCGATCTCCTCAGTTATGCGGAGTTCGCCGCGATACCACAATGCACAGAAACTATACGTCAAACGGCAATTGAAGTTTCCGCCGCACGCTTTCGATTTTCCGGGCGCGTGCGCGATGTCGAAAACAGTGGCGACCACGAACCGCCACACGAGTGTTACACACACAGGCCCTCATTTTCGTCGAAGATGTAAGGCACCCCCTTCTAAATGCAACAAGTGCGAAACGTTCCGTTGACTCGGCACCAAACCGCAACTTTGATAATCCGCGGCCACCACCGACGAGGCAGCTAGCGTTCGTTAGGCCTAGCGCGTGCGTTGCGATGTGGCATGCTGTCGCGAGACGCTTGCCCAAGAAACGCGGAGATCGGGCGTAGAAGAGATCGCACTCACGAGCTAAACCGAGGGAAGCACGCGTGTACTGCCCTCGGTTTAGCTCGTGAGTGCGCAATTATTTTTCCTGCATAGAACGAACCAACTAGCCCCTCAAGACGTCCTGATCAACGAAGTTTCGGTTCGCGGTCGGGAGAACAGCCGCCGCAACTATCCTGAAAAAAAAGTCTTCCAAGCTTGTAAGTCCGCCTGTTGGTCGTCGTAGGCGAAAGCTCGATCGCGTCTCAAAGCATTGTCACTAGCGCGGTATTCGAATTCGCACGCGCGAAATCTGCGCTCTACGACGACGCAAACAGCGGTGGACGCGGGCGCCCGTTCGTGGCGGGGCGCGCATGACAGGCGGCCGAAGCAAAAGCGGCGAAGGCTTCCCGGTCGCGTACCCAACCAGTCCCCCTCCTCACACCCCCGCACCCGTGTAGGGCAGCTGCACACCCACCTCCCCGTAATCCCCCACCCCCTTCTTTCTCCCCCCTCGCGCCTCGGTCATTCTTTCCGCGTCCCCTCCTCCGTAACGCTGTCGTCGCTCTCTCCCCCGGCCGGCGCACCTGCGCTGATAATCGCGCTCGTCCCCTCGCTTCTCGGAGGGAGTGGCCGGCAACCGCATTATAACCGGTCTTTCATCTTGGGGGACTGCACAATAAGCGGTATGTGTATACATGGAGTCCTATGGGAGGGTAAATGGGAGTCAGAAAAAAACCGCATTATAGCCGGTCCTGCACTGTAAACGGTTACGTTATAAATGGTCTGCGCTGTAATATCACGCTTAAGATCGCGTACTGTACCCGTCGGCGTCTACGGCGGGAGCGGTTCATGGCGCTTTGTGATGACAGCGATTTTCAAGGATAAAATGACCAGTGCAAAGCTTCGCCTGGGAAACAGGCGCGTTCATGTCTGTTATACGGCTAACTGCCAAAACAGCATTCTTGGCCGAGTAAGGAATGCGTTTCACCCGCTTGGATTTACCACGGCCGTGGATTTACGAACGTGAGACGCCCGCCTGTCACCGGTCGTGGCCAAGATATCTGCGACCAATCGATGCCTTCGCGTCCACAAACAAAATAGCGTGAGCGTCTCCAGAAAGTTCTTGCGTCTCCAAAAGAAGGAAAACGACGATACCGACCCTGTATTCACCGAAATTTAGGACATGGTTTCTTGCCATTGCGTTGAATTTCCTATCACAGTTCCTGCTTGGCCGTGCCCCCCCTCCCCCCCTTTTTTTTTCTAAAAATAAATCCCACCGCTTCAATAAAGCTGCTTCGTGTGTTCCTTAGCAATAAAGAATATTATATTGCTTTGAAAAAAAAAAAAGCCAAATGCGAGCAATACTATGTCGTGCTCACTTTTACCGCGGGCTTGAACTGCTGGCAGGTTGGCGTTATGCTGTAATTCGCAGAACACAGCAATGATTTCATGTATTTTTCCTTCACTGCTGTGTTCATAAGTATCTCAAGGCTTGTCATAGCTTTCGACTAAAGCTACGTATAACCTATATTTTAATACACTATTTCAAAAATAACATCATAAACCTTGGATGTTCGTGCGAAACGTACATGTTGGATGCGCTTGCAAAACCCGAAATCGCCCGCACACGGATTACTTGGCGTAGTAACACATGTGCAGAAACTCCGCTCACGTAGCTTTGGCTGTGCTGCCACAGGAAGTTGTCGTGAGGTATAGCTTGTCTGAAAATATGGCGAAGCTAGCAGCTGTGAACATAAAAATTCAAAAGCTGTGAGAGGCCATGGTTTCAGCAGCTCCTCCACTATTTTTTGAAATAAAAGTGCAGGCCATTTGTGACCAGGTTGGTTGTTCTCATTTCAACTAAAAATATACAAATTTAGTTATCACCTTTCGTTTTTAGAGGCATAGCAGTGTTGTTTTAGAGCATGCTAGTATTATTTGAAATGATGTTTGTCAATCTAAGTGTTCGAAATCTCATAAAGTCGTTAGCAGTTTGCGTGCAGTTGCTCCAAAGTGCTCCAAAATTCTTATTTAGGTGCTCCAAAACTGCTCCAAAACTAAAATTTTCTGGCTCCAAAAAGTGCTCCAAATCTCAGATCATGAGTGGCACCACTGGAAGAGTCTCATGCATAATATGTGCAACATTGCGGAAGTGACGTTTTCGTAAACCTTGCACTACAGTAAATGACACTACACATTTAGGATGTTTCAAAACTCCAAGCAACTTGCATTTTTGTCAATTAATTTAAACATGGCGACAACGCTAAAATATATTACACAGTAAAACCAAACACAGATCATTGGGGTTCAAAATTAATTGCAAAACTGTATTTACACATATGTGCATACGGCACAGAATTGTTGGCAGGTTTACTGAAAACAAGTTCGTTAAACTAGCTTTGCCTTCTTGCGCTCTCTCTGTGGCCGAACGGCACTGCTGTTCTCCAAGCATTTGGCTCGTGCGAAGAAGTGCATGCGAGTTGTTAAATAAAAGTGAATTGTTTGAGCAGTAAACTGATTGGCATGCTCGGAACAGCCAACAATATTTGTGCCTCTCTTTACTAGAGCATCCAGCACCTCCCAAAATAAGTCACCAAAACATGCGCCTTTGCTAGCATGCTTTATAGTGTGTTCTAAAGTGCTCACACACGCAAGCAGTTTTTCTGAAGGTTATGCGTGGCTGCCACTGACATATTCGCTCGATGACCAATATGGCCTCCTTCGGCAGGGAATCACGCCTACCAAGGGCATCTTCTTTGCAGACCTCACAGCGTGTAGTTTTCTTCAACTTGAAAGCCACGTAGCTTGCCAGATAATACAAGGCTGTGGCTTCTGGTGATGGTGCATTGTACCCATGATCGTCGGGAACACTTGAGAGCTAGGTCATGGAATGGTATGGACATAGGCTGTTGCCAAACTTTATCTTTCATTGCGCTTTTTCGAACGAGGGCCTCACGACACTTTTCTCCGAGGCTTTCAAAAGCGCTAAGCAAAACACGAACACTGCCTCTCTCACAGTTCCCTTTGACAGCCATTTTGACAGGGGTGTAGAGGGCAAGTAGCCTAAACAACTGGCTAAACTTGGTCACTGTAGGATGGTACTCGTGACTGTGGCGCCCTTTCACTGCCCGGGTAAAACCGCCGGCCGCCTTTGGCGGTACAGTTACGGAACTGTAAAAGTATCTATAAACGTTGCCCAGTGCCACACACCACGTGTAGAATGAATGCACAGTTTCTGTGTCCCTAGCTTATGGAGCAGTTTCATGTGTGGGAATGTCGCTTTTCGTCTCAACAAAAACACTTGCATAAGGAAACATAACATGTGCCACGTAAACATAACATGCCACGTGTAGAATCAATGCACAGATTCTTTGTCCCTAGCTTACAGAGCAGTTATATCTGTGGGAATGTCGTTTTTCGTCTCAACAAAAACACTTGCATAAGGAAACATAACATGTGCCACGTAAACATAACATGCCACGTGTAGAATCAATGCACAGATTCTTTGTCCCTAACTTACAGAGCAGTTATATCTGTGGGAATGTCGTTTTTCGTCTCAACAAAAACACTTGCATAAGGAAACATAACATGTGCCACGTAAACATAACATGCCACGTGTAGAATCAATGCACAGATTCTTTGTCCCTAGCTTATGGAGCAGTTTCATGGACCTTTCCAGAAATCGCAGCGCCGCGCCTTCCCCTGGTGGATCGGCGCTGGGGCATTATGGGAGAGCGGAGCGCCGGGCGGGCAGAGCAGACGCTTTCCCGCTTTCGCCTGCTTTCGTCGCGCGCCTTGAAAGGTTTTGGATGGTGTAAGGTGCTGCTGTTGTGAAGAAATGGCTACTTCTAAGCGCTCCGACTTCCATGCATGCAAACTAGACTGTGTCGTTCGTCCCAAATAGCCAGAATCACTGAACATGCTGAAGAAGAAGGAAAGCGGCGGACAAACCTGTTCTGTGCTTGGATGTGATAACACGCGAAAGACAGCGGATGTTTCGTTTCATTGTTCGGTGATACTTGAGGACTTGAACTTTTGTGATGCTGCAGCGAAGTTTGACCTTTGTTAAGATGCTTGTGTTCTCATTCACTGTGATTACAGGGCTGGGACTTTACACGTGAAGCATGCCGTGTAACTACGCGAATTTATAACGGCGAAAGCTTAGATGCCCTGCTAAAAACTCACGGCGTCTCTTATGCATTCGCCGAAGAAGACTCGAAGGCGAAAGCCATCTTCTTTTTCTTCTTAGTTGATGTAATAATCCTACTACGCCAGTCCATGAGTGTCAGCAGGATTTTGTCTTGTGTGCTAACCCGTCTTGCATCGTGGCTGGGGGGAGGGGGAGATCACTGGTGTAGCTTGTGTAGGCGGCAAGTGCTGGTGTGACTTGGAGGGGGGCAAGTGCCGGTTTTGCACCCCCCCCTGCCGACGCCCATGCCCACCACCATTCCACCACCCTTCGAAAGCTTGCTGCACCTTTACGGGGTTTTGCACTGCCTCCAAGATCGTAGATATACCTGATGATTCTGCATTGCCTCCGTGGTAAGACCACCTTTGACCAAGCTAGGATGTTATGTGATGACGTAATCACGTGAAGTCACGTGACGTCTTAATGACGTCACAATTTTTGGCGATCTTTGACGTCATATATGGTGTCGTCATCACGTGATGACGAATTTTCGCATCACTCGCGCTGCCGACGCGGGACGCCGACGGAGAAATTTCCACGTTTGATGAGGCATCTAAAGTTTTCGCCTCAAACACAAAAATTGACCGTCGGTGGCTTTGGCGATCCCGGGGACGGCGTTGTCAACAAGAGTGATGCAAGAATTACCACTTGATGACGTCGCCATATCACGTCGTCGTGACATCACAGATCATCAGAATGTGTGAGGTCATCATGACGTCTCATGATCACGTCATCACACGACATCGTCGCTTTGCACTGCCTCCGTGATTGGTGGGCCGATCACGGAGGCCGAGCAAAACCCGGTAAGGTGCTGAAAGTTTGGAATGCTTCCGGTCATAGAACCAGTGCAAAACCACGTTAGGTGCAGCAAACTTTCGCAAGGGTGCGGGAAGGCCCAATACATCGACTGAAGAAAACGAAGACAGCTTTCGCCTTCATGTCGTCTCGAGCGAATGCATAAGAAACCCTGCGAATTTTTTATTGCACGCTTACGTATTCTTTATTTTGCTGTTTGCTGCTTGATTATGTTGAATGGGATTTGCTTGTTATTCACCATAAACCTAGAGGCGTCACCTATCTTGGCTTCACGCATCCCATTTTTTGGTTCCATGTATCAAGGCAAAGAGTGATAGTTGTAGTTTAAGCACGCAGATACTGAGTGCTTATTAGCATCATGAGAATGCTCATGCTACAGACTTTTTCCTTATGAATACGCCTGTGGCAAGTCCTTCAGTTGTTTTGTCCATTGCCCTTTTGGCAAAGGCGACAGGAACAGCTGTATGTTTTTCGACAGCCGAGGGGCATCTGCATCCAAACGACAAATCACTAAATTAGCGTAATCATAAACTGTAATGAAACAAGGGAGCTCAAACAGTAAAATAGAATATTGTGTAAATTATGCACACGAACGCTCATTCTGTTATATATTCCTTAACATTGTTAACTCGGGAGTCACGACCTTTTGCACAATCAGGTCCAAAATTCTTGAGTTAATTTCCAACTCATGGTAGAGAAAACAGGCACGACACAGAGACAGCATGTTTTACGTTGTTCGAAAACAAATACAGGGAAGTCAAATGTGCAGAATATTCTCGCTTCATGCAGTGCGACACTGTGCCGTGATTACGCGATCTCCACACCCGACAGCACTCACTTGATGTCTGCTCTGTGGGCGTGTCGGTAGCTGGTTTTTGCTACTCTCAGCGTCGCAAGTGCAAGGTTTCTAACACGCAGCATTTGAAGCGTAGTTGGGCTCGAACCAATTTTAAGGGTGCAACTTTGACATCGATTATCATGCGCGAAGTGCCACGGTCCTGCGTATCGTGCGGAAGGATATCACGAGCGATAGTGCCCAACAAAAAGTACTAATATTGTTTTATTGTCATGCTTACAATAAAACAAGCGAAAGCTTCCGATACTTGGAAATACGATTAACGAAGCGCAGGGAACTCGGCGCAAAAGCCGTATAGAGTTTCCAATTCAATGGGCCTTTTCGCGGGTACGTGACCATTTCGCCGTGTCAATAATGTCAAGGATACTTACTGTTTTCTGGGTATTACCCATGTTGCTCTGAGTTTTGCCTCTAATGTGAGTGGAGACTGAAGCAGGATTATGACGTGCGATGTTCGTGCAACGACGTGCTAGTACGCACGCACTCTGGAAACGACGTGAGCCAGCGCTTCCGCGAGCAGACGACACTCCGCCGGCGCTCCGGCTTCCCATAACGCTTTGCGGCCGCCGTAGGTGGCGCGCCGGGAATTTCTGGAAAGGTCCATTGTGGGGATGTCGCTTTTTGTCTCAACAAAAACACTTGCAAAAGCAAACATAACACGTGCCCAGTGCCACACACACATGATAAAAAAAGATTACTCAAGCTTGGCTGCAGCAGTGGTAATCTCTAGAACGAAACCTTCTGGTCACAAAATAAGAGAGAGCTAATGAATTGCATAATATGTATTTGGCATTGTTTTTTTTTCGACTTGGGCATAGGGTGTCTTCATTTTACTTGCTGAGGAGATGTACCGCCGTGGGGTGTGTAGTTACGGTTACGGTTCTCGGCTGCTGGCCCGAAGGTCGTGGGTTCGATCCCGGCCGCACGCGGATGCAGTTTGATGGAGCCGAAATGCCAGAGGCCCGTGTACAGTGCGATGTCGGTGCACGTTAAAGAACACCAGGTGGTCAATTATTCTGGAGCCCTCCACTACAGCGTCCCTCATAACCTTGTAATGATTTTGGGACTTTAAACCCCAGGTATTATTAATATTGATATTATTGATGAGATGTAGAATGGTAACCACTTTCACGGGTGATATTCCACTGGTTTTTGATCAGAAGTGGCTGAAGGTTGCAGAGACCAGCATGGCAAGCAGTATACCATGACTAAAGGTCTCGTAGCAAAAGCTATACATTGAAACTGCTTAAGAATATGTTATGTCTTCGGTAGCCGCAATAACAGGCATATGTAAACAAGAAGAAATGGAAGTTTATTACTCGATCAGAAAGGCGCTTGCGCACAGCGCTGGCTGTGGAGTGGGGCTGGGAGCCAGAAACGGGGAGAGGAGCACAAAGGAGCAGGCGATGGTTGCCAGGGTGGCCTGCTGCCTTCTTGTCGCGGTTGGCTTTCTTTGTCGACTTCATTGTCCGGAGGACGCTGTGGGCTTTACGCCAGTCCCAGATTATTTCTTCACTGACATCGAAGTTGCCTCCCTGCTGCTCGGTTTCCATGTTCCTCGGCTTAAATTCAACTGCGCGCAGCTTGAACTTGTCATCATAACTTCGCCGACTTTGTTTTCTATGTGGTGCCATGGTTAGCGAGGCTGCTGGGACTCCACTTCAATGCATGACACACACACGAGCGAGTGCACGAGCAACAGCGAGTGCAACGAAGACACTATGGCGAACGGGAAGACGGCAAAGAAAGCGGCTGTGAAATCTAACCTTGCTTTCCATAATTTATAATTTTAGAAATACCTCCACATTTTCACCCTTCCTTTATTATTTATTTTCTGGGCAAAGCTGCATCAATCAGCTGCATTATTTATAGGGAGTTAATTTACCATTTATCTTATTTTTGTTCTGAAATGTGATTTCTGTGCTTGGCAGAAGGGGGCACTCAGTGAATTGTCATGGCGTCATTTGATGCCTTGCTGACGCAAAAAGCGTAGCTGGGCGTGGGCCGTTATATCGAAGCCACCCAATCTGCCGCATCCAACTCGATTTTAACCGTATAGAGTCGCACCGTCATATAAGACGCACCGACGAAAAATTCTGAAAAAAACCGCGAACCGCGTATATTCTCTGAAAAATATAGTAAGTGCCAGCGACAAACAGTCCCGTTCACTTCAACAAGCCAAGATCGCAGGCCAATACGCTTTTACGATGGCCGGGACCCACTCGGGCTTCCGGTGAAACAGGCGGGTGAGCACTGGTTGGCATTTTTTGGAGTTTCCAACGCGCGTGGCATCTTCATTATCTCTTGTGACCTTTGAAGATGGTTTGTGGCAGAACGGCCGAGATGTGTGGTCGCAGCTCACACGAAAACATGAGCTTCACAAGTGTGTGGGCTGTCGTATTCTTGCACTGTTGTGTGTTGCTTGAAAAGAAAGCGTGCAATGCGCCGGGCGACCTCATCGTCTCCTTGCAAGGCGCATTTTAGCTCTCCCAAGTAGCGTTCGGCCTGTTCGTTTGGGGCTAGGTGGTACGGAGCAGATGTTACCGCTATGATGCTATTGTCACTGTAGAATTTCTGCATTTCTGCTGACACGAATGTTGTTCCGTTGTCTGAAACCACTTTGAGTGGCAGTCTGAAGGAGAATACGAACAACGAGCGCAGGGCCATCGGTGACAAATGTCGTTGTTTTCTTCATATGGCGAACTTCAATCCATTTACTGTAGGCATCCAGAATCACCAGGAATGTGGACGCGTCAATTGGGCCTGCAAAGCGAGGTGCACGGTGTGTCAAAGGTGTGCTCGGTCTGTCCCAGTCTGTTACTGGAGCTCGTGGTGGAGCGCATTGATTGGACTGGCAGGCTGTGCACCCACTGCCGCTAGTGTCTTGATATCCTTGGCGATTCCCAGCCACCACATGTTGCTGCGGGCCCGCTTCTTCATTGCGATCATGCCTCGGTGTCTGGCATGAATGAGAGCTGTGTCCTGTTGTCGAAGTGGGCCTGGAATGACAACTCGTAATCTTAGTGTGATGCAAAGACAATACGGTTGCTCTCTTGCGAAAAGCGTTGAAGTTGTCATCCTTGAGCTTTGCAGAACTCTGCCCTCCTGTTGTAGGACTTTGTACAGCTTGGACAATGTTGGGTCATCTTGCGTGGGCCGTTGCGACTCCGTCTGCTGTTAGTAGAGGCCTTGTAGTAGAGGCCTTGTAGTGCTTGAACATGAGCACGCAGCCAACCTGAGGCGAGTCCTCAATGGTTTTGATTAGGGGTGGAAGTGGCTCAGTGCGTCGACGTTTTGGTGCTTGTTTGCGGGACGGTACACACGGCTGTAGTCATATGCTGACATCTTAATGCACCATTGGATCATACGAGACGAAAGTGTCTGTGGGAAATCTGCTTTTTGGGGCCCCAGGATGCTCTGAAGTGGTCTGTGATCAGTCAAAAACAGTCACATGTCTACCCGCGATGTACTGATGAAAATGCGTGGCACCATAGATGACGGCGAGTCCTTCACGATCAAGCTGAGAATAATTGTGTTCCACAGGTGATCGCTGCTTCTCGCCTTGATGGCTGCTTCTCCGCTGCTTCTTCGCATGACGCTTCCACAGGTGAGCTAAGGGCGATCGCTGCTTCTCCGCCTTGATCGTCAATTTGGGAAAGCACTGCACCGACGCCAAAGGGTGAAGCGTCACATGCCAGAAGCAAAAGGCCTTGTCTCGTCGTAGTGCCTCGACACAACACAGTCACAGAAGCAGCTCTTAAGGGCTTCAAATGCTCCCCTGATGGCGTGGAGACCAAGTCCAGAGGACATCGTTTTTCAACAGGTTGTAGAGGTTGTTGGCCACCGTTGCTCGGTGCTATAAAAACGTTCATAGATTGTTAGGAGACCCAGGAATTATCGAAGCTCTTGCTTGCTGGTTGGAGTGTATGCTTCCGTGGCCTTGTCGCTGGTGGGGTGAACACCTTCAGCATCGATCATGTGGCCTAATAAGTGCTCTTCAGGTCCCGCAAAGCAGCACTTATCTATGCTGAAGTGTAGGTTTGCACTAGCTAGCCATTTTAGTACCAGTTCTAGGTGAATAGCATGGTCCTCGCTGGTTGCGCCACTGATGATTACGTTGTCTAAGTAGACGCACACGCCAGGAATTCCCTGAAGTTGAGCTTCCATGTACCTTTGAAATATGCTTGGGGCTGCCACTACTCCGAATGGTAGTCGCTTGACCCTGTACAGTCCTCTTGTTATATTAAGCGTGAGCACCTCGGAGGTTTCGACACTCACCTTCAGTTGTTGATATGCGTGCATGAGGTCCAGAGTGCTGAATATTTTTCTGCCCCGTAGTGTGCTGAAAACCTCCTTTGTTGTTTGCAGAGGGTATAAGGACGATTTTGTTGTCAAGTTCATGGTGAACCGGTAGTCCCCACAGAGATGTAGGCCTCCGTTCTTCCTCACCTGCAAACAAAGGTGTGGCCCTGTCTGAATGCTGTGTGGGCGCAATAACACCCGTCGTTCCAGCTTGTCGAGCTCCTTCGTAGGTAGGTTGCCAGGCAGCGGTATTGGTCTGGCTTTTAGAAATTTCGGTGGGCCTCTGGGTGAAGCTTGAGGGGTCAACAGGCGGCCCGTTATGTCCAGAAATTTTTTCAGAAAAGACGGTCCTGTACTTATTCTGCAGCCGCTCGACGAGCTTTTGTCGCTCAATCTCTTGTGCCAGTGCATCACCTTACCATTGCGTGTAGTGTTTGGTGCTTATCTGTTTATTTTGAGCTGTGCACAAGAAAATTCTAATATCAACTTTTTCTTTGACTGGGAAGCATAAAACTCTGGGGCAGCACCTGCAAGCTCTTCTTTGGCAGACCGACAAAATAGTTTTTCACACCTGTTTATAGTTTCAGACAAGCACTACGTATTGCACTCAAATAATAAGCTGTTCACTTCTGCATTTCAGAATGCTTGCCGACTTTCCTGACCAGATGCTGCTTCGGCGCTCTTCAAGTCAAATTTTGCCACTTCCCTGTCATGGGTAGTTCCGGTCCGGGACGTTACAATAAGGCCGCATTTCCTGTGCAATGGGCACTGTCAGTTTCGATATTGGCCTTAAAATTCAATTATTAATATGTGTAATTATGTGCACCTTTTGTCATTTCTAAAAAGTGAATATGCCATAACTTATCATGCACTAAAACTTTCTAATATAAACAACTGCCCTCATGTCAATAGTTGAATAGTTAAGTAACGAGTTCTTGTTCATTAGTCCCATCAATACAATTTCAGCTGTGGAAAAGTATTTCTGCCTCGACAAGAGTTCCTGTGCAAAAATGAAAGGGGCCTGACTTCATAAAATATTTTATGAAAAATCTGTATTGTCTAAAAAAAAATTATTATACAGGGGGCTTTTTTCTTTTTTTAAGATACAGATTTCTTTAGTAAAATTGTGACAGTCAGGCTCATGTCATTCTCTCTCACGAACTCTATGCCGAGGCAGAATTATTTTTGCCTCGACATGAAGAAGCACTGAAGTGGTTGCCCCGGAGTTTTATGCTTCACAGAGAAAGAAAGGCTGATATTGCAGGTTTTTTAAGCACAGCTCTAAAGAAACAGATGAACGGCCAACATCAGACGTGAGGGTAAGGCAATCCACAAGCACAAGTGAGATGATTTGCTGCCAATCTTGGGCAGTAAATAGTTACTGGTGACTGGTAACGTGTTACCCGTAACTAGTTGTCTTTTTTCAGCTACTTGCAACTGTAAACTTTTTAGTTAGAAGAACTTGTAACGCTAACCCCTACTTTTTTTACTCAGTAACTGTAACGGGAAATGCTGTTAGAATTACTTCATTCTTTATAAAAAATTATTATCCCACAGCAACACTCTGTGAAATCCGATGTATAGTTCACACCTTCCACTTTCCCGGACTTAGTTCTTTCCCAGATCCTCTCTGCTTTTCGCCCTTCTACAACACGGCCCCCACCACAGTTTAGAAGAGGAGGCCAGATACGGCATCCGCGTATCCAACAGACTACAAGGATTCCATCCAGCATGTCGGCTGAACTTGTGTTCAGTAAAGAATGCGACGTATATCAAAAGAGGGAACCTCAAGGATGCCAACGTTGAAAAAGAACCGATCCTAAGCCACATTTGAAAATTCCCCGACACTCGGAGTACATCAACAAGAAGGCTTATGCTACCAAATGGGGCGTACACAACGATTGCTGGTATTGGGCTTGTGTTACGTTGCGGGGTTTGCGTGGCATTCCGCGGGGAGAACCACACCGCCTCGGCTCCTGGGTACGAACTGCTTTATTTTTGCAAAACGGCGCCTGTTCGCGGAAGGCGCGATCTGTGCGCTGCGTCCTTCTTGAAGGGGAAAAGGTAACCCAATATCTCTTTCGCTCGGGCCGTGCAACGGAGTGACCGGAAGCCGGTGCTTGTGACTCGAGGAATGGCGGTACGCCTATTTGCTGGGAGCGGTAGTGCGTCGCTTGCAGAACATCACAGCTTGAGTGGGCCCCCCTTTTTAAGTTCTACTTTGACTACTTGCATGCCTTCACACATTTCTATTAATTAACTCGATGGAGTGGTTTGGGATCTATTCTTAGCTTTATACAGTAACAAAAAGTAGCAACTTTTTTTTCCTTTTTTTTTTTCACGGTAACTAACAAGTTATTTTTAGAAACTCTGCACCTGTAACTGCAACAGTTACTTTATTGGCTAAAAACTCTGTAAGTGTAACACTTTTTACTGGTGATGTGCCCATGACTGCTTGCTGCTATTTGGAAAGACATGGATGATCCCTCTGTCACGGCCGCTCGATCTCCCCCCCTTTGGTGCGGCCTGCCGATTCGGGGAGGCGAACAAAAAGAGCGCGCGTGAAAGGGAAAGTTGACTGACTGGCCACGATGGTAGGTGGGGGCGCTGCATATCGGCGAAGTACCTCATCCGGCTTGGATGCAGTAATGCGTCCACCCGATCTAAAGGGTACGGCCACAACTCATCATCACTCATCATCGTAATAACCCTTGCACCTGCTTGCACTGCCTCGCGCGAAGGCAGAATCCCACTACTCCTCCCTATTTTGTCACAGTAATATTCTGCCCCTCGTACGGCCAGCATGCGATGCTTTTTTTTTTTCTGGACTGCCTTTAGGTTTAGAAGTGTGTGGATGAATTTCAGTGCAAGCAATGCCTAAAAGCTGTTGTGTGCCGCTTTGCAAGTCGAATGCTTCACGAAACCCGGAACTGTGCTACCACGAGCTGTCCGTCCAAAGAAAACGTCCGGAATGCCTGGCTGCGAAACATTTCCCGAGAAGGGACTGACAAGGATAGCCATTGGTAGCCCAGCTCCAGGATTGTCGTGTGTTCGCTTCATTTCACAGCAGACGACTACAAGGTAGGAATGAAACGCAAGTTGTTGCTGCCAACAGCCGTGCCAACTCAGCTTCCGCCCTACCCAACCTACATGTTGCCTTCTCGTTTCCAAGGAGCGCAAAACCCTTCTTCGTGTACCCCGTGGCTCG
The DNA here is from genome assembly GCA_030522465.1 of Rhipicephalus appendiculatus. Classification (NCBI taxonomy): domain Eukaryota; kingdom Metazoa; phylum Arthropoda; class Arachnida; order Ixodida; family Ixodidae; genus Rhipicephalus; species Rhipicephalus appendiculatus. The sequence goes on along the minus strand of JALIZH010012138.1, from coordinate 3,976 downwards.
CGCACGGAAGCGAGAATTTCAGGGAAACCGGTACCAGTAAGGGAAGAAAAAAAAAAAAAAACGTCTCCGTTTTGGAGACTGATGCTGAAAGCACAGACAGTGAATACCAGTCACATGGCCGCTCGATCTCCCTATGCCCCAGACGCAAGAAAACATACGTTCGGGCGAGCCTACAAGTTATCAGGAGCACCTACAAAGCTGACTAAAACATGAAGAATGCCAGACAGCGTTTGACCTGGCTGGATATATAGCAGAGACTAAACGAAACGCACACCGCCTGGAAGTGAAAGTGCAGAGACTGAATGAGCGCTTGCGAAAACTTCAGAAAAACTGTGGCGAATTCCGAGAAAAGTTGAGCAATATGAAAAGAACCGTACTGTGCAAGCTCTTAAGGCTGTTTCGACAGCCGCGCAAAAGGAGATAGGACTGCGAACTTTGTCATGGAACAAATTATCAACTTTGATAAGACGCGACCAACATGGCTAGGAGCCCACGCTGCAGGAATCCGTATTGTGGAAGGCGACATCTTGCAAAAGTTACGATCATGTACGAGGGAGGAAGCTGCTGAAGCTGCCATGTCGAAGCACTTTACAAAGATTTGTTGTATCTTCCACAGGAGAGACTGGTGTAACCGGCCTTATAAGGGAACGGATCCGAGTAGAGAACAAGGCTTGCGGTCATACAGCAATGCCAATACAACAGAAAGTGATCTATGATCGTCAATTTGATAGAATTTTTCGGGCTCGTTAATATCGACTGCGAACGTCAAGCTGGTGGTGCCACTGATCCTGTATCCGGTCATATATGTCGTGGAAACAATATGTCACAACGGGAGTAAGTGCGCACGGTACCCGTATAAATATAGTATACATTAAACCTCGGCTGTTTAGTTGACATTAAAGTCTGAGTCATCACGCTTTAATCATTCACAACACAATCATTAAAAAATAATATTTCGTTACCGTACGAGCGATAGCAAGACGAGGATCATGTGGTTCCTCGTTGCCTCAATGGGGCAGCTTAAATCAGCAGTTTGCATCTACTTTAGATCATGTATCAAGAGCCGTCTACCTCTGTTCTAGCTAAAGTGTCTGCAATCTGGTCATGGGAGCGTCTCAAGTGAAGCATTACAAAACACCGAGAAGAACTACATGAAACTACCCGCGCATCTAGCTCACTGCGGCTGAAGGGAGCTTTGGGAGAAACACCTGCGTCGCCGATAGCTAGCGCCATAGCCGGTGCGGCGGGTTGAAAGAACTATCGCTCTCACAGGCGGAGAGGGAGCATTCGGCGGGCCGCACCAAAGGGGGTGATCGAGCGGCCGTGCCTCTGTCATAGGAATCGGTAATAGTCAAACCTGGATATATCGAACTCGCAAAAAAACTCCTGTCAGTTCGATATAGGGCATAATTCGATATAAGCCTGCTAAACAATTGGACGTCATAAATTCACATACCACTCATGAAAGCACTTTATTGACGAAGCAAGCTTAGTTGTGCTTGAAATAGTCTTCCATTTTTTCTGTTTGAGCAACTTCGCTGCCTGCAACAGTACGCATTTCTGAACATGGTCTTGTAGAGCGCGCGTGCAGGAAGAACAGAGAGCTACAACATCTGGTTAGGAACTGTTTATTGTTTCCCAAAAAACGCGAGCAGGCGCGCGGGCGATGCAAAAAGGGAAAGAGGAGAAATGGGAGAGAAGGCGCGCGGTTCGAGTTGTCCCCTGTCTTCCCCGCGCCGCCCAGCCGCGGCGGCGGCCACGAGTTTTTATTTTCTTTCTTTGTGATGCCGCAGGCGCCGGCTTCTGGGCGCGACGTAAGAGGATGCGCTACAGAGCTCCCCCCAAGTGAGGAGACCACTGCGACGAACGATTACCATTGCTATGGGCAAAGTGGGTCCCAGTGGACCTTGAGCGTAGTACGGGATGGGGATGAGTGACAAAGGGACAGAGGGGAGGGGGGCACAGTGAGGCAAGACGCCGAAACAGAAGAGACCGCGTTTTCACTGTACGCTGGCTTCAGCCTCTCGAGTGCTATAGTCTCACGCGATCCATTCATGTCCACAACAAAGTTCGAGGGGAGGCGCTCCAGCACGGGGAAGGGTCCGAGGTAATGAGGTTGCAGTGAACCACGCACAGGCCCGTACCGCACGAACACGTGTGATGCTCTTTCTAGGTCTGGCATGATGTAAGCTGCCCGGGCTTGGTTGGGGCGCGTCGGCTGCGGCCGAAGATTCCGGAAAGCTGTGCGAAGCAGGCTCACATATTCGCTGGCTGTAGGAGCACTTGGGGGTGTTGTGGCGTCGAAAAAGTCGGCCGGGAGGCGAAGCGTGGTGCCATAAACAAGCTCTGCTGTGGTGCAGGAGAGGTCTTCTTTGTGTGCGGATCGAATGCCCAGAAGAGTGAGGGGAAGTGCCTCGACCCATTTGTTTCGGGACCCGTGCGCTGTCAATGCCGCTTTGAGGTGCCGATGAAAGCGTTCGACGAGGCCGTTTGTTTGGGGGTGGTAAGCAGCTGTTCTCAAACGGGCCGTTCCGAGGAGCTTTAGAAGTTCTGCGAAGAGCGATGACTCAAACTGACGGCCACGGTCAGTGAGTATTGTTGTCGGGCAGCCAAATCGTGCAACCCAAGTGGAGACGAAAGCTTCTGCGACTGTGGCTGCTGTAATGTCAGCAAGTGGCGTTGCCTCAGGCCACCGGGGTAAAGCGGTCAACGCATGTCAACAAATACCGGTGGCCTTGGCAAGGTGGAAGCGGCCCGACAATGTCAACGTGCACCACCGCGAACCGCTCATCAGGTTGCAGGAAACGGCGGGCCAGCGGTACCGGATAGCGGTGAACTTTAGCACGCTGGCAAGGTGCACACGCGTGCACCCAATCTCCAACGTCCGCGTTCATGCGAGGCCACACGAATCGAGCTGCGATGAGCTTTTGCGTTGCTCGAATTCCAGGGTGGGCGAGATTGTGCAATGAGTTGAAGGCTTGCTGCGAAGGCGGCGGGTAGAAATGGGCGTGGTGTGCCTCCTGAGGTGGAGGTGTCACAAACAATGGGTACAGTTTGAATGGTTACTGGTTCCAGTTGCAGGGAGGTAGTCGCTTTGCGCAGATTTGTCAAGTCCGGACAGCTCTCTTGCGCTGTTGCGAGCTCTCGGAGGTTGAATGGAAACGAGGCTGTCGAGCTGTTTGAACGACTGCGCGTGACGGGCGTCCACGCGGCTGAGCGTCCGCCGGGGCGTTATCGCAGCCACTGATGTGTCGAATGTCTGTCGTAAACTCCGATATGAAGGAAAGCTGGGCGTACCTCGCGTGGCGTGTATATGGACTCGGAACGACCGATGGAGTAGGTCAGGGGCTTGTGATCGGTGTAGATGGTGAACGATCGGCCTTCGAGCAGGTGGCGGAAATGGCGCACTGACAGGTACATAGCGAGGAGTTCTCGGCCGAACACACTGTAGCGTGTTTGGGCGGGGTTCATGCGTTTCGAGAAGAAGGCAAGGGGTTGCCAATCTCCATCAACTTGTTGTTGAAGAACCGCTCCCACCGCAGAGCTGGATGCATCGGTCATGAGCGCTAATGGACAGTCCGGATTTGGGTGAGCGAGAAGGGTGGCTTCGGCCAAGGCACGCTTGACGGAAAGAAAGGCGTTCTCTGCGGCACTGTCCCACGCTAGTGTGGCAGACTGCTGTTTGCCGCCAAGCAAACGATCGAGCGGTTCCAGTAGCGCGGCACAGTTTCTTACAAAGCGCGGGTAAAAATTCACCAGACCAAGAAACTGGCGGAGCTTGGTAAGCGATGTCGGCTTGGGAAACTCCACGATTGCATTCACTTTGTCGGGAAGTGGGCGGATACCGTTGGAGTCTACGTAATGGCCGAGGAATGCGAGAGAGCGCACTCCGAATTCACACTTCCCGCTGTTGATGACGATTCCGTTGGCTGCCAGCCTCTCAAAGAGAAGCCGGAGGTGTTGCACATGCTCTTCG